>JAYGXS010000007.1:16526208-16566180 GCA_036362985.1 Ligula intestinalis
GACAGGTTAGCTCTCCGAGAAGTTCGTCTTAACGAATCAAGCTCGGTAATGCGGGATACGAAGGCACAGTTAGCGGAAGCAAGGTGCACAGCATCTGATCTGGCCGCGCGCATTGAGGGTATTCTGCAAGAAAAAGATGAATTGAAAAAGGTACCGAGAAGAGAGTGCCCTTTCATTCTAAGAGTAACTTTAATTTTTTGAATTTTTATTTCGAAGGTCGCCCCAGCCACATGAACTGCAAACATGCAAAATTGAAGTCAACCTAATTATTTTCACATGCTCCCCCCACCCCGCCTAAATTCAAACATATCCATACTAGCCGAAATATACGAAGCAAAACACTCATCTCAGAACTTTCCTACCCTCACCAATTCCTGATTTTTTGCCCAGAGAATTGGGAGCAAATGTATGGACTAGCATTACGCCTCACATTGTCATAAATGACATTCAAACTGCCAATAGAAGTAGTTTTACACGTATTTACATTCCATTTTTGTGCTATTTCTAGCCGCCAGACAAGACGTTGGAGGCTGAAGTGACTCAGAGATTACCGCTTTTTAAATACAGTAGGTTGCCTTGAACATGGAAGCTCAACCAAAATTGTGAACTTATTTTCTTCTCGAAAAAATTGATTAAGTCTTGCCTTAATATTGATTATCATGCAGTCCGATCTCAAGATATTTCAGTCACGCCAGTATGCCGGCTTTTCAACACATTGTCTTAAAAAACTGCACCCTGTAAACAAATAGTTATTTAACTGATACGTTTTTGTATCGTTGACTTTCTCTGCTCTTCTAAATTAACGGAAACGACGCAAAAATTCATTATGTACTCGTTCAATAGGAAAGTACGTCCGCGTCAAATTTTATGCACATAGAACATGTATCTTTTGCTTCTAAAGATAGATTCTAATTATGAGATTTTTTAATGTCGTGAAATGTCCATTCAGTCCGTCAATTTATAATGCATTCTATAAGACGAAGCGGGGCTCCAGCTTCGAAAATTCACCGAATAAAACCATCTTTCCCAAAGTGCTTTCTCGACATAATTATACTTCTTGGGATGTCGATTTTGCAATTAATATACAACATGATTCACATGCATTGCAGTTTTTGAAAGTTATGCGGAAACATTGTCGTATTTAAGAGCAATGTGTAATTTTTCTCATGCAAAATATTACAGAATCCTTTAATTAAAATGTAATGACCGGCAGGATTCAAACTTATTTGAAAATTTGCAAGGTTTTACAAACCAAACGATATACTCTCTTATAGTACATAATTTGAAGAAGTAAATTTATATCAAACGAGTACAAAAAATATATCCTTAGGCATACCCTCAAACAAAGGTATGACTATACAAGCATATTAAAAATCAATGAAAAAGTGCCTTCTAATTAAGTAGTTACTTTTTGCAGAGTATGCATTTTGAAGGCAGTAAGGAAGTAGGTCCTTCAAAATTCTGCACCCCGAAGGGACTGCAATATCTTGCAATTAGCCTGCACAATAATCAGTATAACAAGCCGAATTAAGCAATTTTTTGAAACCAAATGACATTTTCCAAATTTCACCGCTTTTTTCAACCATAAAGTGCGAGAACCAGAGCGTCAAGGTCCAGATCCATACATCATTGTCCTTTTTGCGTGTGTGCATGTGTCCCCTTAAACGGGCCCCTTGGAAGGTGCGCTAGGCCACCATGAGGGCCCGATCAGGGTATGGCAGGCGTTATTCTAGGTGCGCTTCCATAGCAAATGTCGAAAACAGGGGAGAAGGCGTAGTGGCAGGCATAAGGATGACTTCGACCACGTCAGCCACCTGCGTGCGATCCCGCCTCTGGTCTCCATGACCCTGCCTTGACCCTGGACACAAGTGGAAGAGGAGGAGGGAAGAGAGAGAGTGTGGTAGATGAAATGCAAATTTATTGTCTTAGTAAACTAGTTCATCCGCATGTCACTGTCCCTGCGTTCCTGAAGCATATGGTAGGCATAGTCGGAAACGACGGTCGAACTGCTATATGCATGCATGCATGTATTCAAGGAGGTATGCATGTGGCTATGGTAAAAACAACTACGTTGGTCACAGGTAACTAAATAGCTAAGGAAGACTGATACGCGATTTCTGGGTAAAAAAGTGTGTGCCACTAATATGTCTTATTTCCCCTCCCACCCTCATGAAGGTCAGACGGAGACCTCCCGCTGATTTAAAGCGCAAATGCACTTCCTCACAGCTAGTGACCGATTCTCGTTCACACGTTTAAAGACCGGTCGACTGAACCCATTTAGGAAACCCACACATTTCCTATTTCAAATGTATATCTGCTTTTCTCGTCACTCTTCTTTCGTGTTTCGCAAGCGAATCTCCCTTCTGGAGGCCGAGAAGGCTGACCTTGATGCTGCTGGAGGATTGCTAAAGCAACGAGCAGAGGCTCAGGAGAGGCAGATCGGTGAGATGCGTCTTCAGTTGGCCGATTTGACCAAGGAGGCCCAGAAGGCGCATTCCGAAAGGGAGGAGAGCGCCTTCGAGCAAAGGAATCAAGCAGTTCAGTATACCTCCTTGTTGTAAGTCAGCTCACACAGACAGCGAAAGTTCAGGTTTAAGAAGTTTGTATTAGTGAGGATTTTGAGCACTTAAACGATTTTTTATTGAATATATATGATAGCAACGGCATATATGCCCGAAAAAGTTCGGTATTAGACTACCCCAAATGCTGTCGTCTCTCTTTGCTATTATAGTAACATGTTTATGTGTGAATATGTAGGCATGGCCAATCTGGTTATGGAACAGTTAAGTTTCATTTCTGCCCAGGAGTTCAAATTAGAGCCTGTAAAGACAGCCGCATACTGACAAGTGGAATGGGATAAAGTGGATCCGAGAACGCAAAGGGAGATCGGAATGGCTATTTCTGGCTTTTTAGCAGTCATCACCCAGTCATACCCAATTTCAAGAGTCGGAACCCCCGAGATTCGATATTTGATCCGGGAATTCCATGATCTCCTGATTTCTGTGTTTCCTGACATCTAGTTCATGATAAAGACCGAGAACGACAACCAAATGCCGTTTCTAGACGTTCTCGTGCATAGAAAACCCAATAAGAACACCAGAACGGCGGTAAATAGGAAAGCCACCAATGCGCACCAAATCCTGAGTAACCATCGCAAGCACCCAGCATGCCACAAACGCAATTGTGAACGAACGCTGTACAAACGGACAGAAACACATTGCAGTGAGCCGCATGACCGCAAATCTGAAATGAAATACCTCCAGCGCTTCTTCATGCCCAGCGGTTAACCTCGAAACTTTATCGAACTGAACAACCAAAACTATGACATGCGCTTCCTTATATTTATGGCGTTTCCGAGGCAGTCTCCTATCTACTAAAACCACTGGGGTTGGCATTGCCCACTGACCAGAGTCGACAATACGACGTCTAGCCGTGAGCCCAAAGGCCGCCCTGCTCCGGGGTGAAGCAGCTAACGTCATCTACCAGATCAGATGTAATTCCTGCGTGGTGGACTATGTTGGGGACACTGGCAAACGCTTGCAACACCGGGTGACGGAACACACGAGACCAGTAAGACGAATGGACCCACCATTTTGATGGCTGAGCACTGTGCAGACTCTGGGTGCACGTTCGCCTTTCGGAATGCCGAAATTCTGGGTCGAGGAAATGATCGCGTAGCGAAGGAAACTATCGAGGCCTGGCACACGGCGACAACCTCCATCAACCATTGTGTGGCGCTTCCTAGAGCCTAACAAGCTCAACGAAAGAAGCTCAATAAAGAAAATAGCGAACGAGCACATAGGCAGCACGTGAATCCGAGTACTTGCGAGCCGATTGTGGACACACACGCAGTTGAACCACAACCAGAAATAGCAGGCATCAACTCAGCCTGCAAGTGTGAAACAGAGGGACGTACGTGCGCAAGCAGGATTACCGGCCCGGTATGACAGCTCAGGTCGATGATAGCTGCACAAGCGCGAACACCGGAACGCGACGGGAGACCCCTTGACTGAAGTTAATACGGTTCACAGGGCGCGATGATTGAACATCCCGTCTAACCCCCTCCTCCCTCCCCCCTCCTCTGTATTGGTTAAACCCTACTGACTATGACTGCCAACACCTTTAAATAATGTGAGGCGCGGTACAATTACCACCTCTGATGACGGAAGCCTGTACGCTTTTGAAACGTCAGGACGATAAAACAATGGTTCCCGAGATCACCTTATCTTCTCATATGTATATATATAGTTATATATATGTTAAAATACGGACATCTCTAGAGATTTAATTAGGGATATAAGGAATTTGTTTGGGAAACTTTGAACGTAAATGGGTAACTTTTGAGGCTAGTTCCCCAGCCCTTCAGCAGACTATGGGTAATGTACACAAACAATTAACTTAAGTAGCCATGTTTACGGTTGGTTGCCGTCCACGCCAATGGGTGTTAAGTGCAATAGGACGCCCCGCCATGGTGGACTGTGTGCCTTTGCTTTTCGTTCTTGAGAAATTTGTATGCAAAATCTAATTTGATATGTCGATTGATTCATGCCACACCTGAGTGCATTGCTTCCAGGAATTTATGGGTTTTATGATCTGGAAAATGCCTTCGATCCGTGTGTTCTCCCACGCGAATTGATGACCGGTTTCCAGTATATGCATGTCCCCTGGAATAAATATTCTCGTCTTCTGACCACTAACTGGTGTTAGTGTATGACGGTTGAGACGCATTTCCCAGTTTAGCCACAATAAATTGCATCACAGCTGGCACATGGGATCCTGTAGACAATAGCTTCTACTGAGGTAGTCAACCCTGTCCCTGTAGTGTACAATCTGTGAGCGTAAGGTGGTTGTGGGTTGGTTTGCTAATTGTAACTGATGTTTCCTCAGTTTTTTTCCGACAAATTCCAACATATTTTCCATGTGCGGAAGAGTTCACCAGGTCATTGTTTTTGCTGCCTGGGTGGTTGTATCATTCGAAATATATTTCTGTTTGGTATCTTGTCACTTCATGCACTGACGCATAAAGTTTCGTCGGTATTCTTTTTTGGAGAATAATTGAAACATTTATGAATGAGAGAGAATATTCACATTCCAGGTATGTCTATTGGTAAAAGAGACAAATGGTCGAAAACTGGAACGAAATTTATTTCTTCCTGAGCTTTCAAGCTCCTACAAGAGCCCATCGTCAGAGGGAGAGAAACAGCAACAAATGGGGAAGCAACTTGGACGTGTGTACAATAACTAAAATTTTGAACGTGCAAAAAATCAATGACTGTGTTTGTGCCGCCTACTTGCCACTGAGGGCTGGGTTAGCGTGTGCCAGTAGGCAAGATCGGCATGTTGGGTGGAAATATTTACAGAAATAGAATCTTCAACAAAAAAACAAGCAATAGTCCTGGTGGGAGGGATGGGAAATTAAAAAAAATCATAGAAGAAGGGAAGGAGGATGAAAAGAGATGGATTGTGTAGGCTTGGGCACCAAATGGCCACATCAGCATCGAAAGTGGGGTTATTATGGAGGATGTTGGGCCAATTGATTACTGCGGGCGTATAGATGTGATCGTTTGCAATAGCGTGAGGCCCTGTACGCTGGCGCCAATTCGACACATCTGTTGACCGAATTCTCATCCGTGGACCAGGCTTCGATAAATTCTCTGCTCGTCTTTTTTCCCGCGTGGGTGAGTACCTTGACTGCAGCGAAGTTGAACTCATGGCGTGTTTCGTAGGTGTGAGTTGCAACTTGTGATGACTCGTCGCCTAGTCGGTCGACCTGCTTGTGTTCACGTATACGAGATCTGAGCATGCGTTCAGTTTGACCTGTATAATTACAGGGACAGTTTAGTCATGGGATGTTAAATACTACTCCATATTTTTCATTCTCCATAAGCCAGTCTTTTATTTTTATCACTGCTGCAAATTGTAGCTTTGGGTCTGCGTGCAATTCCAACACCTAGTCCCGCAGCGATGCGCTCAGTCGCTTCTGAGACATTTTTTATGTATGGCAGCGCGTGCCATATTCTCGGTGGTTCTTCTGTTTGGGTCCTCCGGGGCCGAACGCATAGGCATCGGTTTATAAATGCTTTTGGATAACCATTCCGCATGAACTGGTCACGGAGATGTCTGGCCTCGCATGCCTTTTCCTCTGGTTTACTGCAGTGGGTCTGGATCCGTTTAAAGAGCGTTTTCACACAGCTAAGTTTGTGAAAAACTAGATGGTTACTGTAAAAGCTTAGGTATTTTGTTGTGTTCATCGCCTTCCTGTAAACCGTCGCCTCGAATTCACCATTGGGTGCTCTCTTGACGAGGAAATCAAGGAAAGGCAGCTGCTGCTCTTTTTCTTCTTCCCATGTAAATTGTATGACAGGAAATATTCCATTGAGCAAGTCATGGAATTTTCGCAGCATATTTCTCTTGATGATGACGAAAGTGTCGTTGACGTAGCAGCGCCAGAAGACAGGCTCATTTCGGGCAAAGGCGATATTTTCTAGTTCCTGTAAAACCAGTTCTGCTACCAAGCCAGAGATCGGGGAGCCCATCGGAGTTCCTTTGATCTGTTCGTACGTTCCCCCAGCAAAGGTAAAATAGTTTTCTGGCAGAATTCGAATAACCTCATAAGGTGTCCAATTTTGAGTGGGCTTTGGGCCTCATCATATGCCTCTTGTAGTCTCTTCTGTAAGATATTGTGCGCCAGATTTGGCGATATGAATGGGAAAAATAAAGTCACATCGAAAGAGACCATGATTTTGTCCGATTGAATCGTCCGACCTCGGAGGTCCTCGAGGAATCGAGAGGCTGATTGAACTGAGGTAATCGAGTTGCTTTGGAGAAATTAAAGTTTTCTATACATCCATTTTGCCAAGTTATAGGTTGGGCTGCCTTTAAGGGCAACGATTGGCCGAAGTGGGACATTCGGTTTGTGGCTTTTTGGTAGCCCATAAAATCGCGCCAGAGCTGTATCCGCTTCTTTCATTTTGCACCACTCGTTCATAGTGAGCACATTATTGTGCCGGTATTCTCTGAGCAGTTTATTCAATCAGTTGGATAATGCTTTCGCTTGCGAATTTATTGTTGGTTGGTTAAATTCTCTGTCGTCGAGAAGAGTCTTAGCTTTGTCGTTGTAATCTGGCCGATTCATCACGACAGTCGACCGTCCCTTATCAGCAGGTAAGATGATAATACTATCATCTTTTCTCAGTTGTTTTATGGCTTTTGACTCCCTTTGCGAGATGTACCTGGTTGGTTTATGAGCCACAAGCAAGGGGGTCACACGTTGTCGTACTGAATTTTTCGTGTCGTCAGTTGCCTCCGTTCTCACCAACATCACTTCCACTGTAGCAATGAAGTCAAGTGGGTCAGCATCTGCAGTATTAAAACAGGCTTCGTGCCGTAGCACGTATAACTGCTGCTCTGTTAAGTGTTTCAAAGAAAGGTTGTGGACTAAGTCAGAATTCGTAGTGTCTGCGGGTTTCAATTTATTCAGCTTTCTCTCCAAAATCTCCCTTTTCTTGGCCTGTCAGTTTCATTTTAAAGCTGAGATCGTTTTTCCAAGATTCTCAGCAATGAAATCTCCGAAGATCTGTTAACACTCTCTTTTATCCTCCTCTATCTTGGCCTTGTACTTTCTTATGCGTTGGTGGCAGTCATCAATGGGGAATTTCACCTGGAATGCAAATATTCTCTCTCATTCGTGAACAATTTGGGCGCAAAGCGCTTCACATAGCTCGCAGCTGGGAGCTATTTTCCACCCGAGAAGCAGCAGCCTATGAACCGCAAGAGTTTTGTGATTCTGTCGGGTCGGTTGTCAGAAATTTGTATGTTGAATTTTCTTTGAAGAGTGGCATCACCTTTTCTACGTAGTCTGCTTTATTCAGAATCATGGTAGCACCTCCTCTATCGAATATGTGCAATTAACACCTATTGGCGCAGACGACAACTCAACTTAGAACTCTTTGCTAGACATGTTTAATTAAGTTAATTGTTTGTGTACATATCCCATAGTCTGAGGACGAGCTGATACCTTATCCTTAAGAAGAAGAAGAAGACTCGATCGCTGCGACAATATGTTTATTCGCCTGACGTTTCGATATCCGTCGCGGATTCGTCATCAGAGACATGAGTAGCAGAACTACTACTAGCAGAACTACTACTACTAAAAAAACTAAAAACTCATTAAAGTTTACAGTTTCCAAACAGTTTTCAAGATATATATATATATATATTCTGCTAAGTTTATAATCAAAGAAAAAGTATATTCCGATTTTAAATAACCTTCTTAGTTGTCGAATAATTTAAATTCCCATTAGTCGTTACACCGTATTCTGTATAGATGCTGTCTTAGGGAAAATAAATATTTCTCTACGGCACGAGGAAGGGTCACATAGATCTCATAAGCTTTTGCAATGGACGTGGATCACGTTGTTTACCTTATAGAAAACATTAATAAATGGAGGGATACGATCTATTATGAAGTAACGTTATATGGTCTTAAAAAATTCCATAATTACCACGTTTCTAAAACCAAAATATAGCTTTTATTAAAACATAAGACTGGTAGAAGGCGTAATCTGCCACTAAAAGAGTACAGTGAATAAACTTATTTTGTATGTTTTCTATAAAATATATTTGACTTATAAGCGTATTAAAAATCAATGGAACGAAATGCATTCTGCCGAGGTAGCCAATATCTGGAGATTAAGCTGCATGATAATCAATATAAAAGGCCTTCTTAAGAACCTTGTTCCAATTGAGAACACATTTTGTGAATCTCAGATTCGATCGTTAGGACAACACCTTTATTCGACTGACGTTTCGACATCCGTCACATGCACAGGAAGTTGCAGTATTTATAGGACAAAGTCGTTACTACACACTTATGAAGAATAACGAAAATTAACGACAATCACCCTCTTGTGTGTTGATTGCTTGATTTCCAGCATGCGGGCCCTGACTTGCTGAACTTTCATCACGCGTGATGGAGATGGACATGATGACTGCTCGGCTACTTGGTTCCCCGGTGTTGGCATAAGAAGACGTGGTGGTCTATGCGTTCCCTTGGTAGCGACATGCTTTAGCCAAATTGAGACTTAGCACCGAATATGGATTAGACAAATCGTTGCAGTTGTATATGGACTGAGGGCCCGTATACCATGACTCAAGTAATTCTCGGTTCACACGGTTGTCACTTCCTGTTAGCATTTCGGCCTCATCAAATTTGAATGTGTAGCTGGGTTTTGTCGAATGAGCCGGGACTTGCGAATTGGCATCAGTTTTCCTCAATGCTTTGTTCGCAATTGCACCAGATTCTATAGATGATAGCAGGTGTTTCTCGCCGTGACAGTGGGTCTTTTGGTTTATTATATGACGCCTTATGGTTGCCTCCGGCCTTTGCGACTCCAAATCTTAGTGGTGCGAGAAGGCGGCCGACGGCCTCCGAGACGTTTTTGACATGCGGGATCGCCCGCCAAAATTTAGGGTTGCTGCGAATTTTTTCCCATCTCGTTTGCGCAAACACCGGTTAACGAAGTTGGGTGTGTAGCTATTTTCTCTTAACACCTGTCGAAGTTGTTGTATTTCGGCAACTTTCTCCTCTGGTTGACTGCTGTGCGTCGCAACACGCCGAAAAAGTGTCCTCACGCAACTGCATCTGTGGCTGATTGGGTAGTTGCTGTTGAAATGCAGTACTTGCATCGTGTTTACGGGTTTCCTGGGTACTGTGGTCTTTCGGTCACAACAATCTTTGCGATAGACGAAACGTCAGGAGAATAAACGTGTTTTCCCAGCAATTGAATCTTCTTCTCAATTACTTCCTGGGGTTCGTACGTTCGCTTGTGATAGCGAATCTACCACATGCTTTAAGCGTATGTCAGGGGATATGTATCGGCTTACTGGAGTTAATTGGATGTATTATTGCTAAGATAGGCTGGCTTCGGCTTCAAGCTTGTGCGTAACGTATCCGTGAGCTATCTATACCTTTGGAAGAAAAAAGAAGTAAGGAAGTTAAATGCAAGCAGTTTACCCTTTACCGATGAATACAATTATTAACCTAGAAAGCTTCACTAACTGCCCTTGCTTGCATATCGTAGATGTACGCGTAAGCAGTGTCGGCTTACCCGATCGAAGGTATTCATTTTTAACACCTCTACATTAACGCAGTATAACTTGATCTACTTGCCTCGGTAGGATTCAAACCTGCCACAACAGAGGCAATGTTTGAATACAGGCAACACGCTAACCACTTGAGCTAAGATACCACGACCGAAAGCCGTGAGTTTGATCACCTTTGGGTCAGATTTCCCACCCAGTCTACTGCAACGTATGGACTTCATCGCATTTGATACAGTTAGACCACGGCTCGAACAGGATGTCTCAAGCAATTAATTTAGAATCCGCCAGCTAACTACCAGGTTTACTTAACTAATTTACGCTTTAAAAAATGCTAATTTATTCAGTACTGGCCGGTTTAAAAATGCCTACAGGCAACAATATTTGCCCAAATACCTTTCCGGTATGTAAGGCTGGACTTTATCTGAAACTCTTATCAGCCAGCTGCATAGGCCTCAATGAGCAGCACATTATATTAATAGTACCAAACATTAATATTTTTTATTAAATTGTATAAAGATAACTGTGGCTCGCGCAAGTAATTCTCACGTTTTTTTTTGTTTAAAGTGCTACCGTCGGCATTTTTAGCATCTTTCCTCTAGTGCAATTTTGGAAATTACGTAAACAGCAAAATTTATTGGATCCATTTATTTCGAAAATGCTCATCAATTGTTTCCTCTCGTTACGAGGAGAGGTTCCATATTTCCGTGTCAAATCACGACAGGGGCTGACGCACAGAGAAAGCTGGCCCCTCGTTACACATGATTCTCTTTGCGACTAGGTTTTATGTCACCCAGGACTGCAGCCTCTTTCTTGAAGTCTTGTTTAGCGACGTCAGTCAGTACCCCACGGCATTCGCTGTCCGCACAACGAACCTATGCATTAACGAAATGGTGGTTTCCGTTTGGTGTAATATCCTGCACACCACTGATAGTGAATACGTGACATTAAAAGGGACGACTGCAGAATGCTAGCGAAAATTAGCATAAAACCGAGCTGCTTCAATAATTTTTTTAAAATTTAAACTAATCGGCAGCACTGTCTATCAAACGTCCGGAGTAAAACCATAATGCGATCATTTAAGTAGTCATTTAAAAAAACGTTCATTCAGACACCTATTGCAACCCCTTAAATTACGTAAATAATTTAGTTATGCTCACGCCGATAAAGGCTCTGCTCCTCTTGTACATGCTGCGTATTTCTCTTGTGTCAGTGACCACTAAGACAGGAAATAGGGAGTTCAGATTGTTTCTACATGCCACCGATTAATAAAATAAGCTAAGAACTCAGCTTTCCACTCTTTATCATCCCGTCGAATTATAGCTACGTGCCCCCCACTACTTATTGTGCCTGGTGGTCAGTTAGCGGATTACAGCCTGATTGGCCAGAAAAGCCTGCTTGAGCAGTCAGCTTTTGGTGGATAGCAAACAATGCTGCCCCCTCCAAATGCTAGCTGCGTCGACATTATTTGTCTTTGCAGGTGGTTGTTTCCCACTCGTTGACTTTAAGACTCTTGACCGACAACATCGCACGCATTCAGATGCGCACACAGGTGCGTGTACACTTGCGTGCAAACCAAGGACCGTTTGAACATGCCACCCCAGCCAAAGCATCAGGGACCTCTACGTGTGATCCCCTCGATTAATGCAATACACCAATAGCACACCACTTTAGCTCGTTCTACAATCATGTAAAAGCAACTGTCATCTCTCTTATGACAGACATACACGCACTCTCAGGCGCGACTAGACGCAGCCAGGAATAGACCTGGCTTCACCGGTGGCCATGGCTACCTGAGACATGAGAATGATCACTACGAACTATAAATACCATGCAATCCGTGAATGTATCACCACAATATGCGCCTGTCTCACACTTTCCTGCCGTAAGTCATGAGTACAGATTCTTGACAAAATCCAAAACGTCAGGAAAAGAATATTCTTAACCCAGTGGTACCATCTTCCTCTTCTGAACTGTTCCCCGTTACTCGTATATTTGCTTCTATCATTAATGGATTCTTTAAGTTGCTGTAAACTAGGTCGGTAAATTAACTCAAGATAGATTAAACTGACGATTTCCGGTTGGGGCTTTATAAATCAGATGGCAAGAGCCAACGTAGGTTCGAATTCCATCGAAGCTTTAACAAGTGGGTCAAATTAATGATTTAAATTTGCCAAAAACCCCAACTAGCATTTCAGAATTTTGGTTTACATTCATAAGGTAGCATATTTACTACATATCAGATGGCATTCACTTACTAGAGGCGAACTTCGTTAGATAGCTCTTCCTTGTACATTATTATTGCTCCCCAATCTACTCTTTGTATTCCGCTCTCACAGAGAATCGCTAGCTGCTTCCTTGAGAACGCTTGAAAGTCCCTGTGCTCCTACTGAGTCTGGCGTCAAAGAAGCGGTTACCCGACTGACTGCAGATCTGCGCCATTTACGCAAGGTTTGCTGATTTGTCCCCCCGTCCTCTGCCCTCTCGCTCTCCTGTGATTCTGAGCCTTATCCCCCCTCCCCTGCCCCGCATAAACATCTGTTGCAATCAAAGTTACTGTTTTAGGTCGGTGGAGAACTGGATAACCGCGTGAGTGAGCTCCAGCGTCAATTCGAAGTCCAATTCAATAGCGGTCTGGCATTGTCGGAAGAACTGAAAGACTCGCTTCGCCAGTTGGACACAGAACGCCAGGAAAAACGACGAATGCAGGCTGAACTGGACGGTTATCGTCTTCTTCGAACTTCATCTGCTTCTGATCCGGTTTGTTTGTTTCCACCTTACTCCTCTTGTAACCCTGTAGGTCTGTAATTTCTGGCGCGCTAAAGGCCGTGGCTTGGAAGGTTTCCAACTGACGGAATAACTCAAACGGCGTGGTCAACCCAGCGTGTGTTTGTATGGAGTAGCTGTCGTGCCCCCTAAACAGGCAGCCTGGTAGATGCGCTGGAGAAAACCGGGGCGAGAGCGGGGTACGGCAAGCGTTATTCGGGTTGCGCTTCCACAAGAAAGGTCGAACATGGGAGAGGGCGTGGTGGCATGCGTAGGCACAGGCTCAAGCGGCGCCAACCATTTGAGATCTCCCCATCTACGAACTTTAGCTTGACGCCGGACAAAGATGAGAGTGGGGTAGAGAGTGCGGTAGATGCTGCACAAGTCTATTTTTCCTTAAAACTAATTCAAGCCTAATCAACCGAGCTGACATCACGCCGTTGTAGAGAATACGGTGGACCTAATCGAAACCAACAGTCAAACTGTCGGAGTGACTGACTGGCGCACTGAGTGACAGGCTGCAATGGTGTCTCCTTACTGTAGCCTTTATGGCACTCTAACTCAGCTGAAATCCAAGTCGCCCTCTTCCCAACTTTCCCTTCGTATTCTGATTGTGGTGGTCCATAGTGCGTGGATCTGTGTCCGGTCTTATTGAATTTGCCCTTACACCGGGCCCAGGTGGGAGAGTGGGGAGAGAGTGCGGTAGATCCAGCGCAAATCTGATCTCATTATAATCCAGTGCAATTCACCGTCCCTGCATCATCCTACTGTGGAGCACACGGTGGACCTCGTCAAAATTGACAGTCGAACTTCCGCAATAACTGGTTTTTAAATTCTGGTGTCTGTGGAGCCCACGCAGACGATATCATTAGGCGTGTCAGCAATTACACCCACCCCTCGCACCAGTTAACTGACCGGCTTGAGCAGTGGCCAGGGCCTGAGAATGGAGAGGGAACTGGACGGCTCAATGCATTTTCCTCATAATAAACCGTTTGACGCGTGTGCAGGTACTGCAACGGTACACTAAAATCAGTGGCCTAGAACACTGCCAACTAACGGGATAACTCGGACCACGCGGTGAGCCCGGTGTGTGTTTGTGTGTAGTTGCCGTCTGGTGCACTGAGAGTCAGGCGGCAATGGCTCCTTCTTAATGTGGCTTCTATAGCACTCCCACTTAGGGAGATCCGAGCCAGATGTGGTGGCATGCCTCGATGCATCCTCTTCCACCTCCAGTCTTCTTGAATTGGACAAGGGCCAAGTGAGGTAGGAGGCGGGGGTGCCGTAGATGCAGCGCAAGTCACTGTCCCCGCACCACCGTGTTCTGGATCACACGGTAGATCTCATAAAAACCAACGGTCGAACTGTCAAAATATCCGGCCTGCCCAAAAAACTTATTAGGTAGTCATGACGAGTCTGTACTAGCTGGCATACCAACTAACTGCTATTGCAGTTCTCCAATAACTGTCCTACTTCTGCACAAACGAGATAGTCGTAACAGATCCAAATTTTTTCGACGGAATCCCAACACCCTTCAGAAATATTAGGAGGAGCTTGGCAGATTTTAATAATTCATTTGACCAAATGGTGAAAAACTCAGCGGCCTTGGTGGAATTCGGACCCACGCCAGCAAAGGCATTAGTACAGCCAACGCTCAAGCTAATTGAGTTAGCGAGGCCCCACCGGGAGCCGTGAGCTCAATCACACTTTGGTAGATTTATCTGCCCGGCCTACTGCAGCGTATGTAATCCATCAATAAGGATATAGTAGGTTGACTGCCCAAGAATGATTGCCTAAGCAATAAATCTAGAATATATCAGATGAATACTGACTGTTTTGACTCATCAGAACATAAGGATTATAGGGAGCCAAGGTGTGAGGCCGTGAAAGGCACAGCCTTAATTAAGGAGGAAATATTTTAAAATACTTGTTGGGGTATCTTGGTCGAAAGAATCATCCTACTTCGAAAAATTTAATTGATAAGTGTACCAAGTAACGTATATATTGAGCGACCATCCGAGTGGTTAAGGCGATGGACCGCTAATCCATCCGCACTTGCGTCGGAAATTTTTGTTTTTGCTGCCCTGAGTTCGCAGTCGCCTTTGATTTGCCAGCTAGGATCCTTGTTTAGTTTTAAGTGTTTTATTCTAGTTCCCACGAATATATAAATTACCTTTAAGTTGTAATTCGCACAAATTGAGACGTATGGGGATTAGTGCCTGTGCGGAGTTTAAAACAATTGCCCCCGCTCTGTCTAATTTCTGTGTTATCATCAGCTCAAAATAAATACCCATTATCACTCTTAAATACAAAATGCATAACGTTATAACATACTTATTGTTGCGTTTGGCACTAATATAGTCCTTTTATTTGATATTTTAATAAAAAATGAAAGTAACATTTCCATAATTCGAAGGCTAGGGTACCAATTATTTATCGCACGTATTAAAGAACATTATTCACTGTAACATTGCTTTTTTATCATTATATATTAGCATCTAACTATTGATGAGCGCACCTTAAACAATAGCTTCGTTTTTCCTTGCAACAATTGTTTTGTGTTCTTTTTGCATTTAACCCTTAGATGTAGTTAAAGTTCGTAAAAGTTCTGGTTGTGGGATAGGGGCAGTTATCCGAAACTTTACCAATACTTGTTACGAATAACGGCTATCGAAGTCTCTTTTATTACTGTCTTTGTGAATTACTTTTACTCACGTTCTGATAACAGCTCATCAAGAAGAACAAGTTGAAATTGGTATTGAGGATATCAGCGAACCTCTTCGTTGGCATAATTTCAATAAAGTTCCTTGTTCATTACATCAACTGCCATGGAATCACGTCACTTCCTAAGAAAGTGCAAAGCGTCGCGTTTCGGTCAGTTTCAAAGGCAGTTAACAGCTACATCGTGGCATCGATTTTGTTACTTACTGTCAACTGGTAAATCAGATGGAAAAAAGAGGGTGAGTTCCAGGAAGCTCTACAGATGGAGAAGAAAAACAAGAAGGGGAAACACTAAGGAGAATCACTGCTGAGCTGAGCCCCTCATATCTATTCCAAGCAGCAGCAGCAGCAGAATACCCGTGGAACACGTTTCTGGATTTATAGCTACTACGGGCCCGTTCATCACCATGGGCTTTCCTGGAAGTTAATGGCTGCACTGTTAGAGGGCGCCTTTAATCACGCGTGAAATGCATTTTAAATAACTGCATGGTCCCAGCCCTTATTCTACAGCTGCGCCAACTGCAGCTGCCAGTGGCAGCTCCACCTTTATGGCAACTCTGTCATTGAAATTTTACCGGCTGTAACCAAAGGCGCAGCACCTGCGCCTCAAAAACACTTCTGCCTTTTCTGCTAAAGTCGATTTGACAACAGACGCTGGTTATTACCTCTATGTTACTATGACAACAGTTGCTTGGATATAAACAAAGGATAGGGCGGGCAGAGCGCAGCTAATGCTCAGCTCGGCAAAGGTTATTTAACAGTTTCGTCAAGTCGACTGTTATCCCCATTCTGCTCTTCCCTATGAACAAATCCGTTGCAGTTTCTACGAAAAGCACGTCTTGGATTGAGGGAGTTATGAAAATGCGACGTCAGGAAAACTGCGCTGTCGAACGTGGTCTATTTTGGAGCAATAAAACGGACATGTAAAGGCTCATTAAGAGAAGGCAGCTGATGACTGTAGGGTGACGCGATGTTCTAGTAACAGTTAGAAGACAGATAAATATCGCCAGCAAAGACAGGGAAGACTGGAATGGCCATTTCTAGCTCAGTAGCCATCATCAGCCAATCATACAAACCCAAGATGGTGCACCACGTGATCTTGTGACCATGTTGATCCGAAGTCCAACGCTCCAACCATTATCCACGGGCTCGTTGTCTCAATGGTTAATTAGTTACCTTGAGCTGAGTATGGCTGGTTAATGACTACTTATGAGATAGAAATGTCCATTCCAAACTCCTTAGTCTTTGAAAATATGATAGTTATGTCATGCTACCCATTGAGTGGCTGATGGCTGGACTCGAGAACGGAGTGCCCAAACATAATGGATCGGTGAGTGAGAGTAAAGAGAATCAACAAGGATACTGTGCGTTCAGGTTCCATTTTGTTCAAACATTGAGAAAATCAGTGCAAACAGCCAGCTCAGACCACTTCTATGTGCATCTACTCATTAACTTGCTCCTGTGGAGCAGGTTATAGCAGTCGCACGAGTTGGCGCTTATCCAAAAGGATACGGGAGCACATTTTGGCATGGCTGAGCAAAGTGGAGGTCAGAACCATTTACAGCGCCATCCTTGTCCACATGGTTGACTCCGGACATCGTGTGGACCCCAACAAAGCCTTAAAGGTAAGTAACAAGGTCCCACCAATCTACCCAAAGTCCCTGAGTCAGCACTTGTTAGCAACAGCAAAAGCAACTGCTATCAGGTTGCTGAAGCCAAAGTTGTGTGCACAAAGGAAATTCGTTAAAGCTTTGCAGCTGGCGTGGTCCACAGTCATTTAGTTGCATGCACTTATTCGCGTTCTGTTTGACTCCAGCCTAAATTTTACTAGATTTAATTGTTTTCGAATGAATTAAAAGGTTCACTAACCAGGTATCTGCATGGATAAGGAAGCAGACGTTTCGAGCACTGGATCAATTGATTTATTGTCCTGAGCTTTCGAACTCTTACAGAAGTCCATCTTCAGAGATGAGGAGTAGCAACCAAAAAGAGGATAATTATAATGACCATAGGCAAATCAACTGTCAGAAATCATTCAGGTTGTCAAGGGGTTAGAAACAGCTATCAAAAAGGATGGGGGGAGGAGGGCACTTAGCTGTCAGTGAAGTCGGGGGGCAATTATAGAGGTGAACGCTAATAAGCTGTCAGTGGAGCAGGGGGTCATGAACAGCAATTAGTTAGGTGCCTTGTCACCCGGTAGAGGATCCTGGTAGTCCTGTCTCCTCTTCTGGTCGGTTCGTCGTGGGCTACTCTTTGTTTGCAATCCTTACATCCGGTTCGGTTTTATTTCGTCCTTTGCTCACATAATGGTGCCAGACTTCGAAGGCAGCCGGGAGGTCTAGATGCCTGTTGACGAAGTCGGCATCTGAGTACCATGCCTCAAGCATCAGCCTTTCGGCTTTTGAGTTTCCTCGGCCTATGGTGGCTGCTCCTTGAAGATCAAAGTCATGGCCAGTCTCTGAGAAGTGTGCTGCAAGTTGGGAATTTGGATCTAGTCTCCGAGCTACGAGTTTTTGCTCGTAAAGGCGGGTCTGCAATTTGCGGCCTGTTTCTCCAACGTAACTGCAGTCCTTATCGTGGCGAAGTATCTTGTAGACAACTGCAGAGGTTTCTGTAGGAGGCAGTGTGTCCTTAGGTTGCATCACACCTGAAGTCGCAAACCCTTGAATTCTGAAAATTTGCTCGAACTTCTACGATATTGCTTTAAAACATACTTCCCATTCGTTGGGCAAATCACAGTCCGAGGAAACTCAAAAGCCGAAACGGTTGATGCTTGAAGCCTGGTACTCAGATGCCAACTTTGTCAACAGGCATCTAGACCACCCCGCGACCTACAAAGTCTTGCACCATTATGTGAGCGAAGGACGAAAAAAGACCAAACCGAACGTAAGGATTGCAAAAAAAGAGGATCTCACGACGAACCGGCCGGAAGATGAGACAGGGTGATCAGGATCCTCTACCAGGTGACAAGATGCCTAACTAATTGCTGTTCATGACCCCCTGCTCCACTGAAAGCTAAGTGCTCTCCTCCCCCATCCTTTTTGATAGCTGTTTCTAATACCTTGACAACCTAATTATTTCTGACAGCTGATTTGCCTATGATCATTATAATTACCCTCTGTTTGGTTGCTTCTCCTCATCTCTGAAGATGGACTCCTATAAAAGTTCGAAAGCTCAGGACAATCAATCAATTGATCCGGTGCTCGACACGTCTTCTTCTTTTATGGTTTTTCTCATATCCTGCATGCATTTTCTGTAGAAAATGACCTTTTATGAACTGAATATGGAAGAATAGTACCCACAGGCTCAGGCCGTCTCGTTCCCGAAGTCGTGTCACTTAGTCGAACCACCTCAGTATCTGCAATGAAAACGTAGAAAGTAACTACTACTTATTCCAGTATCCGAGATCTGCTGTATCTTGCCTTGTGGATTTCCTAATGTGTAATTCAGATATAATTTCAGGACGCATAATTTACGCGGTAGCCAAAAAATTGAAATTATTCATGTACTTCTTTATTTAAGATGCTATCTTATAATATTATTCTCCCCTGCAAAATACTGTCCATTAGATGAGCTACACTTTCACCCATGTGTTTTCCACAGTTCGAAACCGGTTTGTTTTTTATTCCGTTAGACTTATGCTGCTTTTCAGAGCCTACAGTGGCATTTTCTTAACCTCTCTACCTTCTGAAAGCGCCTTCACTTTTGTACAGGGGTGGGGGCTAGCTCGAATGAGTAAGGGGGGAAGAAAACAATGACATAGGGTTCTTTGCCAGAACTGTAGATTTTGAACTCTGCGTAGCAAACTCGTTGGCATGATGAAACAATAAGTCGTTGACTAATATTCAGAAGAAGAAGAAGATGCGATCACTGGAAAAAGAGTTTTATTTGCCTGACGTTTCGGATTCACCTGCCAGTACCGGAACTCACTCGTCCCGCGCTGCCTTGGGACTCATCCTCGAGCTCCACCGGCAGACGCATAGCGGCTGATAGTCTGGGCAGATAGCATTGTCAGTAAAGATAAGGAGGACTGAAATGGCCGTTTCTGGCTCATTAGCCGTCATCAGCCAGTTCTTTCCAACCCTAAATAGTGTGCCACCCGAGACTCAAGCCCGCGATCTCTGATGCAGAAGTCTAAGGCTCTAACCATTGACCTACGAGCTCGTTGTCTTGCCGGTTTAGATGAGAAGATATTGACACTCGTTGGTGAATGTTTATCGATCGCTAACGGAACTCATCCCGCTCTGCCTTGGGATTCATTGCTGAGCGGCTAGTAGCCTAGACAGATGACAATTTGAACCATTCCTTTGATGACGAAAAAGAAAACCATAATGGAAGTTGCTAATAGTAGAGAATATGCGAGTTCCAGGAAGCAGTTCAGAAGAAGAAGATGCGATCATGCGCATGATCATGACTATGCCACCATCACCTATGATTAAGGGTTCCCGAGGGAATCCGAAACGTCAGGCAAATAAAACTCTTGTTCCAGTGATCGCATCATAATGGAAGTGTTGCTCCTTGAGGTTTTGTGATTGCAAAACCACAAAGAGCGTTGGAGATAACGAAAATGATCACTCTGTTCGCTACCTGATCATCTGAGCACGGATAATGTCTAGTAAACGTAGTTTGCGAGTGAGCGTAGCACTGCCAACCCACTTGCCTACGGAAAATTATAATCGTTTTTTTGTGGTAATACATCGTAAATATTCTGGTCCAACGTAAATGCATTGACTAGTAAATGATAAGCTCTCCAATAAAACTCCTGATCAATCTGTTCAAACAGAAAACATTGATCAAGTAGGGTCATCTTCTGCAATATTTTGAATAAATATAACCTACAGCGCACGGGCGAATATCGATCGGATACCTAAGTCCTGCTTAGCGTTTTTCCTCCGCAATGCTTGAAACAGACGACTGGAAAGGTTTTTCCACCGAAAGCCAACCCACTTCCTCGTATGAATTAATGTATACATTTGTGTCAGGTTACTTAGTATTGAAGCTCCGTTTGAGTAGTAATTAATACGTTCACTCATTTTAGGGGCACATTTATTTAACACTTGCTATCATGGATGACAGTTTTCTGTTAGATTTCCCAGCTGTTTGAACATCGCAAAAATGCTCTAATGGCAGACACGACAGCACCATTCAAAAATAGAGAAAATTTATATTTGCTTGAAAGATACCATTCGAGCCGTCAGGACAGCACTATCAGATCAAACAGAAGCTTTCAGTCGACGGTTTCTTTCACGTTATCGTTACCCATTCAAGGCCCCTGTGCTTCACTCCTAACTTGCATAACCACATTTATTTTAAAATTAAGTATGTTTCTCCCTAGTTTATAGTAACATCTTACTTTTATTTAGTGTTATGGGATATCTGTTTTAATTGGGTCTTCAACGCCAATGCCTTCTACTATTCACTAGACTGGACTATACCGAAATTTTATCCAACCCCGAAATTGAGTCACTCGAATCACTCATTGGACAATCCTAGGCTTTGTGTGAATTTCTTAGATGATCTTTGAGTTGTTTGAACCCCGTTCTATTTTACAGGTAGCGGATTGTCTACTATCGGTGTCCGATCAACTTCATCTGCAAAGCGGTCGACCAAACTGCACTGCAGCCGAACTCGCGGAGCTCATTCGCTGTACGTAAGGCATCCTAGGGTGCGTTTGTTTCTTTGTTCCCCTGGAAATTAGCTGCAATCCTACAACAATTAAAGCTGGGGACATTGATTTGCGCACCGGAACAGGTTTGGGTTCTTGCCGATTTTTAGGAGAGCTTCGCCAGCTCTCCATTCACAAAGCGTCTACCGCAACAATCGGTCTGAGTTTTGAACAACTGGCCAAATTTACTGGCTTTGGGCTAATCCATTTGCTCGCTGTCTGGGCCCTCGTATGGATGTTTGTGTATCTTGACCTTCTCTAGTGTTGCGCTCCTTAACTTCGGGGAGGGGGTTATGCTGGTAAGCCTGCTTACTCTTCCGACGGGTTCGTCGTGGGACCTTCTCCACCCACATTTATCAAGTTCCGTGTGACCTTGTCCTGGTCTTTATGCACGTAATGGCGTACGACTTTGTACGCCTCAGGAAGGGCTAGATACCTGTTGACAGAGTTGGTATATGAATACCATGCCTCCAGCGTCATTCATTGCGTTTTGATTTGCTTCGGCCTGAGCTGGCCGCTCCTTGAATGCCGAAAGACCAGAACAAAGTCCCATTGAACTTAGGCAATATGAATGAAGACGATTCCAGAACGAACCCACCGGGGGAGGAAGCAGGATTACCAACACCATCCACCGAGGTGATATAGCGCAACCCAAGCGGCCATCAAGCTATGCAAATATCCCTACGAGGGCCAGGCATCAAACGAGAAGAAAAAAATCGATCCCCCAAGGCCAACAAGCACGACTGATCAGTCAAAACTCTGATTGATATTGGCAGTAGGTAATCTGAACATGGAGAGCGGGCTAAGTTCAAGACCGGAGAGTCACTTAAGGTTCTCAGGTCTTGATCCTCAAACTCGCATTTTTGCGCTTCTTTCATTGAATATTCCTAACGAAGCTTTCCTGTCTGTTATGTTTTTCGGCAGTGGAGCGCCCAGCTCCTCTTGACCGCACAGGTAGGTAATTTCCGTCCGAACTGTGCACCACCGAAGAACGACCCTGTTGATAAAGCTATTCGAGTTCGCTTCTTTTGTGAACGACCGATTCAGGCTATCCTGAGCTAACACCTGGCCACTTCTAACTTTCTACATAAGGTAAAATCTATTTTGGGGCGGGATACGTATCTGGGATGGAGGCTACGCGGTTGCAGTATAGTTAAGTAATCTTCTAACTGAGCTCCAAAACTGCGACCGGGGAAGGAAGTTCCCCCTTTCCATCATTCTGCGATAATATTAAGGTCGAAAGTCGCATTTCATAAACTGGTTATAAAAGCAGGCTATCCTGAAGAACACTGAAACAAAACAGACCAAATTTATGCTGGCTATTTTGGGCACCGAGTTTTCCACAAGTGCAAATTTAGCTAAGAATTTTAATTTACCATTCTAGGAAGGGGTACTTTATAAGCCTTCTCCAGAAAGATTCAAAAGCAGGAAACCTCCGTTACGTTTGTGGCTTTGCTTTGAATCCCAAAGAGAGAAGAGAAAGGGTTACGGTTATTATTAGGCCTAGGGCTAGGGTTGAGCTTGGCTTCATGGTTGGGCGTTGAGTTAGATTAAGGCAGACCTACCTAACTGACAAAGTCAAAAGGGAATGGAACGGCCATTTTTTGATTGTCAGCCATAATCAGCCAGTCGAATCCAAGCCCGTGTTTTGAAAAACCCTAGGCCTGGAACCCACGACCTGCTGGTTCGAAATCCAAAGCCCTGATAAGTAAACCACAGATTTGTTGTTCTAGCGGTTGCGATTGGATATATCAATAATTGCAACTGTCGATCGCCTGCTGGCAAGACTGGAACTTGAACCCCAAGGCACAAGGAAACGTGTGTCTTGCGTAACGCATTCTGTGAGCCCGCACCTATCGTTGTTTATATACCCTATTTGAGCTGACAGCACAACGAACCCTATGTTCAAAGGTTATTGTGACGGACTTCTAAGTACCAGTTCGCGGATTCAAGCCTCCGATGTTGCAGAATACGTTCTGTCTAGGAGCTCACTCTCGAGTCCAGCCAGCAACCGCGAAGTCTCAAGTAGTATGAGCAATCGTTAGAGCGCTGGACGTCTAACCACATGCTGGTGGGAATATTTTTGAGCTTCTAGGCCCTGTACCAGTCACCACCACGGCACGCACTGTCGGCTTTCTAAATATCTATTCCATTTTGCTAGTTTCTCCTGTTTTTGGCAAAATGTTATTACATTCCTTAATCCAAGCCAACTGGAACCTTTTAAATTTCATTTTTTGTTCCTCTGCAAAGATAAAATTGATGAATTATTGGCGTGCGGGTGCCTGCAGACTGATTGCTTGATGGCCTTAGAGCGTATCTGCCCGGCTGAACCGGAAACGGTCGACTTGAGCACAAACAGATATCAGGCCAAGGGGCAGACGAATCACCACCACCATAATTATCATCAAGGCAGCCCCTCTGCAAGGTCAGTTCTGACTTTATTTTGAAGTGAGCACTGAAATTTGTACAAAAAAGCACTAAATCAGACGATCATACAATTTTATCGGGTCAAAACCTACAGAGAATTCAAGCCATAATTCTTGCAAATCCTCTCAGTTGCCGGTCTCTTGTTCGGCCCCAAATTGGGAAACTAAAACATCTCTTTGCAGGGAGGAGGGACGATAGAAAATTAGGGTAGATTGATATAGTCTGTTTCGGGCTAATTTTGCCTTCATTCAACCAATAAACCCTGACCACCAGCTGGTGTTGAAAACACAAACATTCGCTCGATAATGGTGCGCACACTTAACACTTTGGGTTTAGCAGGTGGGTCATAAGCACCCAATCGAGCCGAATTTCATCACTGCCTCACCATGTGCCCTTCTCAGAAGCTTCAGATCGAGTATTTATTGAAACAGAAATGGGCGCACATCGATCCATTTTTTACTCTTATCACTTATTCTCTTCTTGCGCGATAGACATGATGCATTGGTTTTAGTTTTTGATGTATTTTAAGGGATGCAGAGATAAAGGGTGACCAGAAGTATTTTTATAGCGAATATTGAAATGGTCTCGTGGAGAGGAAGTGATGGAGCAGTGTAGTCTTGGTCTTCAACGATTACCTATTTTTCCATGAACGTTATCTCTACTTTCGGCTACTCGACAATAGGATGGATCTGATCTTTAGGCAAATGTAATTTGTTAGTGTGCAGTGCGCAGTGCGCATACAAAATGTGCTTATCGCCTTTAGACTACCTATCTCCACTCTTTTACTGTTAGGGGTTAAACATCGGTAGCCACATTCCAACTGAATTATAAACCACTCAAGGCTTAGACCACAGCTGTTTTTTAGCTATTTACTTGCCTGCTCAAACAAAATTTTCTTTTTTTAAGTACATGGTACTGAAGAGGTTGTAGCCCGTTGGAAAGCAATGGAAAGCGAGATTGGGAGCCAAACACTTTATTTTCCGCCAGTGATCAACCAGCGTTTGTTATCAAAAGGCGTAGCTTACTTATTGGCAGCCTTGAGCATCCTGAAACATTCCGACCTATTGCGTACTAACCAGAAAACCGTTCTGGAACGTTCTGGCCCGAGAATCATCTTGAGAAAAAACCTCGAATGTTCGACCGGGTGTTCATTGGGCTACACGATGCCGCAGCACACGCTGATTGGCCGCATGATTTACCATGTGCACCCCACGAACAGCCTGACCTGCTGTACCGTGTGTGCTTCCATTTCCCTTTGCGTTAAGCCGTGCTTCAACCCCATTGCCGTTAATGTAAAAAACATCGACCAATATGTATAAATTCCCACGATATGTATGACCAACAAGTGCGATCAAAGAAATCACGGCCGGAATGTCTTCAGCGCCTGTCTACCTATAGGCTCTTTCCACGTGTGATCGGATTTTTTCTCAGCAGTACAAGTGTGACTAAAGGATCTGGCAGTTTTCTGGGGCAAACTGTTATTGCTTCCGTCTTCCTGCCAACGAAAATGCAATGCGTAGATTTGAAGCTATAAAAAGGACTCTTCAGGATGGTGGTGAGGCATGCGAATTAGGTGGTAAAAGATGAGCGTTCACCACGAGAGCTTCAGTAGACGTCTGATGTCTCCAGCACATGTGTCACCTACCCATCTTTAAAGACTGTTAAATCTTCCGGATCATAGCTTTTGTTATAAACCGCTCTTTTCCGCGTGTATAGCCTGCCACTACCGGCTGAGCCGCTGCGTATGGGTCACAACTCACTGTCACTTGTGTCGCGGTAGCCATGTTCTCCATTGACCGCCCGTGGTGCTACTTCTGCCTCTGTATCGCCATTTTTTGCTTTACTACGAGATCTTTGGCCGTGGAAACACTGAGCTGTCCCGATTGTTCTACACTGCCGTCACCGCTGGTCCCGCTGGCCGCCTATTGTATCGCGTCAACCCACGCCTTACCCTGTTTTGTTTCATTCCCGTAAAAAATGGCCACAGAGCTAGTTAGCGGCGCCAATTGTTTCACGCAGTGACTCTCCCCTGATAAGGAGGTACGTAAAACCAGACAGTTGGTAGCCAAGTTTACGTGGTTGGTTACTAAACAGTCGGTCCACATAAAGGCTTCTTTAATCTGCCTTTGTGTGTGATCCTCAACTCGGCCCACAATTTCAGTGGCGTCACAGTTGAAGACGTGCTTCATCGCTGCAGCATTGATTGTTACCTACGACTTTAATTCAGCCTTCGTACGGCCCACTTATGCTCATGCGTACCTGTTTGTAGTTGTCAGACGATTTCTCCAGCATAATTGCATATCACGCAGATGCACTCAAGTCGATAGACGATGCCCGACCTCCTCTGCTTAAGAACACAGTCTTTTAGCCACATTACCTGTTGGCGGATTGTGGGGGCAGACCTGTGTGTAACTCCTATTCCGACTGGTGCGAAGGATTTTGTTACGGCTCCGGAGATCCCTTTCATACATGGAATGCTCCGGCGTTACCTTGGCAGGCAACGCTCCTCGATCTGAGTTTTGGTGGCATTCGATTCAGTTCAATGGGCCCTCGTGGATAGCAGTTAACTCCGAAAAGCTCCTGGAGGAGCTGCATCTAGTAACGTTTGGTGGTTGGCGTGCTGCACTGGGTTTCTCTCCCTCGTTATAGCCTGCGTATACAACTTTGTCTGCTTTTGTAATGAAAAATTGGTTAAATGTTTGTCGGTTTAAGGTAGACTGGCGACGCTATTCTGTCTTGCAGTTGGTGGCATACGAGAACCTCTAAAAACAGACGTCTGCCCTCCAAATCTTTTTTTATAGTGAATAACAGATATAATAGTTATTGAAGAAACCTAAAAGCACAAACCTAAACATTCATTCTTCCTCTACTTACGAGCGAAGTATGGATAATCTAAAAGGACGTGCGAATACGATTGGGCAAAAGTAGCTTGTGTAGCCCCATGCAGGTTTTTAAAAACCCAGCCTACTGTCTTACGGGACTGGTGGGATTTGGGAGTTTATAGGTGGGAAAAAAGGATGTATAGTGAATAAATGTTAGAGAAATAAGTCTAACAATTTCCTAAATTTAATTAAATGTGTTAATTTCAGGAACTTTATAGCGTTGGCATACAGCGCGTAATAACAAAAATGACATATTTTTAGCGGGATGCCCTACATCCAGCAAATTCATGGTACTAAACTGTAAACGCAACACAAACACCGAAATGTAAACAAGTGAAGTACTAGAAAAACAAAATTTCATAAATAAAATGGAAAGGTCAAAATAAGAATTTTTTAAAGAAATATTTAACCGAAAACAAACACAATAGCGTTTGGCGCAACGTAAGCCCTATTAAACAAACATAGGGCAGCGAATGCAACACAAAAACATATTCATAAAACCCAAAATTCTTACCCGAAAAACTAACCCATATCACAAACCCTAGCCCTAAACCTTAAGGCTTACCCTAAACCTTAAACCCAAACCCAAACGCTAAACCGTAAACCCTAATCCTAAACCTTAACCCTCAACCCTAACCTTCAACACTTATGATCAACCCTAACCCTAAACCTAAAAATCCTAAACCTTAACCATAACCCGAACATTTCCCCTAATCCTAGCCCTAACCATTACCCTAGCAGTGCAATTAATGCATCCTTAATAAAACCAATGATAAATTAATAACGCAAACCAAAACTTCACATCTGAGGTATGTTTTTTAATAGCAAGTGGAACAGTTGCTTCTTTATAAGCAAGAAAAGTGGGGTAAGTGTAATAGCAGGGCTGGATAGACGATGAATTGGAACGGTCGATTTAAATGAGTAGACGTAAGTAGGCCTACTGAAACGAATATAGTAGTTATTTAGTGTGTCTTTCGAAAATGGGGCTACTGAAGTTACGGGTATCTACAATTGAATAGTCTGATAACAAATTGCTTCGACGGCATATTATGATAAAAAACGTTTGAGTTGACCCTATTGTGAAGAAACTCGTGGCGTTTGGCGGTATTTGAACCCGCATAGTAGATAAGGCCTTTAGTGGAAGCCAAAGCTCCAACCACTTCAGCTACAAACGCCCCCCCCTCGTGCCATGGGTCAATTTTACCCGCCCAACTTTACCGTTCATATGATATCCACAATCCTCGAGTTTTTTCACAATTGGGTTAACTCGAATCAGGCAAATCTGCTAAACCTCCTAATAACTAAGTCAACCTAGTTGTCATTCTGGTGGATTCTAGATGATTGCTTAGGAAATTCTGTTTGGGCAGACAGCTTGCTGTTCCGTATTGGTGGATTCCATACGGGTGGTAAAGTTGGGTGAGTAAAATCGATCCAAGTGTGAATAAATTCATAGCTCGAGGTGGGGCGTTTGTAGCTGAAGTGGTTAGAGCGTTGGCTTCCAGTAAAGGCTTCCTCTACTATGCGGGTTAAAATCCCGCTAAACGCCGCGAGTTTTTTTCACAGATTTGTCAGTTCAAGTTAAGCAAATCTGCCAAGCCTCCTTATAGAAAAACGTTTTGCCTAGAAACATAGTTTAAAGTGTTGAACAAATATTTAAGCATGCTTCGGAATATGGAGCCTTTGAGAACAGTTTCCGAAGAGCTCTCGGGAATCTAAAGGTAGTGTAATTACAATACCTCTTTGGTATACTCTGACTGACCCTCTAAATGGGCCGTGTTGCCAACACAGTGTCAGCTCAGGGTTCGGCAGGTGTTAACCAAATTGTGCTCCCATTACAAATGCTGAACATGAAGGGGTGTGGTAGCACGCGTGAATGCAGGCTCACACCGCACTAGCTACCTAGGTCCTATCCCGCCTGCGGTCTTCTTGACTCTGTCTAGAAATCGGGAACAGGGATGAGGAAGTGTGGTAGATGCAGCACAAGTCTACTTTTACTTAAAATTAATCCACACCCAAATCACCGTACTTGCACCACCATGCTCTGGAACACATGGTAGACTTTTCTGAACTATCGATCAGTTTACTTAATCATAGATAGTAGCTGTTAATGTTTCATTTTAGAACATCGCCTGTTCGCAAAACAAATACTGCCTGCCCTAGCTGTGAGGAAATGCGAGTTTCGGCCTACGATCTCACTCGAAGTGCACCATCTTGGAGCAAGTCAGATGAAATTCTCATAAAAAACCTGTGTATTTGCTGTCTGCAGTCCCTGTCTCTCGGTTTGCGCAGTCGATTAGAGAGGGCGGTGGCAGATGTCGAAGAAGTGAGAATCGAGCTGGATGCGAAAATGTCACACGGTGACCGGACTGAACGACAGAGGAATGCTTCGAGAGAATTAGAACTACTAGCAGAGCTGGAGAACGCCAAGAAGGAGATCGAAGTGCTACATCGGCGGATGGAACAGATTGAAGACGAAAAGGTACGTATATTCGTGCACTGACGATTATCAACTGTCGCTTGAACGAGTCTTGGGAATTAACACATTAAATGGACCCATAAAAGCAATAAAGATCTAGTTTTCAACTATCTTAAACAGGATTCTGAAGCTGTGCACCTCGAGAAGTTGACAAATAAGTTAGAAAAACTCAGACAACAGCAAGCCCGCAAAATTGCCGGTTTACAAACCAAAACGGAACAACAGAAGCTTACAGGTCAGCAGCAGGAGAAACTACTGACTGCTGCAAAAGGCCTTATTGCCGGTGTTCGTCAAAAGCAAATTCGTGTGAGTTGCTGACCCCTCCTCCCCCTTTACGTGCAGGTACAAAAGTCGTCGTTGGGTTTTGAGGCCACAGTTTTGTATAACTCTGGAATTTTTTTCTGAATTCCCTTCGGAAGCTGCTGGACTTTAGGAATACTCTGGCTCGCATGCTCAGCATAGACACTTGGATTATTCCTAATCCCGAATCGATCATCGTGCAGAAGGTGCAAGCCCTTCTTTGCTCCACGCAGGTGGCTGCGCAGAGAAAATTTGCACAACAATGGACTACCAATCCTATCAATGGAATGACAGCTCTCATGGCGGCTCCAGTAAGACTGCCCGCTCTGGATTACTCGGGCCTTCAACCTGGACCAACCGAGAGCGTATTTACAGGTAAACTGTCAGAACTGTGCCGCACTACTCAGCGCTCTGCCTTTTTTCTCTCTCAGACAGTCATTCGTCAGTAGCACTCTTTTCCAACGTATGTTGAGCATGCCACCATTATGCATAGGTTCAAGAGACGTCTAGATTATCACTTGCTAACCCGAACCTCCAGCATATTTTCTACCGGATTACTGAGCTATCTATAAACACACTAATCTACTGCTTTCAGTCGATAGTTTCATTTACAATAACTTTTGTTTGGACGAAAATGTCATATGCCGATGTAGTGAACATGTTATACATTGTTTTTTTTATTTCATTGTTTAAGCGCAACGATGATACCCATGTGAGCATACAAGAAGCTAAGTTAGGCGAACAAACGTTTTCGATTAATTCATCATCAGGCCATACAATAATCTAAGGGAGGGTAGAGTTAACGAAAGTTCAAGCAACCAATCAGTAGTAATTAAGGGGAGAGGGGGAGAGATGTAAAGGGGTCAAAGGGGTCAGATTCTAGACTATTAGGTTGGTCTGAGTCATGCGCATGACTAAGAAAAAAGAGAATCAAAAAGTACTTCTACAGTATGTGGTCTATGTCATGCAAAGTTCCGAAACTAACAAAACATTGTTAATAACTTACAGATCAAGACACGTGTACCGACTAAAACTCAGAATTAACGATGAGCGACTTCATGCGTCCTTAAGTTACTTAGAAATGCCATATCTGTTAATGTTAGGAATCATTGTGACCGAATGAGCTTAAGCTGTAAATTTACAAAAAGTATATCCATACGAAATCAAGCAAAATCATATTTTGTCTGCTACAGATGAAAGAAACGACATTTTTTATTGTATTGTAGTACTCTTTGGTGCTCTGTTCTACAATTTTAAATGTACAGCAGAGGAGTCGTTTAAATAATAAGAGATAGCAAAAACGACTTATTTTTGTCCGTTCCGTTTCTAAATTATGCACAAGCCGAAACTAAATCATACAAATAAAATTCTCTTTAGTTGCCCACCATTGATTGTCACCATGTCCGTCAATATATTTTATAAATTTGGCCACGTACTTTATGTCATACACTAAAACACGTCAACTTTAAATGTTATTTGGACGTGCCATGCATTACTTTTTGAAACGTTTGTGTTAAAATTTTCCCTTTATTAAGGTTTTGTGTTTAAGGCTAGGGTGTTTTCGAATTTAAAAACGTTTGCATATTTTCTATATATTGTAAACCTTACCTACCTTTGAAAGCGTGTCCAGAGTTTCCATAGCATGCGATGTATACTCTCCCTTTAGGATTTTTGCCTATGTAAGTAAGAAGATGCCATCTAGTGCTTAGAAAATTTTACAATATACCTGACTTATATTTAAGCAACATCTTTAGGCTCCGATGTTACATAGATGAAAATTTATCATCTCAAAATATCCTTGGATTTGAAATTCGTTGTAAATGTAGCTCCTATAATAAGGAGATAATGTGAAAGCTTGAGTATCCACAAAAAATATTAGAATAAGAACAAATTCTTACTTTATTTGTGCAAGCTTGGTTCGTAGCTATAAAACACTGACATTAAATTTCCAACTTACTGCTATCTAAGTGCTAATTTTACAGCAGCTTGGCTCTCTACAGTCTGCTTGAAAGATATGTATATACAACGAAGAATCTTGGTGATTAGTTCGTAGCAGTTTAACTTATGACCCCGCCAAAGTGCTGTTTTAATCGAAAGAATATTTGAGATGTTCATTTAATGGTCACATTCTCAACTTCTCTTAATTTTTGACTATTCAAAGTTCGAATCTCAACCGGATTTATATATATGTAGCAGGTACGCGTACACCGATCTGATAGAGGGCATACTCATCTGTCCATGTGGCCAGTAGAGCTCCCACTCGAGCCTCCATCGCTGGGCGCCTAGGATATAGGCAGAAGGGCATTGCCGACAAAGGCCTCTATCAGATCGGTGTACGCGCCATCTGCTACTGTATATCCCTGGTATAATACCGACAACACTAGGAGCTCGATCTCTTAATGGTTAAGGTGATCGTCTCTGACCGGAGAGACACGATTTCGAAACTTGAGTGTGACAGCAATTCCAGCAGCAACACGGGAGTTGGGTATCACTAGCTGATGATGGCAAATAAGTCACAAATGGCCATTTTAGTGTCTCACGTCTTTGTCGGTAGGCATATGTTTTTGCGCCGACTTCAGCCAGCATTTTATGTTAATTTGACTTCATAAGTCAAAGGAATGTTTTTTAATTGGACCTTAAATATGTACGTCAGTAAGTAAATTTCAAAGTTATTTAGGCTAATTCTGAAAGTCTGATCCTCGGCTGCTCGAACTATCTTGCTGTGTCGGCCAGTGCATCTGTGCCCACCTCCGGTCGTCTTGATATTCTTCTGCAATCGGAGCGAGGTGAGTGAGGGAAGAGGGAGTGCTTTAGATGCAGCGCAAGCCTACCTTAGAGTACAATAATTCAAGCGTAAGACATCGAGGCTGCACTCACTCCGTGGCGCACTCGGATTGTGCGCGTTGGTCCAATTGCCATATAGGAACGTAATAATTATGCAGAATTATCCTTAGTTGAAAGGAATGAACACTCACGTTTTGCAGTCAGGACAACTCCAAGGAGAAATATGCGCTTAATCCGTTGACTTCAACTTTCACAGCGTTGACGTTCGTGTAATTCAGGTTCCTGGTCCTTTCTCGTTCAAGCGGTAACATAGTCCTGTAGCGTCTAAGTAGTGGTTGTACTTAGAGCAATATAATCATCAGGCCAAAATTTCAACAGTAGGTGAAAGACAAAAGGCTCCTATGAGAGAGATTTATTGTATATAGAACTCCCGGTTGCTGTTTCAAATGGTAGTGGCCACTGGCAAAGCCAGAGCTAGTGATGGCTGCGTCCAGCCAGGCCTGAGAGAGGATGCTATAGTGGTGGCAGTGACTTAAATAGTATTGTGCAACAGGTTCAAGTTTCCTCCAATCAGTGCGTGGGAAACTAGCCGAGGAGTGTCGTGTATGGTGTAGGCTGTATCGGCCGAGGTTGGGGGGAAAGGGAAATGTTCAGTTAACGCTTGGGCAGCTACAACTACCTGGAAAGACGTGCGTGGAAGTCGGTCAAGTGTCTGCACGTCAACACGTCTGAAAACGCGGATGACCTTGAGGCAGCTGGGCTTGAATAAAGACACCACACAAACCATTGTTGCCGTCCGCCACATGTGCATGACTTTCGGGGAGCGGGCCTTGGAGCAAGAAGGGGACAGCATCGCTGGCCGTCCACCACAGTCCTCTTTTTCGGCTGTCGCCTAGGCGATGGAAAGCTTTTTCTTCATCTCTCTACCTTCTGATCTGATTCGTAACCGCTAGCCTATGATAATAACTAAAGCATACAACGTACCGTTATCCTCGAGGTTAGTGATGCGTGCTCTGGGTCGCGATCGTCTCGCACCGGATTCATTGCCCCTAACATGGCTAATATTCAACTGCATTCCTAATATCCAAACCGTAGTCCAACCTACTTTTCCCTCTCACTAACTTTTTTTTTCACCTTATTCTCAACTAGTGCAAAAGCCCGGCTTCGCCTTAAGGCTTCCTCACCGATTGTTGTCCCTTATGTAGGCGAACAGTATGTGTGCTTTATATATGAAACTCTTCAAAGTATTAAGTATAAGATGAAAAGCTTGGCATTCCTGAGGTGGCTTTGACTTGATGTATAGTATGTGTATGCTCAAAAAGAGTAATTTTGGGGAAAGTAGTGATGAAAAATCGTTCACTAACTAAAAAATATTGTTTAAATGTGCAAGTCCGAAGGCTGCGCAATCAACTTAAATTAAATATCGGTTATTCATGAAAATTTTGATATTTACAATTACTAAGTCATGCTTGATGAAGTAGTGATGATCCATTGAACGGGGAGAGCGTTGTTCAGTAGGACAAAAAATAAGTAAGGAATAGTAAAAAAAACCATAAGTTTAGGTGGAAAGTTCTAAGTGCGGTACCATATAGAGTGACGTTTTTAACAACTATAAAAAAACTTAACAGGTATTAAAATAAGAGTAAAGAAGTATGCTTGCGGAGAAAAGGGTTCATTTAGGCAACAGTAGAGCAGCAGTTTGGGAGACTTAATAAATTTATTTAAAAAAATGCAATAATAATGAACAATGCATGATTATGGGAAAACTGTAAGCGAGGTACCATACAGAGGGGAGTTTTCAACCACTAGAACGAAAAGGTACACAGATTAAAATAATAACGAAAAGTACGTTTGCGGGGAAAACTGCACGTTAGGTACTAATGGAGAATAGGTATTAATAGATACCTTAAGGTAATGGAATGTGCAGCCGGCACACTAACGCTTCTGGATAAACAAAATTTCTCGTAATCCCGTTAGGTGCCAAGACGTACCAATCACTTTTCGAATCAACTCGAGATATCGCAACGCAGAGTTGTCCGTGGTACTGATATATATGGAGTGGATCCGACAAAGATAAGGGAAGCTAAAGTACGTCTTCAGGCAGAACTTTAGGGAAGAAGGAGACCGGAATGGACATTTCTGGCATGTTAGCCATCATTAGCCAGTCATACCCAATCTCAGGGGTGGGAACCTCCGAGATTCAAACCCGCGATCTTTGTTCATTGGGTTTAACAGCCCAGCTCGGCACCACGGGCTCGCTACTTTGTCGGTTGTGATAGGGGGTATGATGGAACTAAGGTGCTCATCCGATCTATCTGTTTAGGCCACATTCATGTCCCGGAAGTGTATTGCGGCTCGTACTTGAGCGATATCAGGCTTGTCGCTTAGCGATCTCAGAATATATATGTGTGGGTGTGCTTATAAGATTGAATCCACAAACGCAAAGGAGACCGAAATGACTATTGACTGTAATCAGTCAGTCATACCCAATACAAAGTATGGATCATCTGAAGCTCAAGCCCGCGATATTTTGGCCATCAAGTCTAACACTCTACCACTGAGTTATGGCCCAACCTTATAACCATATTCCACAAGTCGCTATGCAACTGTCTTCAAGGACTCTCACGTGAGCCTCAAGGCACAACGGGACATACAGGTTCCGTTACCATATCTTTGAACCCAACACTGTCATATATATTCAGTCAGGAAGGGGCACATATCAATCCATTGGTTTTCCGGAACAAACAAGCTGCGCTTGTGGTAATGAATGGGCAAACACCTACCTGGTCTCATTAAGTCAATCTACAGTAGCCGAGAAAAGAGGATGCTGGACTTTGGTGCCGGCCTTCTTAACTTTCCTTCAACCAGTCATAACCCTGAACACTAGATGGCCCTGGAATCACCAAGATATCCACACAAACACACGGACATGTGGCACATGTGGTTCACAAAATCAGCCTCCTCGATGGACCATGAGAAATTGATAGACTGAGTTTGAGCGCCAGTCCTCAAAACAATTGGCAAATGGAAATCAGACTGGCTGAAGTTTGCGAGAACCAAAAATTACTGAAGGATTGTTGGAAAAATACTTACGGATTTACTCAAAAAACACCTTTTATCCCTTCAATTTCTGATAGGGAGGTGAGTCCTACTTTATAGACATTCTGAAGAAAATGTGTCACCATATTCAGTACCTTTAGCTCAGTATATGTGTGTACCTTTGTACTCCCTATCTTAATTCACATACATCGTTATTATATCAGAACGCTAAAAATTTAACCTTTAAAAATACAAGAAAATGTGTCAAATCCGTACAGATAGACGAACGACTTCTAGTATTATCGACACAGCTAGATATATATATATATATAAACACTTTTTCAAGTGTAGTACAGCAATTGGTTTGAGTCCACGGATGCTACAATGGAGTAAGTACGTTCTGTAATGTCTGTGCGTATACCGGTGAACGTCAGCAGGCATGGGCGATGCATTTCTAACACTAAAGATCACATAATGAATGTTGCTTAAACATAGCAAATAGTGTTATAAAAATAATAACTTTTGCATGAGTATCGAGATGGCATTGGCCGGATGGTATTTATGTACGCACTACCACATCGATCCAGCTTCCGCTTAAGCAGCAAATAAATTCTAAAAGGTACGCACGTCTTGAGAGTTAAAGGCCCATATCTGCGAGATTCAGAGAGGTTTTGAAAGACTTTCTATCCCCACCATAAAATCATATTTGGGGTGGAGATATGGCCCAATTCGTCTGCGTAGAAAACCCTGCTCCCACACAACTTCAAGACCGAAGCTGCCCGAAGTTATTTACGAGCTTTATTGAGTCATGTCCATCTGGGAGATTTTAACCAATTTTACTTAATTTCTGGCTAAAGTGTTTAAAAAATGAGAGCTTCTGTTATGGAGATCGCAAACAATATACGATCATGGCCAAAGTCGAAACGAAAACGTAACCACACACAGTTTGACAGGCCAAACCGGTCACAAAACACTTTAAATCAGACGACCAGTCAGCTTGCGCTGTGCCATCGACCATGTCTGGTACCTTTGCCCACGTGTGTTGTCCGTCCTACAGCCAGTCAAACATCTGAACTTTTCAGTTTATCTGCTGTTGAGGGTAATAGGCAATGCTTTTGAAAACCCTTTTGTTTTCATGCCAGTACGTCATGTACCTTTGTACATACATGCTGATAACTTGTCCCTTTTAAAACAGTAGTCACAAACTCTGAGTAGCATTGTTTTACGAATAACTATTGTGTGAATTCGCGCGCAGGAAACGTCCAATCCACGACCGGCACACACACACCATAGGCCGGAAGGTTTCAGAACGCTCAGGGCTCTAAATAAATAAGCCCCCAATCCATCAACAAGTGCAACGATTTGCCCAATCCATATTCAGTCCTGAGATTCAATTTGGCCTAAGCAAGCCGTCACTTAAGGAACGGGCAGGCCACCGCCTCATCGTACGCCAACATCAGGGAGCCAGGCGGCCGAGCAATCATCATGCCCGAGCTCACCACCCGTGAAGAAAGTTCAACAGTTCAGAGCCCGCGTGCCGTCCAACAAGCAGTCGACGCACAAAAAGGCAATTAACGTTAATTGTCGCTGTATGCTTGCAGTAATGACTGTGTCCTTTAAATACTGCAAACCTCTGTGCATGCTTAACCTTTCTGCTACTCATGTCTCTGATGACGAATCCGCGACGGCAATCGAAACGTCAAGCGAATAAACATATTGTCCCAGCGATCGACTCTTCTTCTTCTTCTTCTTCTCAATAAATAAGCCGTTTTGAATAAGGATAACCCATGTGCTCGCAGATTGAGGAAAGAGTATTTTAAGCATTTTTCCCGGTTCAAATTTAGCACAGGGAAAGGCAGCAGGATTTATTGGAATCATAAATTTCGCGACGACTTTTCAACTGCAACCCGTCTTTGCATAGCAGAGAAAACGAAGAGAAGCATGCAGTGGTTCCAATTTTCAAAGTATGTCAATGCATAACAGCAATGGTCATAGTCCACTGCAGATAATCAGCAGATGAACAATCCTATCTTAAACCAGCACATAGGAAATAAAAAGGGTAATTGTACGAGGGAGTTAGCATAAATCACAATCGTGATTGAATCTAGGCAACCAATTATCAGGGCATCTGGAGGTCGACCATATGGCTTGGCTGCTTGCACAGGTCGGGTTTCTCCCGCCGTATGTAGACCGCTTCCAAATAGTGCAGGATCCGACTTTTTGGCGCCCGAACAAAGTGACCACTCTGAAGAATAAGAAGAAGAAGATGCGACCACTGGAGCAGGAGTTTTAGTTTCCTGAAATTTCGGATCCTGTCGAGAATCCGTAATAATAGATAATCGTAGGAAAGTCTGAGACCTGCGCATATAAGTGTTGAGAAGATGGTTTGTGGTCGATTACCGTGGTGCTATATTTGCTTACCCGAACATCCAATTAGACGAATGTGTAGCGACCCCCTTTCTTAGTCGTGCTTTCCCCGGACGCCGCGCGGACTTGGTCATGTCTGGCGTGACCACCACACGTCCGCAAGACACCATAGTCAAGGCCTCCGTTATAGGTCACTCGTGTCTGGCTTTCTCAAGGCGGTCTAGTCTCACTAGCCAACCACTTCTCTAGGTTAGACCAGTGCCCGAGATGCGGACGATTTGTTGACGCTCATTCACTTCCAGAGCCGACGACTCACTGTTCGGTTGCAGACTCTCTGGACTCCGGCTCATTAATGGCTAGCCTGCCCTCGTCTGGACGTCACTTCTCCTATTGCTTGCATGCTACGCTTGTGCCTACCTTAGTATATTCTCCCTGACACTATGGCCTTTTGCGCCTTATCCTATTCCACTAGCTTATACAGGTTGGGATATGTTCTCTGGTCTATTATCTAGCTGGACCACATCGTATCCCACAAATGCTTAGCGGTTTTGGCTCCCAGTTTCCTTTGCGTAAGCTCAATGTACTTGCTTTCGTCTAGATTTAATCATGCCTGTGATTTTTGTTTCCTTCCTCTTACCCTTGCTCTTCCTCTTTCCTATACGCTGGGCAAAATTAGCGTCTTTCATCTGATTATTATTAGCAGTGGACTATGACCTTTGCTGTTATGCATTGGCATTCCGTGAAAATTCAAGCCACTCTATGCTTCCATTCATTATCTCTGTTATTCAAAGACTGGTTGCAATCGTCGTCGTGAAATTTATTGGTTCGGATAAATCCTGCTGTCTATGTCTATTTTAAAAAGAGTACTTGTTTTCTCTAAGTCGGTCTCCTTCGCTCCAGTCTACCCATTCGATTATGGCCACGTCAAGTTTTGTTAGCCGACACGCAATCAGTCAGTCGATGTATCGATATGGCCCTCGCATTCAGAGCCCTTCGCAGTCACCTCCTGATTAATTTTACTGGTGTTTGTTTGGCCCCTGCCCCAATGCTTTTTACTTGCTTTTATCTGCCGCTTTTATCCCTGACGATAGATTCTAGTAAGAGCTCGAAAGCTCAGACAAATAAAACCATAATTCCGGTGATCGACGTACCTTTTTCTTTACTTAGACACGCAACCTGCCAAACCTCCTCCAACCACCGGTCAAAGGGGCCGAGTAGCAGTGGCGGGTGACTTACGCCGAGCACCCAGCGTGACAGATTTTACGGAACTTTCAATGCCAACAAAACAGCCCCCAGCAAGGAGAATACAGAACGGCAGGAGACAGAACTCTCGTGCGAAATCTGCCTCAGCCGCTAGCCACGATGCTCGAAAGTACTAGCTTTTACCCAGCCAGTGGGTCTAAATTTGCCCTTATTTCCATCATGTTCAGTAATTTATGACTGATTATACGCTTTTTGCACGTTTCGCTAATACCCTGCTATGAATAAAATCGTAACATGCCTGCCAGAACTTTGCAGTTTTTGTCGAGGGGGGCAGAGCAGAGATGATCTAATCACTGTCAGTGGCGCAATGTAACTGCGACAGAAGTGGACACCATGTAGGAGTTAAGGCTAAGAAGGTTAACTCTAACAGCTACAATCTTCCGGGCCCGGTTCCTTAGGATATGGTAGAAGTCTTGGGAAGGTCAGAGTGGAGGGAAGAATGTAGTGTGTACACAACTGTTAGGAGAAAGTGCCCAAGCGGTCCGGCATGGCCGCGTGAGCGCACGGCGTCACGCGCGTCCCGCTCAGAGCGGATCCCCAAGTGGCGTCTCACGGCGGTCATTCCGGGCGGCCGCTGAATGTCGCTTTGTCTCGGCAGACTAGTTGGGATTGGTTGCACAGCGCAAAGTGCGCACAGGCGAGACCGGATTTGTTAGGAACTCGTTCAGACCTTCAGCGATAGGCAGACCAGGGGCCGGCCGTCAGCGTAACCGCAGTGTTGGCGTGATGAGTCAACAGTGGCGTAAAGGTCCAATACAACCACGCAAAATTCAAGAAGGCTTTGCATTCTACAAATACACCAACTCAAAGTCAGATAGCATTGCCGGTACCGATAAGGGAGACCGTCATCAGCCAGTCATACCCAACCCCAAATTGCGCACCGTCCGAGGCTCGAACTTGCGACCTTTCGACCAGAAGTATAACGCTCTAACCATTGGGTCACGGGATCGTTGCCTTACCAGTTTAGAGAGAAAAATATTGACACTTGTAAATTAGCGTTCACCGTTCGGTGATGGAAGTCACCTCTTCCACTCTGCATTGACACTCACTCTCTAGCCCTGCTGGCAGCCGCATGGCGGCTAGCAGACCAAACAGATAGCATTGTCAACAAAAACAAGGCTTGCTGATAGAACTGAATATGCAAGTTCCAGGAAGCAGTTCAGAAGAATAAGATACGATCACTG
>JAYGXS010000007.1:16596620-16644931 GCA_036362985.1 Ligula intestinalis
TGGTATCGTTTGACGTGGTGTCCCTATTCACCTCTATTCCAACTGGCCTCGCCATAAGCACTATTGATGAACTACTCGCCGAAAAGTATGAGGACGAGGACCAGCAACTTAAACGACACCACGTCAAACGATACCATCATCTCGTCTGAATCTATTTCTAGATGCCTTATGTTCCGCAGAAACTGTTAAGCCGACTTGACTGTAGATTCGGAATCCTCGGTGAGAAAGCGGAACCGCTTGTAGAGCCACTTCGATAGTCCAAACGTCGGAGTACCACGCAAGGAGACGATGGGGCGAAGGGGCACTCCAGGCTTATGCACTTTTGGCAGACCGTAGAAACGCGCCATCGCGGCGTCTGTGGCTTTTGCGGTCAGTGCTTCTCCTCTTTTGAGGGCCCCGGACTTCTTCAGCTTGTCAATCGCCCTGTTAACGCTGTTCACATGTTTCTTGAACTCTCCCGCTCCCGAAAGCTGATAGGCGTTTTTGTCCTCCAACAGACCTTGTAGCTTCGCCGTGTACTCAGTCTTATCCATGACAACCGTCGAGCGTCCCTTATCGGCTGGCAAGGTGACGATATCCCTCATCTTTTGGATTCGCATAAGTTCTCGGACTTCTGCCTCGGAGATCGTCGTCAAAGGTTTGTGCTGAAGGAGGAGAGTTGACACTTGCTGTCGCATGGCGTTCTTACTCTCTTCGTTTGCTTCACACTTCTGGAGCGCCGATTCGAAAGATGCGACAAAGTCTACGGGGCGAGCATCTCTCGTGTTGAACTTAGTGTCGTAGGATAAGACTGCCAATTGTTGTTGAGTGAGAGGACGTGATGAAAGGTTATGGACCAGGGTACCATCAGCAGGGGACTGATTTTTTGGACCTATTTTGGCGAACTTCTGAAGCAGTTGGCTGTCGCGTAGCCGTCGGTGACTCTGTGCGGTATTGAGTATTGTAGCTTCTAGAGTTTTTAGCTCGTGCGCGCTAAACATCGACCGGCAAGTGGAGGAAAGCTGTTGTATTTCTCGTTCGTATTTATGGATACGCGAATGGCAGTCTCGTATCAAGACCCTGATCATCTTCTTCTTGAATTCTGCTGCGCGGCATTCCAACTCTCGCCAAGCAGGAACACACAACCCACCACTCTGATGATGGAAAATAGTGTATTTCCGAAACGTCAGCACAATTACAGTGTGGTCCACGACAGCGCCTTGTTTTCTTCTTTGCCTTCTTTGGGGAATGATGATCGGGATATATATATATATATATATATTGCTGATAAAAGTGAAAATGCTTGTTCCTGGAAATAATTGAGAAGGCAAGGCGATCACAGGAACCAAGGATTTAATGTGCTGACGTTTCGGAATCAGACAAGCTTTCATTTTCAAAGGTGGTAAATACACGAACGTTCACAGTATTTATAGGTAAAATTTAGCTAGGCATGGGGATGACTGTTGTCATGCGGCTGCGGGCTCGTCTTATCCGGGGGTGGTGGTGTTGGTGGGGTAATTGCCATTTATCGGGTGTGCATCGTTCGTAGGTTGGGCCCGGCCGACGTCATGTCACGTTCACACCTTCCCCTTGAGGTGCAAATTGCGGTTGCCATGTTCACGTTGACTTCTCGGTTGCTAGCGGCCAGGCAGTCAAAGTCACCGTCGTCTCTTATCGGCGTGGGCTCGTGGTCACCCACGTTCCCATCCTGTTGGCCATCTCGCAGGCTTGTGATCGAAACAGCTTGTCCCGCATTTGTGTTTGCGTCGGGTGGTCATACGCCCTCGATTGTGCTGTCGGCTGGTACGTCTGGTCGGCGTTCCTGCCTGTGGTTCTGCTTCCTGTGCTTTTCTCGTAGACTTTGGTAGGCAACTGGTAGCGTCACACACCGATTAATGGATCTACTTGTGGTATACCAGGCTTCGAGCGTCTCCCTGGTCGTCTGGTCGCTTCCACGCCCTACGATCTCAGCGTCTTTGAAAGCGAACTTGTGCCCAGTGGCTGCACAACGTTCTGCCACTAGAGAGCGTGCTTCCTGTCTACGCACCGCTCCCTCGTGCTCGGTCATACGTGTCTGCGATCGTTGCCCGTTTCCCCTACATAGTTCATTTCGCAGGAACTGCAGTTGATCCGGTACACGACGTTGGCAGTTTCACCTCAGGACAGGGGGGCCTTTGGTTTCATTACCAATCGCCTGATCATTGCCTCGGGTCTGTGTGGCGATACCGATACCCAATGGCTGCAGGTATATATATATTGCTGACTGAAGAGAAAATGTGTGTCCCCGGGCATAAATGAGAAGAAGAGGCGATCTCGGGGGTTCAGTAATCTGCATCTAACCTAGGGGTTCCTTGCATTGTCGCTTATGATCGGGAATATGATGAATGTATGTAGACTAGAGGTATAGTATTTAACTCAATGACCAAAGGTCCTGGGTTCAAATCTCGGGAATGCCAACCCTCGAGATTGTGTATGGATGGCTGATGACTGCCAATAAGCCCGGAATGGCCCTTCCGGTCTCCTGAGAGATGTATTTCCAAGAATATGGCTGCCAAAATATAAAACCCCTAACACTTACTTTGGATAAGTAAACCCTATTTCCCAAAGTGCCTTTTCGAGGAGAGGTGGCAGGTGAACTCCTGAAAGGACACCTTGAGAAGGCCATGTCATGAATCTTCCCAGCAGCGACAGTTCGGGTATTATTAACAACCAACCCGGTCTTACACGGGGAAGGTAATGACAGGTTACCGACTCAGACAACCTCCATGTGCATCTACTCCTTTACTTGCTCCTGTGGAGCAGGTTATATTGGTCGCACGAGTCGGCACCTATCCAAAAGAATAAAGGAGCTCGTCCCACAATGGCTAAGAAAATGTGAAGTCAATACCACAAGGACCATCAACTGCTCTATTTTAGCGCGCATGGTGGATTCCGAGCATCGGGTTGACATCGACGAAGCCTTTGGGGTGACCTACAAGGCCCCACCAAACTACCCTACGTCACTGGGTTAGCGCCTGCTAGCAACCGCAAAAGCAACAGCTATCCGGTTGAGAATGTTGATTTTGTGCGCGCAAAGGAACCTGCTGCAAGCTCCAAGCTTAGCATGGCCAACGGCCACATAGCTACCGGTATATTTCCGAGTCTTTTCTCTCCCTCCCCCTTCTCCCTAATTGCCGCTTAATTAGCCGCCTGTTACTACCGCAACCCCCTCCTCTATCCCCTGGTTTAATTTTCCTGTACAAATGAACATAATTTACGTACAACTTTACCTTTTACACTTTACGCGCCTTCTTTATGAATGTAACGGCCTGATTACGATTTATTGAAAGTATACGTATACTCGCCAATTGCTCTTTGGAATTTTGGGCTTGTTCTCATCAAACAACGTCGATCAATGCTTTGTGCACACAAACGTGTGTCCATTTAATAGGCTGTACTATAGTCATGTGAACAACAGCGACAAATACCAAAAGTCTGTTCAAATGAACCTTAAGTGCAAAAGCATAATGTTGGCCAACAAGGCCGCACACGGTAGCTTGAATTGGATGGCAAGGGCTCAAAATGCAAAGAACATCCACGTCAACCTGTAAACGTTGCCCGTACAGGGACAGTCAAACAAGAGTCCTTATCAGATTGCTGTGAACTCTGCTTAGTCACACATAGTGCAAAATTTTTTTATGTGGTCTCCCGGGAAATTTTGATAGAGGGCCAGTCTTCAGTAAATTAGACCCTGCTCTTCAGGCTGATGCCAGCAAAATATGAAGTTTAGGTTTCAGTTGTAGTATAAGGACACAAACAAATCCCGGTGTTTGAAAAGGACCGGCCGACGCTACCAGCATGGAATCAGCGTCTACTGCGGATGGCAAACGTTGATGCGTAGGAGGAAGCGTGTGCGGAAAATTTTGGAATGATATTTTTAAAATCAAGCATATTTCTTTCTCTTTCCTTTGCATGAACGCCACTTTCTGTAATGCATGACTAATTGAGTTGTGTGAATTTGCCTCATCAATTTTCGATGCTGTTCTAAATTCAGTTATATTTCACAGTAAACATGCAATAATATAATTTTTTACTGAACTCATTTCGTATAAAATTGCGTCTTCGTTAAAGGTTGGATATCCTTGAAGTGACCTTGTATGTCTAAGCCAGGCCTTCCTCGGGGACAGGCCATGCAAGGTCACCCCCTGTCTGGCTTACTGGCCAACCATTTCTCAAGGCCAGTGCACAAACTGCGGGGGGAGTTGTTTACGCCCAGTCACTCCCAGAACCGACGAAGTACTTTTCGGTTGTGGTTGTCCGGATCCGGTGATCAACTTGCCGGACTGCACCTCTTGACTTCGTTCATTCATGGCTGCACTGCACTTGTCTGGGAGTCACTTGCATCATGCTTACATTCTACGCTTGTTGCACCTTATTAAATTATCCCTTACAACAAGGCTTTCCACGCCTTATCATATTTACCAGCTTATAAATGTTGGGATATGGTCTATCATCTATTTAGTGTCGGATTACATCGTATCCCACATCCTTACCGACGAACAGCCGTAGCGACTTCCATTGGAGATGATTAGACTTCCTCGTGATCGACAGGCCAGTGAATGCCTGACTGTTTGTATGGGAACAAAGGTACTTTGCCCACTCGAATTTGGGAGATTGAGGTAGTAGTAGTAATATAATTATTAGCAGTAATTTTGGTATCATTAATCATAGTTTTGGTAGTTAAACAAATTTTATTAGTCATATTGGTTCTTTGCAATAATAATAAAAGTATTTTTTTCCCATGTCTTTGACCAGGACCTACCAATAATGCTAGCATAAAAGCAGCGTTACACACGGATATGGCATTCGGATATATGGGAGGTTGGAGGTTGCCATAAATGTCATTGCAAATGTCCACTAAAAGTAAATCCACGGTATTGCAGTATGAGCGTCGAAAGACACACTGATGCTGTCTACTAAATATCTTATCAACTGGTGGTATTTATTTAAACGTGTTGACATACTGACTGATAGACAACGCAAGTCCAAAGTCGGTTATTACGCAGCAGCATGGCCGTCTTTGGCAGGACGGCTTCCCAGCCGCCAGCAGCAATCAAACTCTGCAACCTGATACTACATAAATAGTAATTGTTATTTACAGTTGCTCAGAAACCATTTCCACAGTAAGGGACACAAAAGTGCATGTATTGCATTCATACTGCAGGCAAGTGTGTCCGTTTATGGGGATTTGAACAGATTATATTTAGAGGCCTTATAAGTGCGACTACGCCTGCCTACGGGATCCGTTCATGAGAGATGTTGGTGTGTGGGGAAAGAAGAGAGAGAAAAGTCGACAAAGAGAAGCTTACCCCATTGCAAATTTGTCTTTTTTGCTCCATAAAAAAATCCTGACAATTCTGAAAATCTAATGACGAGCCCAGGATAGTGGCTTGGAAGGTTGCCTAATGAAGGGGTATGTCGTAATTTCTTCTAAACTTGGAAGGTCAAGCTACAATGACTAAATTTCAAGGTGGTATTTCTGTCATTCTTACCAAACAGAAAGCTCCCATACAATTACATGAAAGGCTGGTAAATGCAGTGGGGGAGATTGTGTATGGCATACGTAAACCAGCCGGTTATCATAGACAACCACTGCGTCCCAGTCCAACTACAGTTTTCTTGATGTTTTCAAGCCATCATACCAAGGTTGGTTAGGTAAGGGCGCAAACGAGATGCATTACGAGTCGCCGCTGGTGGAGTTTTCACATAAAGAAGCCCTGGACATCTTCATTATCGACAGTTGAACTAACATAACATACTCTCAAGGGGTAATTCAGCAATACTTACTTCTTATGATACTTAAGTAAGAAAGAACGTCTTTTTGAAGGTTTGTAGCTGAACTACGAATACGTTTCTACTTTAAAATAACTGGTCGCTTACCTGTTCCAATACTCTAAAAACGCTATGGTATATTCTGTAGCTGTGGCACATTTTGCATGTCACCGTAAAATCAAGCCATGATTGAATCTCCAACGAATTACACAATGGGAAGGGCGTAAAATTAGAAAGCACCCGGAGGAGAGTTTATTGTGAACAAAACGCTGACTTGCTTTCCCGGGTGGCTGTTGCTGCTGACATATAGCTAGCGCGTTGTATGTCCGAACTTGGAGGGAAGTCCGGTTCTAGGACGGAGTGGCGGTGTCCTTGTAGTCCGTGTGCAACTCACTGTCTAGCACGTGACAGTGGCTTATAAGTGATTGTCAAAATCGTTAGCTTGTGGTATGATTGGGCGCGTTGGAATAAGGTGACCTGCCGTGGCAAACCTAAGTGGTCCTTGAGGAACTGTGACTAGTTGGGCATTCACATGGACTCGTGTGCGTCTGAGTCTTGTCCAGGGATTTAAGAACTTCGCGTGGGCACAGTCACCAGCGAAGGGATATGACCTTGGGGCAGTCCGCTCTTAACCAAGGAATCATTTTTTGCAGTTGGTTGTAGGCACGACGCCTCAGGATAGCCTGCAAGATTGCTGGCATTCGGTTAGGCTAGACTCCCAACAGTAATGTGCAACCCGAATAATGCCTGCCATACCCGTTTTTTTTTCCGTTTTGCACTTTTAATTACTACAGCCGCCCAGACTATCGTTCGGCCAAAAGTCACTGGTAACCCATGAGTACACACCGCGCTCTTGTGTATGCATTGCGTGGCAGCAGGCGTGAGTTCTAACCTCCCTTTTAAAAGTTCTTGTCCATTAACCGTGGCGCGCATTACCTATCGGAAAAAGTGCCTCGTCTCAAGCAGGTGGAAACATGCGCGATTCGTCCATCGTACAGCATTGTAGAACTCTATTTTGAACATCTTTCAAACAGGTTGATAAATTACAGATCAAAAGGGGCGACGTCCGCGTCACAACTAGGGCATCGAGAAGCATATTATAGGCAGGTTCTGGTCTGGAGAAGAAAGGGAGTACCGCGAGGAGCAAGGGAGACTGTAATGGCCATTTCTGACATATAAGACGTCGTCAATCAGTCGTTCTCAATCTCAGGCCTGGTCGACCTGTAATGCGAACTACGATTGTGCATTATTAGGTCTGCTCATCTGCTAGTGAGCCACAGGTCATTTGTCATATCGATTGCGATCTGGGCAAACAATTGCAAAACACCCAACACAACCAACTAAAGCATCTGATTGATGGGTCGCAATACAACGTCAAAAACTCACAGGCATTCCTGCATAGAATTCAAGGACTTCAAGAAAGTCCTGACGAATGTATAATGTCATTCGACGTTTTTGCATTGTTTTCTTCTATACCGCACGTTTTCTTCATCGATAGTATTGAGCGACACCTAGACGAAAATCCTATTGATCTTCCGAAACAACACGTGTTGGACATGCTTAAGCTCTGTCTCAAGAACTATTGTCAATTTGATGGCAAGTACTATCAGCAAGTAAAGGGCACACCAATGGGCTCGCCAATATCGTGGCTACTGGCCGAGCCAGTTTTACAAAGACTAGAAGAGGAAGTTTTTCGAGCAATAAAACCAAAAATGTGGCTCCGCTACATAGACGAAATATTCGTCATCATAAAGACTTGCGACGTCAAACGGCTGCACCAGAGTCTAAATGGGTTATTCTCAGAAATACATTTACCTGCGAAGAGGCAACAGGAGATACCCTCCCATTCCTTGACGTGAGGATACAAAGACTCGCGGATGGTGAACTCGCAACAAGCGTCTGCCGAAAGGACTCCACTGCAGAAATCATCCTTAAATATATGATTAACCACCGTGCGGCCCATAAAAGAAGCTGTGTTCCTACTCTTTTCCAACGGGCCCACCGTTATTGCAGTAATGATGACTTGCTCAAGAGGGAACTAACGTATTTGTACAAATTCTTCCAGGCCAATGGATATCCGACAAGCTTTGTCAAGAATTGCCTTAAACGTCGGGGTCAAGCAAAAGACCTCTCTCCCAATGAAGGTATAGTGCCACGGAAATTTTATTCTCTGCCCTACATGAAAAGAATATCTGAAACCATCTCTCAGCATATTAGTCGCTTTGGCATTTCCGTTACCCACATGCCCGCATCCTCACTGCGTGCAAGCCTATGTAAAGTAATGGACCCCCTACCCGTAGAACAACTAAGTAACATCGTGTAACGTATACCGTGTGCTGGTTGCATTTGCGTTTATATTGGCAAAACAGGCCGACGCCTTGAGACTCGCATCAAGGAACATAATTCAGCCGATCGCCTGCGGGACCGTTTATCACTCTTATTTACGCACTCCCTTGATTTTGATCACCGCTTCAATTGGGATGACACCGACGTGATCGCAATGGCTAATACGCGACAAGCGAGAGAATTTCTCGAAGCTTTGCACTCGAATCCGGCTAGTATAAACAGGCTCGCAGAGCCTGACTCACAGTATACCGGGTTTCGTGCATCGTCTACTAATCTAGACACCACCTCAAACAACAACAACATGCTCTCCGTGCTCGGTCAAGTAGAATTTTTCTGATTCCGAACCAGCCCCCTCCCTCCCCCAAGCACTAACAGCCCCCTCCCCTCACTAGCACAACCTATCGCCGCGGGATTCACGTCAACATAACTCTCCCACCCAATCCCTCGCTCCGTTGTATCCTCTGCCTCCAAAACCTCTAGTATGACATTCCCAGCCCTCACTTTCTATTTAGTCTGACGAGGAACACGTGAAATTTGTTCGAAAATTCACGAGTACAACTCGATTTTCCGAATATCTTCTTTCTTTTCATCATATCATCTAGGAATGCAACTTACTTTACTTATCCGACCAACACGTCGTTCGAAGTGGATACTGTACCTCCTTTCGTAGGTCTTCGCTTTGCCCCCGCTCCCCTCCATTTACCAGCAACATAACCATCTGCCTTCTTCTTCTTCTTCCTTAACACTGGACGCCTTATTTTAACTTTTATACTTTTAGCATTATCGTTAACGCCAATTACTTGACATTTTATATTAGTTAACACTATACTGTTTATCCTATAGTTGATTGTCCCTCCTTTTTGGTAATTAAACCCCCTTTTATTTCCCCTACCCTTCTCATTTGTTTAAATTTCCTATATTGGTTCCGCGAAAAGTGCCATTATCTCGTTGCTTTCAGATTTGGAAACTTTGTGCGTAAGAGTACTATTTATGTTGCTCCTAATCTCAAACTATGGAACCATTCTCATCCACTGGATACGGTTATCGACCTACACGAATGGAGACCCATTCTACACAAGTTAGAAAGTAAGAACCAGATGGGCCTTAAGCATCCGGTTAATTAAACAATCTTAATATTCTGCAGACGCCTTAAAGTGACGCAGGTGGTGTTTTTAGTTTAGATCTTCAGAGGCGAGCACGTAAGTATCGGCTTATAAACGCCATTGGCCAGCATTTCCGCAAAAACTAGCAGTGGAGTTATCGTGTTATCGAACATTTTTCTCCGATCTGCTGCACTAAATGTGGATTCGTTCGAGCAATACTCTCAGAACTTCGATTATGAGCTACCACGTACTTTCTGTAAAATTTGTGAACATGCTTGGTGTTTGTCTATTTCTTTTAGGCAGTTATTTCATATTTATATTTCGCCGTTTGAATCCCGCCTGACGAGCGCATCTATTTTATTGGTAAATTTAAATATGCCAGTGATGTGTGGGTAATTATTTGACTTTTGCTATCACGAAAACAGCTGTAGCTCAGTTGTATTTCCCTCAGCCATAAAACCCCATGGTAAAATTATCGCCGTTTTCCTGCTTTCTGAATAAAAGAACATATGTGAGCATTGCCTGGGCTTCATCCATCGTTCACATCTACCACCTGGATCTCGTCAGTAGGACAGGCTTTTTTTCGTTTGAAGGTTTTTGGAATTCTACACGCCCATCTCCTGTGAAATTCTGTCTAAACTACATGCATCTTGTTCTCTTGTCTTTTTTACTCATTCGCATCGAATTTGAGCTTGAAACTGCGACATGCCTGCGTTGTTAAATTGTTCTCCTGGACGCCCGTGCCCGTATCGAACACACGTTTATTCCTTGTCTAGAGTCAGGCTTTATATTTTGCCGACTCCTTTGTTATTGACTATGAGTATGTGCCGTTGAGGTTTGTATATGATTTATTCCTCACTGTTTATGTAGCGATACCGTACTATACCAATCGTTGTTATCATTGGAAGGTACGCGTAAAGACGGAATACTGAATCAGAGGATGATCACATAGGATACTTGTCATTTGTATCTACTCCAATATTTTCCTGTCCTCCTCCCGATAAATGGTAGTTTTGCGTACCGCCTACGGTGCAACCTTTATCCCTTGATCGGCGCTGCTGTGTTGTAGCTGATCAAGTTTAACGACCTGGTTATCGGACAACAATCCATTCTGACGTGACGATGCATGAATTTACGCACTCACGCATTCACCGACCAGAGCTTGGCGCGTGCGTTCTCGCAACCAGCCAATCAGGGAAGTTAGAAAGAGCCTGTTGGAGCGCGCGGCAGCCTTTCCAGCATTGTGTCTTGGATAAGAAAACCAACAAATTTTCGAATTTTTTCCGAGTACTGATACTTTCCCTTGTCGAAAACAAGTCACTAAAGGTACAACGAGAATGTGGTGCACGGTGACCTTCAGTGCCTTTGGCCAGCGCGTTTCAACCGACCGTTGAAAGAGGAAGGTTGGAGAGGGGCGCTTTATTTTGAGAAAATGATTGAAAAAACGCTCAGAAAATATTATAGGAAAGAATGCATAAGTTTGTAGCCGAACAGATCAAATGTCACAAAGCACGGGCTACCCACCCGCATTTACAAGCGTTAAGGACAGCTTTAAGACAGATAATTTATGTATCTGACAGTTAAGAAGGGAGATGTACCAGAAAGTGAAAATAATTAAAAACTTACAAGTATAGCACAGTAGTACCTTGTTGCTTTTTTGCTTGGAAAAATATTGTTCTTCGGGCTGACTTACTTGTGTCTAGTGGACTGACTTATGAACTTATCGAGCAAACTAAGTCAATTAAGAATATGTCAAGGCCATTAGGTAAATCAGAATCAGACCTCATTTATCTGTGAGTACGGGATCATTGTCCGGCAACAGTACCATGTTTATTTGAGGTCAATGAATGCTTTTGTACATGAAGGCGTCCTTTGAGATGTTGATAAACGCCTTTGTCTACCACCAGATCGGCCACTTTATGAGTTTGATGACCATCAAACCATCAGTTGTCGACTGTTCTTGAGCTCGTTGATGAACGTTCACCGATTGCTACCGGAACGAACTCGCGCTCGGCCTTGGGCCACCCCCTCGACCTTTTGACGAGACAATGTGTACTTCGTGGACGTGTGGCGAGATCCCAGACTATTTCTGACCTTCAACATACTCGCCTTCAGTTTTCCTTGACTGATCATTGCGTTTGTACGTATTGACCACACCGCTGGAACTTTATTACGGTGTACACGAGGACTCGAGGTTTTAATTATTTATCAATATTTTACCTACCTTCGAACTCGTTCTGTTTTTGTTCATTATTATATTTGACTGTTAGTTTTACCATTAACTTGAGATGAGTTGTTGGTGGTCTAACCACAAGCATTCTTCACCACCTGTCACTATTCCCCATACAGATAATCAGGAAAAGGACGAAGAATTTTAAAGCGAACCTGCAATATGCAACAAACAATCCGTCTCAAGTTAGGAAGTTATTTAAAATGCTGTTTAATTGCTAAGACGTTCATTTATTACGCGCTCTTATGCTGGAACAGCATTAACTTCTGCAATAAGTTCTTCTTTTTAGATAAGCTTGCGAGGAAAATTTGGATGGTCATATGTGAAAAGAATTTTTCATAATGACACTTTGCTGACGTTTACATTCAAGAACTGTCGACGATTGATGGTTTGGATGATTATTGAATTCGGATATCAGATAATCTGATGATCAGTAATGGACACCATTAACAGCAGCCTGTTCCTTTAAAAAGTAAAGATACTCTCGGCTAAAGTGGCATCCACGGACACATAAAGAATAGCATAATTGAACAGGATAATGCTCCAGTTCAACGATTTAAAAAGGTATGAATTTGCTAACGTTTACATCTATGACCTAAAATTTTAGAAAACAGTCAGGTATCTGCGTGTAACCTCCAATCAGTTTTTATTCCTATCAACAGTCGAGATTTCAGTCCTATTTAAAATAATTACACAGTTATAAAAAGAAAGTGGCACAACCCAAATAATAGTCTTCCTGTGCAAGAAAACTTTGCTTTTTGTGCTTAAAGATCACATAACACAAAACAATATAGACAACTTGACTATCTGCATGTCTGTCAAACTTTGTGCTGTTGTAAGTACAAATTTACCGTTAGCGGAGGTAATAATTTTTTTCATTTTTGTATTATTAACTAATTTCACATTTTAATATGACTTCATCCGGAAGCCTCATACTACTTAGTTGAACTGAAGCCATTTAATGAAGTACGAATTCATTATAAAGTACTTATTTTCAGACAAAAAAATGTTACTTAACAAAGCAAACTCTGCCTTCCATTTTAAAAACGGTCGTTTCTTTACTGATGTAAGACTTCGGGAGACATTTTTGCTAACTATGCATACCAGACATTTCCTTCTCACGAGTGTTCCGGAGTTAGGCAAACATTTGCAAAAGTGACCAGATAACAGTTAGTCTGATCTGAAACAATATATGTATCAGTTTCTGCATTTCGCTCTCTTTATATGCAAAGAAGCCTACTGTAACAACGCATGGATTTTACCAGTAGCTAGTTGAGTATGAAGTGGATTTGTCAGCAAAAATCAGTCAGTAATATCCAACCTCAGTGGTAGCCGCCCACGACGCTCCGACTCGCGACCTTTTTGATTGGAAATCGGTACCAATAGTGCGTGCAGTGGATGTTTTTAAATATACTGAAATAACTACTATATACATTTTATTAGGCGTAACTAGGGTAGTTTATTTTTCTGAACATACCTTTCCACGTGTTGATTTATCAGAATGCATCCTATTCTTTGCGTCTAGTCCGCTTTTTCTTACAGTGTTACCGGGTTACCTACCCTAAACACACTGCACTTACCACACGGTACACTTTGGGAATCATGAAAGACTGCCTTACTTTTGTACCATGCAACCGCACGGTTGCAGATTCTTGCCTCGACTCACTTGGTTATCATGCAACCGGTTGATCCTTTCTACAACAGTCCAACACCCGCTAGCTTTACCTAAACAAACTGCATTCTCACACGGAAGTACGCAGTGGTCTGCGGTTACATTTTGATTGCAGGAAGTGCAATAGCTGTTTATAATCTTTTAGCCGCTTTGATTAATTATTTCGACAGACTACATTTCATGCTCAGCTAAGTCTGTAGTGATCTGGAATTACTTGTCGGGTTCATCAGGTACATAACTTGAAAAAGATCCGTTAGCCGCTTTGAATGCTTAATTTCTTTTACTCAATTGCAGCCCCAACATGGAAATCTTTAGCAATCCGTTTTTACTTTAGGATTTCAGGAGGTACAAGAATGGTAGAGTATCCCTTAGCCACTTTGGCTACTTATTTCCGCATTCAACCATTGCAGACCCCACATGGTTATCTTAGTAACGCGAACTCATGTAGTTGCAGGTTTTCGTCTCTTCTCCGTTTGCTATATTCCCAACGAAGGATGACTTTTGTAGCAATGCAGTACGGCTTGTTTTGATTCGGTTCGTTATCATTCCAAGGTACGACACAGAGATGGAAGTAAGGTTGGACACTAAACTTTTTATAACACGCACACGTGGAAATCTTAGTAAGATGAAATCGCATAGCTCCATGTTTTCGCCTTGACTCCGTTTGCTATCGTCCAAACGAAGGATTACTGTACAGAATCAAGAAGAAGAAGAAGAAGAAGACTCGATCGCTGGGACAATATGTTTATTCGCCTGACGTTTCGATAGCCGTCGCGGATTCGTCATCAGAGACATGAATAGCAGAAAACAGGTTAAGCATACACAGAAGTTTGAAGTAATTTGCAATAGAAGTTTGCAATACTGCAAAATTCTGTGTATGTTTAACCTGTTTTCTGCTACTCATGTATCTGATGACGAGTCCGCGATGGATATCGAAACGTCAGGCGAATAAACATATTGTCCCAGCGATCAAGTCTTCTTCTTCTCAAATGCTTCCTGGGACGCGGATGTTCGCTTGTATTGGTATACAGAATCACTTAGCGACTTTGATTGCTTATTTTGATATATTGCATTGCAGTACCCATACGAAAATATTTATTTTATTCCGAAAGTGCTTCTTTTATACGGCCTGCCGTATATTTTATCAACAGCGACGTTTTATAACCGTTTCTGGGAGTCATAAGCACTGGAATGATCGCATAATATTGTCTGAGTTAATAAAGTTGGATATTTCCTCAGACTAAGTCATACAATCTCTTTACATTTCAGTTACTCTTCTCTTTGCTGTAGGTATTAGCCAACAATTAATATGGATAAAGTATTCGACATTGCCTTTTCTTCAAATCACTAATAATTTCCTAACTTTTTAGGACATAATACTGTAAGACAGAGAATCCAGAACGGCCATTTCTGCCTCATTAGGCGTCGTCAGCTGGATATACTCTACACAAGTGCAGCAGCAAAAATTGCCGCCACTCTCGAGTTTCGAACCCACGTCTCTATGGTCAGAGACGAACGCTCTAACCATCGAGAGGCGGGTTTGAAACTCGAGAGCTGCGGCAATTTCCGCTGCTACGCTTGAGTAGAGTATATCCAGCTGACGACGCCAAATGAGGCAGAAATGGCTATACTGGATTATCTGTCTTACGGTAATGTATCCTTAAAATAACAAAAATGTTACTGCAACTTAGTAAGTACCATTACATTTAGCCCTGTGGCAGGGCTCGTGGGTGCACAAGCCGCACAACGACATAAAAAACCAGGGCGGGTGTACCCTGTATCTGATCGGTGTACACCTCTCTACCAAATTACCTAACTGGTACTTTGATTACCATCCATATTACTTATTGATTTTTTTCGGCATAAATGCTACCCGTTACTGAGTCTAAATAAACTCAATTAACTGTCCCTTTTAGGGCAGATGCTTGCATTCCAATGCTCAGTCTAGCCCTTTCCAGTAGGGATGTTTACCTGGGCTATGCAGGGCTCGTGCTGGTGGTTTTTAAAATACCTCTTATTGCTTCAATGCCCTTCTCTGCTTGTTTCGATTTACGTGTTCTACTCCGTCGCTATATAGTGACTGAAATTCAACAAATTTAACTAAATTTTGCGACTTTCGCACTTATTTTCGCAAATTTCTTTGATTGCCCACCCCATTTTCCCAACCATAAAGCCGTATTACCACCTGTCCCATGATAAACACGACTGGAGCTAGGCGTGTATATGGTCCACTATTTAAACTGCTGTTGCTCAGAAGTCCAACGATTTAACCATTGAGTCATGGGGTCTTTGTTTTGCCGATTTTGATAGGACATCGCAACTTTTGCGAATGGATGCTTCACCAATCGGTTAGGGAACTCACTTGTCTCTTTCTGTCCTGGCGTTCACTTTCAAGCTCTGCAAGTAGCTGCACAAGGTCCAGTTTTATAGGCAGATGAAAGTTGCCCACATCGATGCGAAACAACGAGGTCGTGGCACAGTGGGTTAGAACGCTGAATTTATAATCAATAGGTCATGGGTTCGAGCCTCAGGCACCGTAACATCTAAATCTACTTCTGGCTGACTGGTGAAGATTTAGCCAGCAATGTCAGTTCGATTGTTCCTTGCCTACGTCGGTAACGTTCAGCTGCGTATGACACTTACCGGAGTGCGGCTGCTGGCGGGGCTCAAAAGTGAGCTCTAAGACAAAACGGACGAGTGAGTCCCGTAACAGATCGGTGTAGCGTCCATCCACCAGAACCATCCAGAATTGTTTGATCGTAATAAATGTCAGAATCAACATTTTATTCCCTTAAAACATAAGGCATCATATGAGACATGACAAGGAGGAGCTGCCGATTTACGGCAAAACGCATATCGAAAGCATCGAAATGTTTGGCGGTGAAGAGAATGGGCGTTATCCTCCAAAATTTTATGAGCGAATTGCTTGACCGTTGTGTGGTATTTGCATCAGATAAACAAAGCCCAAGAAATGATACCAACAGAGCGCATTCGAAGGATAGATTTAAAACTCAGCCAATGGTTTTTTAATAAAGCGGGAAAAAATTACAGGAGAACAATAAATTAAGCGACAGAAGAATGCAGCAATCTATAAATCTCCAGATTAGAGGGATTTAGAGCTGGGTTAGGAACGTAAAGGGCAATTGTTATAAAGAAGGTTACACCAGGGTGCCATATAGATGGTTCCTCATCCGTAAGAAGGGCGAGGGATTTCGAACAGAATAGGATCGCTCTTGAGAAGAAATGGGTCTGATTTCGCTTATTCATTAGAAGACCATTTTACGACAATCATGAAGAGAAAAATCTGGGCAGGACTTTGATTTTTACTGTGATAAAGAACAATCACATTGTCGGCATGTTTAACGTATAGGCATTCGTTGGTCGACCTCAGTTCATAAAGAGGTGCGACTTTGGAAGACCCTGAACGTATCAAGAAGAGCAACAGCATTTGACTTATCGGAGTGGACAATTTGCATCCGAAAGGCAAACTAATCCTTAAGCTCAGCAGTAATGTCGTACTAAAAGGGGCAAACGATATTTAGCAGTTCAAACTTTACCCCCTCGAATAGGGCCTCGATGTGTATAGTTGCCAAAAACGGAAGCTTACCCAACCAAAAGTTCCATTTTCTGTAGAATTTCGCAAACAAGTTCTACTAACTGCGCCCGCACATTTTTTTTAGAATATACAAAGAAGTAAACGGGACGATATCGACATTAAAGTAAAATGTATTGCCACAAATTTACTTTAGAATTCCTCCTGCCTTTCATTTTTCCTATTCGAGGGAATCTTTTGCGAAGCGACATAACTTCTAACTCGAAAGACGGTTAACTGAAGGGTAAAAAAGTGAAGCCTCAAACAGCCCACCTAACAGACTTTAATAAGTTTCATTCCATGTTGCGAAAAAAAAAAAGATTTTCGTCGCAATTCGTGGCTTGTGAATGCAATCACTGGGCTGTCAGAGACCGCTGAGTCCGGCCCAAATCTGCGCTCTCGTTTGGACAAGAATGGACTGGCCCCGAATGACCTTGAACGCTGCCGAATGTGTGCAGCAATGTGATTGCCATAAAAGCCTTCGTCCGGTCTTCTTTTAGTAACACCACATAGTATAAAGAGGGTCTGGTATGAAATAATCGTCATTAGAAGCACAACTACGACCTATCCGAGGTGGTATTTAAAAAAATAGAATTCCCTTTACCTTAAATAAAACATACACCAGCAACTGTTGCGTGAGAATAAATCCACCCAAAGTAATCATATGTGCCTGACGTGATTAATGTTCCTGTTTGGCAAAACTGTGTCAGGACTGGAAAGTATCACGATTACGGACGAAGTATTTGCGAACGAAAGCTCGCGAAAAGTCTTCTTTAACCACAAGGCGACACAAAACGACTTTCCACAGAGTTTGACGATGCCTTTTTTTAATTTCCCGGAAAATTAAAAGGTCGGCATTGAAACTGGAGTGTTTTACAAGAAAGTACACCGGCATTTCTGAGTACCCATCGAGAGCCAAGCCGCTTGCAGCTACGTCATACAAACACCAAACGTCTGAGCATTCAATTAATAGCTGTATGGTAAATTATTCAGTCAGTTTATTTGTAAGGTGCGATGAAGCATAGCAATTTATAATTAACGCTCGTTGATGAACGTCATCAGAAGTTACAAGAATTCATTCGTCGCGTTCTGTATTGGGGCTCATTCTCAAGGCAGCCAGCAGCCACAAAGTTGCTAGTAGTGTAGGCAGATAACATTGTTCCGTTAGCCATTGGTAAACATTCATCAGCATCTGCCAATACCCCCCGATCTATACCACAAAGACAACGAGCTCGTGACTCAATGGGAAGAACGTCATACGACTGATCAAAATGTCGGAAGGTTTAGCCACGGGTGAAGCCAGAAATAGCCAGTGCAGTATCCTGTGTCTTTGCCGGCAATGTTACATGTGTGCTTCCATAATATACAGTAGTTAGTCCATCCCATGTTGATAAAAGAAGCTCTGAAAAACGTTTTCAATCAGAAATTAACTCAGTTGTAATACTGAATAGCGTGAAGCATACGCCCAAGTTATTTAAGCCACACGAGATTGCCAAACTTTCAAATAGTTTATTTTCGGCCGGCTAAAGAACAATTACATTGAGTAAAAATGAATGCATAAGAAGTAGGACCTTTTAGATTAATGCTCGATGCCTTCATAAAGAGCGTATCGCAGTGGATTGAGTTAATAGGTAAGACCTCTGCTGCTGCAATCTTCAGACCCGGTTCCGTAGGAAAAGAGAAGAGTCGAGCTACCTGACGGAAGGAATAGTGTATTCTACACAGAGCTAGTGGAGGATTAGTTAGAGGAAGTTTACAGTCGAAGGAGTGAAAGGCCACCCGCGTGGCAAGTATCACAGTGAGGTTTTGTATGAGTCAGCCTTGAAGGTGATGGGTCAAACTGGATTGGAATAGGCAGGTACTGGTGCTTGCGCATTTGCTAACAGCAGCGATAATACGCTATATACTTTCCATGCAATAAATACACAGGTATGAAATCAGAAAGTGCTTGTAAATAAATAAACTGAACTGAACTGATACGATCTCTGAGAGTTTAGCTTTATTTTGAAACTATTTTGCTTTGCTTCGTGTCCCCGGGAACCTAGATGTCTCCATAAACCACCAACCATTCAAACGATTGAAGTAACATGGATGTACTCAGCCTATATCGTTCCCAGTTTGTTGGTCACTAAACATCACCGAAATTCCATTCTGGATCCTGAGGTGTTGAGGCCCTACGTCAACTGATACTTATTCGCGAGACTTTATGTTATGCACATTAGCGGCCACGAGCGTTTTATTATCATTATCCCATTCTGAAGGGCTATTGTAGTATTAGCCTGCTCTACACCTTTATCTTACTTTCCTAAGCAGTTTTTTTTTCTCCTACACACTTTTCTTAAAATAAAGGCCAGTTGAACTCTGCCTCCATTTTAAATGCAAGTGTGTTTCACTGTCTATTTTCTAGTTTACCAGTAATTGCAAAAAGTCGCTAACTATTGCCCTAAAAGAACAGTTTTGGCGAACAGTATTACAAACTTGAACATTTTATCTGCGCACATTGTGCTAATTTTATTCAAAAGTTAACTGTCGTTAGATAGCGCTTCCCTGGGGCTTAAAAAATGCAAATTCCAAATTTGCCCGGCATTTCGGATTCCGTCGTGGGTCCATCATCGGAGACAATAGCAGAAACGGATACTTCATACACAAAAAGTTGCAGTATTTATAAGATACAGTCACCACGCTACTACGTACCTACAGCAATAAAAGGCTTACCCCCATCGAGTAATATTGCGTTGTGTACAGTACTGTTGGATGATAAATTAGATGAAGTAAGCAGTTGGTCAACGTGTGAGAGCGTGGGAGCCGTCATAGCAACTCCAGCGAGAGCATATGTGAATCGGTCTTAGGGGGATGATTCGGGGCCACTGATGTGCACGTGGAATTAGTCGCGAGAAGACAGAGAGGGCGCGTAAGCGTTCAAATGAGCCACTTCTAGTGCTTCCTTTCCAGACCGAAGTTAGAATGAAAAATCCAAACTGAGGGAGGATAGTTTAATTTAGTGAAGCTCACATACGTGAGCCAATGCACGCCAGTATTCGTTGGTAATAGAAGTAAGATCGGATTTTGAAGAGGAGATCTGAATGCTGGCACTCAGAGTAACCGCTATTGTGGATTGGGAAGTAAGCATGGTGTGGACTTAATGGTCTGAGAGTTGTTGATGACTTCCATCGCATTTCACGATAGGATGCCCATAACTGAAATCCCCATAGTGTGGTCACATTAAATAACATAGGAAAATGAAGTTGAAGTTGAGATAGGATATTTGTGACGATTTAGCTCAGCCACATCAGGCATTTGCGTGTTCGATCATGTTGCGGTCACCTATGCTACAGCAGATTAAGTTAAAAGGGAAAACCCTAGCCGGTACGTCCTTCAGACCCGGTTCTGTGTGAGAAGAGAAGAAACGGGACGGCAGTTTGGAGGAATAGTATATTCTGTACAGAGCTAGTGCAGAAAAGGTTGGGAAAAGTTGACGGTCAGACAAGTGCACGTCCGGAACCTCGAGGACTGTAGCCGACTGAAAGCCTGTCTGGCTTTAGCAATCCAGTTGGCTGCCTTGTCAGTGGGCAAATTCATATGACTTGTACTTTTGAGTCATGCGGACTTGCCCATTGACGCTAGTTGGGTTATAACGGCGTCAGTATGGGGTTCAGTGAGCCACGTTTTGGCCTACGCATTCGGGATCAATTTAGCTTCATAGATTACTGTTTCTTTCTTCATAACTATTTTCTAAGCCAGTCGATCCTCAATGAGGTCCTTTCAGGTCTATATAGGTGCTTCAGGGCATTCTTTGAAGCGTCCTTTTAGCACTGGAAGCCAAAGTGCAGATTTCAAAACCGCTTATGAGAAGAGAAAGCCGAAACAAACATCAGAAACAACTAAGCAGCATATGGCTGAAATGGTCAATGCTCAAAATGAGCTGACAGAGAGATCAATCGTTCCGGAATTGGGGATCTTGCAGGTGCTAACGTCACAGTCCACCGTTTCAAGAATAATAAAAAAAAATTACTCGAGAAAGCGTTTGTCATTGGTGCCTGTAGAAAGAAATACACCCACACTCATAAACATCCGGAGAATTAATGCGAATGCAATTGCCTTGGTGCCCGACGAAAATATTACAATGTATACAGGGGTCTATAAAAATGCATACAGGAGTCTATATAAATGAATACTCCTGTAAGAGAGACATTTTGCCCGTTTAATTCGACTTATTTTCAATCACCAATATAAGTATCTTTCCGCTAGGTCTTCAGAAAATAAATTAGAAATCAGTATCCGCGTTTTCTGGCTTAAGATGCTCAAGAAACTTTGAGGAGATTATATGCTCTGTCCATTTTGCGCTGGAAGTAAAAGTTCGCCACTTGAAACGAAGACTTCCCCATAATAAGTCCAAGGATACTTCCGATTACAGAGCATGTCAATCAGTATGTATTTTTTCTTATTTTGACCAGGTAAACGTCAGCAGTGTGCTCAGGTCCCCTAATATCTTCCCTTTTCCTGCAACTCAATTAATCTTAACTGTACTTCTCCCAACCCCCTCTTAAATCTGTCTGACCCTCTGTTACATTTATAAAGCACAGATGCTCAGTTTTTGGAGCATCTATGGCCACAAACGCTCTAGTTTGTCGATTTCACTTGCCTCTTACTCATTTTGTCTGACAACGGGATATTGTGATCAGCTCGAAACTTTAAACGTGAAAACGTTAATACAGGCACTCTCTCTCTCTCTTCCCTGGTCGAGGTGTTTGACCTGACAATCACATGTTGACCCCACGCCCTGATGATTTTTTTTCACTCCGTGCACGAGACAGTCTTTTTTACTCCCCGTACTCGACCAATGATCAATACTCATAGCCAGATAGAATTTTCGGGATAAACATGGGACTATGTGCTGCAAACCGATATCTTTCAAAACATACCCTTTCTTTTTCACTTTTATGCACATGTGCAATGGAGCCTTAAGATTAAAAATATTCGGATTTGTACGTTGTCCATATGTCTAATGACAAGCCGAAGAAAGAGTTTAGGAATTAAATATTGAACGTTGTTGTATTTCCAATGAATTTGATCTATTTATAATTATCCTTCGCGGATGTCCATTCTTCAATCCAACAATGCAGATTAGCCCAAACAGTGTGCATTTTCTTCAACTTAAACCCACACGAGACTTAGTTTCGAGAATGCTACTGAAAGTTATGTGAAACAGTTAACTTAAAAAGTCGTTTTGGAAACAGTTCTAAATAGATCCCCCTACGCCACCTACAATCCTTTTTGGGCTCTTGGCCCTACTTATGTGTTGTTTAAATTTATCAATAACCAAGTTTGTTAAAACTAAATACAACACACGTATACACTTTCGGTTTTGACGCGTGCTAGCAACCATCTTGCTAATCACCCTCCACAGCTCAACTCTCTCCTCACCTGCCGCTGTTTATTTTGCCCTTCAACGACACCTCTCTGGTGATCACTTTCGGGCTCCAGGAGAATCCAGCGACAATTTGCAAACGAGATTTCTCTCCATTTTTACAACTCGCAGCCAAACAAACTTGGATCCCAGTCCTCGCAGAGTTATCCTTTGGCAAGTCGACTACTTGACTACTGCCGACTAGGATCGTGAAGGATCTAAGTGAGTTGTATCATTTCTAATCTTCACCGTCAATCTCTTTACTGGATTTTACGACTTTTCCACTAGAATAGTCTAGTAAATCCCTTATTAGCAGTTAGCCTACCCTCGAAAGTTTTCCATTGCGTATTTGCTAAGACTTTATGTATATTTGTAGTGATAAAGCCCCTACACCTTCGAATAGTAGATGCGACTGAAGAGGATAGAACTATCCAGACTGTCTACAAGAAGGGTTCCAAAAGCCCGAAGAAAAATTTCTAACTCTATACCCACTCTTCTAACGCGCTTGAGCTCTACTTTTGTACAACACACACAAAAAAGAGGTTTCGATACATGGCGTTTATTATCGTAGGAAATTTATTTAATATCAAGAAATGTTGGATTCGGCCCACGTTGACCAAATTTTCTTTTCAATATACTGATCTTAACTGAACTCTTTCCTAGTAAACAATATGGTGGGATTGTGTTATGGGGTCATGTGAGTGCGCGCGAAGCGCGCCCAACTCCAAAACGGGGGAGTGGTAATAGGGGAAAGTATGGGTGGGCCATATCAGAGGAAGAGAGAGAGTGAAATAATTCCAAAAACTAAAAAAATTACGTAGAAACGCCAAATTTTTTTACTGAACTAAATATCGGCTTAATAATTGGTTTTTTGAGTAATAAAAGGAAAAAAATCAGCGTGGAAACCAAGAAAATCAAGCCGCGAAAGGTAATTGGACGAAAATTATTCAAGGAATTGAATATATAGTCTCAAGGACACGCAAAGCCGAGACGCTGCGCTGGCGACCAATGAAATACCAGCAAAGATATGCGCGAAGTAGGAAGCCAGACAGTCGTATGTGTAGTGAGAATCTGACGGCAAAGGACGGGGACGAGTATTCGAGACGAGCCACCGAGCGACCAAATGATAGTCAGTCCAAAAAGAAAAGTCAGTTATCGGAGATGAGTGTCTTGAAAGTCCTGGGTACAAAAATAATCTTCAAGGAGAACCTAGTACAAAAATAAGCTAAAGGGGAGTACTGTCTTTGGGAAGAACGCAGCTGAATCTTTGACCGGACGGGACAAGCCGCAACGACGTTGGGAGCGCGCTGGAAGTCGGGGAGTTCAGGTCCTCAGTCGGCCTCGTTATTTATCACTGCCCGTCAAGGTCATCCAGGGAGCGGCCATTGTAGTACAAGGTAAAACAAAGGAAGTGATCAATTATCGTAGTGATTATTATTTATTTATTATTATTAAATTGAATAAAAACATGATAATAGTTATAGATTTCCATGATCCGTTCTATAAATACGGAGAAGATTCGCGCGCGCGCCCCTTATGGGGCGCGTTTCCAGAACATTCGGCGCGTCACTCACGTGCTTCTATCCCACGTGCCTCTACATATGGGGAATAACCAGGTAAGTACTGTTTCTGCTTAACGAAGCGCATGTTAATAACTGAAATTAGTGGACTAAATTAAACCATTCGTTCCTTGAAATCGCTGATAAAATTAATGGTATGGTTCGGGGTAAGGAGCACGAACGGGTGCGCAAATTAAGGACATCGAGGTGGTTTTCTGTCTTTTCTAGCATGAACGCGTGGACGCTATCCGGAGAAGCCGATTTTGCAACGGTCGGCAGCCAGACAGACATATCTGGAGCTATCAGGTATGATTCCAACTGGGCCTGCGGTAAGCTCGTTTAGTGCGCAAGTAGTCTGCCATTATAATCGAAGGTCTAAGCAGAGAGATACTGAGTACGCAACCAAAGCAAATACTATGAGCTTTTTTAACTTCCACACAGCTTTGGAAGAACGCAAACCACAAAAGCCAATTTTTCGACAGAAACCCCGTCCAATACACCACCGAACAGCCCACAGCACGCACAGCCTTGCCTGCTAGTTAACTGACAAAGAAGGTAAGCCGAAAGACGTCTGGGTGTACAGGAACAGAATAGAAGGGGGGTAAATTGTGTGGCGAAAGGGAAGAGGGGCCAGAAGACGACCCATCCAGAGGGTTACGGTCCACCTCGGTTAGTAAGCTTGGCCTACGTGGGGCGGAGTATTTAAGGATGAGTCTAAAAGTGCACGCGTTTTATACTTTAGCCCGGACCACAGGTCACCGAGGTCCCTACGATTGGACCAACCGACACCAAGCAATAGGTTTCTGCAAACCATCAATTCGGCCGAATTGGTTCCCTACCTCCGCAGCAGAAGTCTCCTATCAACGGACTTACGATGCTCTTGCGGTGGACGAGTGTCCCTGCAGAAGTATGCGCAGAAGGGAGACGGAAAAATCTTCAGGTGTGCTCTGTGCCTCAGCAAACAATCTGTGCGGACGAATTCTATATTTTATGGAAGCCGGTTAACGTTGCATAAGCTAGCAAATATGTGCCTGGCGTTTGTTGCCGGCAGAACGGTACAAGAAGCGGGAGCTGTCTGCGGAGTATCCCTAAAACCGGCCGTAAACTGGTTTGCAAGTTGTTGGAACGTCTGTTCCAACACCCTGAATAGGGTAACTTCGTCCATCGGTGGACCCGGCATTCAAGTGCAGGTGGACGAGACGATGATAACCCGCCGTAAGTACAACCGAAGGCGAAAAGTGCAGCAATTGTGGGTAATCGATATGTACGACACTGTCGAGAGAAGGGCAGTGTGCGAACAACTGAGCAGCCGCTCTGCGTCGTCCCTCTGCAGTGTCATATGCCGGAGAGTGAAGCACGGCAGTGAAATCGTGACAGACTGTTGGAGCAACTATAGTAAGCTGAAGACAATGGGTTATTCGCATTACACGGTAAACCACACTGGGAACTTTGTGGACCCAATTACGGGCAAGCACACTCAAGCCATTGAGGCGTTTTGGAGTCGACTTAAACGGGGTCTGCACCAAAGTGGACCTATTCCAGGAAGGTCCGTTTGGGCACACGTTGAGGAAATCCAATACCGAATGTGGTTTGCCTTCCGAATGAATAAAGTGCCGGAAGCTTGGGATACTTTCTGCAACCACATAGCTCATCTGTACCCCATGAATATGACGGAAGGTATATTTTTTTCCTACGGCACCTAACCATTACCCAACAGAAGCGAAACTGCGCACCCGAAAACGACTGGTAAACAAAAACCTCAATCCGGAGACTTGCTGCCTCCTGCGGTTAGAGGAAATGGAGGACATGAACATGCAAGTAGATGGCGGAAACGAAGGCGAACCCAGCGGATCGGGTAAGAGTTTAATGCGTGTAAAACTAGTCTCAATATCAGATTATGTGGACGAAAAGACGATCTGGTTGGGCGGAATACCTACGGTTTCCACAGACATAAGGAAATACCCAGCAATCGCAACGCATGGGTCAGGAAGGTGGAGTGATGATGCTGGTGCGGACTTGGATAGCTCTGATAATGGTGAGTTCCAGGAAAGTTTGTCGTAATAGTTTCTTTGTTGCAGGTGCAGTCGAGCAATGCTGCAGCCACTTAACGACCAGCAAAGCAAGCGAAGATCGCCACGCATCGAAGGAAGACTGCGGCGGAAGCGACGAGAGAAACACACCAAATGTCCCCGGCGGGGAAGGTAAAATGGATAACTCATAATTCAGCTCGTAGCATGTGCCGCAGCCAAAACTGAACTGCGCAACGGCAAAGTTTACTGCAGACGGGTGGCCGAAAGGAAAAAGAAGCGGAGGAAGCTGGATCGACGAGCGTCTAATACAATGAAAGAATAAGAATGCGGATGCTGCCACAGGTAAGACAGCTAAGCGAAAGCTAAAGTATTTGTAGGCACCCGTGAAGAAGGAACGAACCAACCGAAGCCACCGCGTGCGGTCGAAGGGGAATGGCTTAAACAGTGCGGAAGGATGCCGTTTGTAAATATTTTCTGTAAATGTTATTGTGTGTGAGTAAAAGGAAATACTGAATTACAAGTTTTTGATGTGTGGGCGAGTAAATAGGACTTATTCCGTCGGCATTTTACGGAGGCTTGGTCCGCGGATTATGAAAAGTGTAACCGAGGCGAACTGTTGTGGGAAACCTAAATGACGCTGAGTATGGGGACCGTAATTGATACGCTAGAAGATCCCTAAGTATGGGACCGCAGAGTTAGTGGCCGCAGCCGGAGCTGTACGAAGAAACGACCGGGAACAAGAGATTCGACCGTACCGATTAACCGAAGAGTAAACTGCACTATTCACTCTTAAGTTAGTTGGCTAGTAGCCCAAGTTGAATCAGGGGTTCCCACCGGAGTCCAAACGGGGTGCAGTTGGGGAGAATGAGAGAAGTCGCGACCTTGGCTGGCTTGAGCCAAAGATGGGGGGGGCGTGAGTTGGGTGCCTGGGCTGGAACTGCAGACGATCAGATGGCGGCAGGCATCCGGCGAGACGAAGCAGTCGGGACGACAGTAGGGTGTAGGCGAGTCCATCCGGTGTTAATTCTGGCGAAAGAGCATAAGTTAGCCACTGAGTTGCTGTGCCAGAGCAAAATGAGTCACCCGGGGGAGGGGTGACGTCCCGAGGTAGCAATCATCAACGGATAGTAACCCAGAAGGACTGGGGGATGGTAGCAGGACCTTGGTGAACTGGCTCACTGTGCTTGCAACCTCCCTCGCCTGGTTAGCGAACGTGCAGAGATTCGGTCGGATAGTTCAACCGAAGACTGTACGGCACTCCTCACTCGTCCGCGTGGACGGTGAGGAATATACAAGGTTGTTGATTGTAGGGATCATTTCCGTTCCCGCTCAGGAACACAATGGCTTCGAGAAAAACGGTCAGTACAAGATAAAGTGGGTAAGAAGGGCAGAAGCAGAGGGCAAACGGGAAGACGATCGAGGCACTCGGGAAATTAGGAAGAGTGAGACCATGTTCGATGCCGCACCAGGAAATGTCCTAGGTCAGGAGGTTTAGTCAGATTGTCCTGCAGAAGACTTAACCGCACACCTCAGTCGTCCGCGTGGGTGGGGAGGAATAGACATGGTTGGTGACTATCGGATTAAGTCCGTTCCGGCTCAGGAAAACGTCTCCCAGAAAGCAGCCGACAAACGATAAAGTGAGAATGAAGGGCAGAGGCGGGCGGCACACGTGCTGAAGATAGAGAAACTAGGTAAATTTGGAAGGATGAGTCAATGCGTGAACTCTAGCCGGGATAACGTTAACCATGGTAAATGCGCGGACTGCGACATTCACTCGTCCGCGTGGACGTGTAGGGGAGCCCGATATGTGCTCGAGTGACGGGATCAGCAAATGTAAGCCACCCGAAGGCTACAGCGTAGCATACTAAGAAATGAGCACATGTCATATGATCATGAGTCGTGCGATCAGAAACCGTAAGCCACCCAACGATAGGAGTGTAGCACGCCAAGAAATGCTCCAAAGCAAAGTGGTAAAATTATGATAATTATGAATAACCATCTACTTGCAAAATTTAAGTAGGCTTATTTTTCAAGCCTTTACAAATTTTTCAAGGCGTCCCAATTTTTGCGCGAAAATTGGGACGCCTTGAAAAATGTGTAAAAGGCTGGAAAAGTAAGCCTACTTAAATTTTGTAAGTAGATGGTTATTCTAGGTTACGGAAAATTCCGACCCCTAGAGACAACCTCACCAACAATATTTATGCCTCACATCAATTCAATGAACAAAGGAACGACCTAAATGTCTTAAGAAACCCCCAAAAATTTCTATCTTCACACTTCATGAGTTAGGCCATCTACTGTAAATGCATTAGATGACTATTAGCAGAAATTTGTTAAACTATGGACTCTTTTGATAGAAACTGCTAAACAAAGACGATTTCGTACATAGTCTATGCTTCTAACAAAGGGACGGAGAGTGAGTTTCTACATTTGCAGGTACGCGGACACGTTAGAAGAGAGAATCAAACAGAGTCATTAACGCGGCTTACCATTACTCTAAAGATAGACAGTGATTAAGCCAAAATACTAGTTGGGCTAACCTTAAGAAACGTTTTGGAATATCACGGCCAGCAACGACTCCTTAAACCAGAAAAAGACAGGAAACGCATAGACAAGATCCAGAAAAGTGTCCGAGGGAATATAGTTGCGAAGCAGCAATTTAGAAATTATCTGTCTACCCTAATTGGAAACACTGTCATCAGTAAAATAACATCCAAAATAAGTTTATATTCAGAAGAAGGTAAAACGTTCAGTGGAAGATTTTTATTGGAGGATTGAGATTTCAGGTGATTGTGCTGTTCACCCATTTCAGAGACTGAAGTTTAATATGCTCATGGCTCTCGTAATATGCTGCTCTTTTGCGTGCGCTTAGTCTGCCAATACTGACTGAGCCGACGAATGGCACCCAGCTAACTGTCACCTGTGTTGCTGCGATCGTGCACCCAGGTGACCGCCCCTGTTGCTACGTCGGCATCCATGTCCCTATTACTTGTTTCACCATCCCGCGATCGTTGGCCGCGGAGATATTGAGCGGTAACGACTGGTCCACGCGGCCTTCGCCGCCAGTCCCGTTGGCTGCTTGTTGTATCGCTTTGACTTACCAGTTTGCGTCAGACATGCCTTCGACACTTTGAAGTGCGGTTTTTTCAGCAATTGCCTTCAAAGGTTTACTAGCAAGGGTGCATGGCCCTCTTCTGGCTTCCCCACCTTCAAGGCTTTTGATTTTACTTTATAAATTCTGAAAATATAGTCATATTGTTCCATAACTTGTGGCCCTGTAATGCTTTCCATATTCGGCGCTATAATATGCATGATACCAAGTTTTTGCAGCTCTCGACCCGTCTCTAGGTGTGCCAGAGGCAGGTGTCGCAAACTGTGCCAACGATCAATCTCTTGCGGCTGCTAGCAGGCGCGCATGCACCAGCCCGCCTAGCTGGTCAATCATATCCCTGTAGCTGACTCACGCAGGATCTCGCTGCGACGACAGCTACGTCCACACACTTCAGGCCCTGCTTTTCCGACAGTTAGCTTTCTTCAATCTATTCTCCACTACGTCTGTACAGAATACATTATTCCTTCCCCTTGGCGTCTAGCTTCTTACCTTCCCCTAGGGAACTGGACCTGAATATCGCAGCGGCAGTTTTGCTAGGAACTTACATCACTGCAATATCCCTTTCCCCATGCCAATTTGATATTGGTGTAAAGCATTATGACCCGGTTTGAACTCGTGAAAGGAAAATAAGCATATAAGACCTTTTTCATATCCTTATTGTACAGGACTTGCATGCTTGAACATGCTTCTTTTTTCAGAGGTTAAGTAAAAACTATTCCCGCTTACACATCCACTATTAAACATACAAAATGCTGCACAGCAATTGGCAAAATAGCAGCTGCTCCTTATTCTTAAAAGTAAGTTGAAAAGTCTGTAACGCTTTTCGAACAAGCTAATCGAACGTGCACACATTCCGAGAAGGTTTCTTGGATTATCGAGAATGAAATTAAAATTACATGTTTATACTAATAACCACGATTGCGCTTACTGGAAAGCTGCGCAAGGTATGTTGGACGAGGTTAATCTGAGTAACGATTTGGTCTGAGTTATCATGATGTGTACTTTTGGTGCTACCCTTTTGTAATGCTGGTCCTTTTTTAGAATTTGCTATTTTGCTAAACACTAGCGGGCTTTTTGAAGGTATGGAATTTTATGTGCAGCAAGTTGGACCTCCTTACATGTGGGTTAAGATTCGGGAAACCAAGTGGGCTTGAGGAGGGTTTTCAAAGACCACCCTCCTCGTTTACCAAGCCGTCTACCCTTTTATGAGCTTCTTAAACGATAAGGGCTACGCCCCAAAACCGAAGACGGCCACTGACGCGAAGTAAGCCACTGAATAGGCATAGGATAAAATAACAAACTAACTTCTTATTGATGTTTGGGATTCGATACCGCCCGTCCCTGGGGCAGAACAGGCAGGCATTTGTTACCGGTTGTTTGTATAAGTAGACTTTATGTACTTCTGCAAATTGATGTTGCGCGTATGAAACGAATTTTCACGTCCTCGGCATTTTCGCTGTTCTTTTTGGAGAAAAATATGTTATTTTTACTAATCTGATCTTAGTTTTAGCACACTATTTGCTTTTTTTGCATTCAGGATAGTTAAATAATCATTGAAATATTTTTCGAAACAACCGTTGAATGCCAATAGAGGAGAATATACGAGTTCCAGGCAGCAGTTCCGAAGAATCAGATGCAATCACTGAAACAAGGACTTTATTTTCCTGACGTTTCGGATTCCGCATCTTCTTCTTCGCAACCGTTGAATGTATTTCAAGTCGATAACTTTGTCTTCCGTTTTTTTTATTGCCGTGCATCTCAACTCTCTGATAAAGCGTCATTACGCCACAACGTTTGTGACTGCTTGGGTGTTTGCTGTTGAAGTTCAGTACTTGTATCATGTTTATCGTTATCCTGAAAAATGTTGTCTTAAAGTCACCATAATATTTGCGGAACACGAGCAAATGTAGAAATGCCAGTTGTTTTTTTTTTCATCCTCCTCAATTGAGAAGTATGTATCCAGGAACACGCTTTTGAGAAGTCCTTTTAATATGATTGCCCGAATTGATTCGCTTAGGACGAAGGCATCAACCGGACTTTGGTCTGTGGTAATAGAAGACCAGCGTCTCTAGTTTTTGTAGGACCAACTCGGCTATGGGTCCTGAAATCGGCGATCCTATTGGCGTCCCCTTCACCTGCTCGTAGATTTATCCGTCAAACGTAAAGTACTTCCTGAGCTTCAGGAGCTGAAGGACTTGAGCATCTCTGAGGCGATTCACGGTTCATCTTCTTTGCTAAATAGAATGAGTTTCACGGATTCAACTGTCGGATCTTCAGGGATAGAAGTAAAGGACGTGGCAGCGAAAGATACCGTGATCTAAGCTAATTTAAAATTGTTGTTGAATAGACCATGTTGTCCGCATTAGCAATCAGAGTTTGAAACGCAGAAACAACCACTTTACCAGTCCGCCTGTTGGAGTGCCTTTCAGCGGTACGATGTTTTGGAGAGAAAGCGCCCACTCTGTGCACCTTGGGAAGCCATAGAAGCAGGCCACGGTCATTTCTTGCGCTCTCACCATGCGTCGTTCAGCCGAAATTATTACATCCAAGTTCTCTAATGTCAACAAGGTTGCATTAATTTCGCGCGTCAGCCTTTAGAGGAGGTTGATTTCAGATGGGACATAAAAATGGCAATCCTCCAGTTAGTATTTGAGCTTCTGCAGGCACTCTGTTCTTTCTTTAAGATGGTGGAACGGCTCCGGTCGGCTGACACGATGACAATGTTCTTGGTGACCTCTAGTATCCTTAGTGCTTCGCGTTCTTACCGAGTCACAGAGTTGTACTTCTGATCAAAAGGTCACGGGTTCAAGCATCAGATGGGGCACAATTTTGCATTGGGTATGACTGGCTGATAATGGCTAATACGCCAAAAATAGCCATTGTATTCGGACGCCGCGGATACTGGTGGTTCAAGGTCACCCTCTGTCTGGCTCACTGACCAACCACTACTCAAGGCCAATGCACAAAGGAACCGACTGTGGGGTTGTTGAAGCTCAGACTGCCAGGACCGGCGATTTACTGTTCGGTTGTAGTTGTCCAGACCCGGTGATTTGCTTGCCGGACTACGCCTCTGGACTCCGGCCCATTCATGGGTGGACTGCCTTTGTCCGGGAGTCACTTACCTATTACTTTTATTCTTCTCCTGCTAAACCTAATTAAAATATTGCTAATACTCTGGCCTTCCATGCCTTATCTTATCAAGTAGTTTATTAACGTTGGGATACGTTTCACCGTCTATTATCTAGCTGGACTACTTAGTTGCTCACAAGGTCATATATCTTACACTAAATTTTATGGAATACATGCACAAAAAAGTATTTCTTGTATACGTTTGGTAGAAAATAGCACCTCCTTCATATATTATACTTCATTAAACGGTATCTCCTGATCTCAGTAAATTTCGACTTATTGAATTCTTTACGACCGCTGAATGTGTGTTCATAAAGCGACGTATCTAGACATTTATTAATATTACTTATGAAGTACACAAATTTATCCACATCCATTGCAATATTTTATGAGAAGTATATAACTTATTTCGCATACCATAAGGTTATATTTACTTTTCCTAAAAAATGTATACACCATGTGGATTGGAGACCCTGAATTCAGGTGTAATAACCGGTAGTGCTCAAATTATTCGGTAACCTAAGAGCATTTTTAAAACCGATAGATAGTCTTCCTGCAAGTATAAATGTCGAAGAAAGCGTGAATTGCTACCAAACAAGTATCGGAAATAATATTTTTGTGCGTGTCTTCTATAAAATATATTTGAATCCATAAGGATGCTAAAAATCAATGAGAAAAATAGTCACCACTTAGGTAGCCATTTAATGCGAAATGTACATTTACAAATGATCAGAAAGAAGCTCGCTCAAAAACCTGCAACCTGAAGGGATTAAACTAGCTTAAAATTAGGCTGTATGATTATCAATATTAAAACGCATTTCAAATTTCGATCGACGTTTCGTGAGGCAGGGAATCTATTGTACGTATTCAACTAAGCCGTGGCGATCACCGGAATTATAGTTTTATTAGTTTGTGCTTTCGAACCCTTGTGGGAGTCCTTTGTCAGTATGAAAATCATCAAAGAAAAATCAGAAACATTTGTAGGAGGCAGGGGCCAATTGACAGTTATAGGGGCGGAAGGGCAGGTAACCACTAGTGCCGTGAGTCTGGAGATGCCTGCGCAAGGCGATGTATGCGGGCGCCAGCTCGATACATCTGTTTACTGAGTTTTCATCTAAGGCTCAGGCTTCAATCAATTCTCGGGCTGTTGTGCGAAGTTGAACTCGTGACCCGTCTCATAGCTGTGGACGACCACTTGCGATAATGTGTTACCCCGTCGCACAGCCACTCATGTTCTTGCATGCGCGAATCCAGCATGCGTCTAGTCAGTGTCGTGTAATTTTTGGAACAGTTAAGACATAATGAGCGATACACTACGTCTGATTGCTCACTGGGATTAAGTTGATCCTTGATTCTCATGACCCAACTGCGCATGGTGGCCTTGGGACGGTGTGCAATTCCGACGCATAGTCCCGTAGCAATGTGTTCGGTTGCTTCCAAGACATCTTTGACGTATGGTAGCGCATGCCATATCGTAGGAATTGGTTCTGGTTGGGTCCTTGAAGAGCGAGCAGGTAGGCATCGGCAAATAAAGGCTTTAGGATAGCCATTCCACATCAACTGGTCGCAGAGATATCGGGCCTCACGTGCTTTTTCTACCAGGTTACTACAGTGAGCCTGGATTTTTTTTAACAGCGTTCTCACGCAACTTCGTTTGTGAGCCACTGGATGGTTTCGGCGAAAATAAAGTGAAATTATCTAGATGAAATAAGACTGGCAGAAAAGTCAAGGGGGAAATGGGTTGATTATTTGAAAAGAAGCAGATGTGATCGCTGGTTATTATATATTACAGTTAAAACTAAAATAAATTATCTAACAATCAAAGTATGCAAAAAAGTTCGGTAACACCTTACTGTCAAGACACCTGTGCAGGAACCGGATCTGTGCATATGTTAAGGACAAATGTTCGCTACCGTCGGGCCTGTGACGGGGACTTGTGCGAGACTTACTTCATACTGGCGGCAGATTTGTCGCAGCAGTTTAATTGATCAAGGAGAACCTAGCCGCAACGACATCCAGGCCCGGTTCTGTGTGAGAAATGAAGAAGTGGGACGCCAGTCGGGAGCATGGTGCATTCATCACATAACTTTTGAATAAGAGATTGCAAGAAATTAGGGGTTGAACGTGGGCAAGTCTGCAGCCGAGAGGGCGCTGTCCCAAGTGTGTGTCTATAGGAAGTCGCCGCAGCGCCTCCAGTGAGATCATCTACAGTAGATTTCTTATCTGATGAAACGTAGTAGATTTACGAAAGAATGTAATTTTGCGCAAATTCAGCACACAAGTCGTGCCCCCAAAGTATTATAGAAGTAAATTAAGAACTAAAAGTATAAATAAGCCACACATTGGTGCACTTATTACTATTAATCGCATAATAATATTTAAGTTACAAAAAACTCGAAATTAAAGAAATGGTAATGTGACAAGTCACTGGTCCAATGTTAAATATAAGTATGTTTAAGGCATGAGAGTGCAAAAGAATGGCAAGTTAACACAGATTAACTACAAATACAAAATTTATAGGTTAAATTGTTTCCATTAACATTTAACCTTGCAATAAATGTGTCGGAAATGGATGTGGTCACCTTAATTAAGGTTTGTATCCCGATGTGAATACTTCGTAATAATTTCCGTTTTTACTGCACGGAAAAATCTTTGCGTGCATTGTATTAATTTCTATTGAGGATTGCAAAATGATTTTCTATGGTAATCATATCCCGGCTGTTGAGCGGAATGATTTTTCTCAAAACGTAGGCTTATTTCTGTTCATAATTTAATATCGCATTAAGAGAACGAAGGGCGTTCACTGAGAGAAGTTTATAAGAGATCTGACGTTTCAGGTGGTTGTGTCGTCCAGCCATCTTCAGAGACTGGCCATTCGCATGCTCACAACTCTCGATGTATGCAGTTCTTTTCTATTTGCGTAGCCTGCCAATACCGGATAAGCAGCTGCATGTGGCTCGAACCTCACTGTAAATTGTTTTGCCGTCCGTGGTGCTGCATCTGCTCCCGTGTCGCCATTTCTTCTTTCACTCCGTGCTCACGGGCCGCCTGTTGTGTCGCGTCGATTCCCGCTGTTTAGAAATACAGACTTTTTAGAGAAGCGAAAAATCGTTTTTCATGAGTAAACCTAAGTTTCAATGTTGCAAAAGGCTTGTTACTGTGAAAACCGAGTGTATAAAGCAGCACAAGTAGAATTATACTTTGGGCCCTAACTTACACAAAATGTCAAAATCTACGAAAGACTGATAACCACTATTAAATAGGCATTGGCGCATGCACGAACCTTTTATAATAATAAACGGCCCTCAGTGAATTCGAACGTTAAGAAATATATAAATGTACTAGTAGTTTATTCATAAAGCCAAGTTTCTTTTTTTTAAAAAGCCTTGGATTATGAAAATGTGAAAAAATGCTGAAAATGTGAACAGTTAAGGTCAATGTATCTGTCAGGTGAAATTTTAAGCATATTGTTTTGTGTAAATTAAAAGAAGTTTGCTTTCGGCGACTTTCTTTATTGATAGTTCAGATGTTGGATTACAAGTACATCAAGGTCGTTCTTCAAATTCCGGCGAATATTTCAGGATTTTCAGTGCTTTCAATGCTTTTATCCTGAAGATCGAATTTGTTCGACGTGTTAATTAAGGCCTTTAAAACATTCCTTAAAGTAATTTACCGAAAAAAGACTCTATGTATATAAGTTCTAATGAAGACGACAGTTTAGAGCATAGTTGTAAAGTAAACAAAACATCAAATCTCATTGTCGAACAAAAAGAGCATTAACAACAAAATTCCCAGGTTTTATGCCTAACATCGATCAGAAACATCTTATTTACTGAGGTACATCTTAAAAAGCCTTTTAGTCACATATTTGACGGCGAATATCTGCATTCTTTATCTTATTTGAAGATTAACTCAAGGTAAAAATGGAACGTTTTGCTCGGTTTTGTGACTTGTCAGGTTATAAATGGTGCTATCTTGCAGTAAAATAAAAAATCCACTTCAATCTCCAAATCGGGGCGTTTTACAATATATTTGATTTTTACGCCCTGTTCTTAGATTGCAAATGCACCCAGGAAGGATTGAATTTATACTCAGATTTGCAAAATTGTTATTTTTCTGTTTACTCTATTACTCAATTAAGCATGATTGGAAATTATTGTCTACAGCAAAGGATCTCGCCAAATGCTCCAAATTTAAAAGGAATGCCTCAGATTCTGTCTGCATGGTTAGATATACGATTTTTTGTTAACCTTCCCAAATCGTTGATGTGATGAAACGAAATTTAGGATAAAGTTTATTACTGCCTTTGCGAGTAAACATTTCAGACAAGCATTTAAAATTTAAATTCTTCCTTGTATTTAAAGAACAATGTGAATTCTCGCATTTGCTTGATTTTCAATTAATTAAGGATAGCTTGGTTTGCTTGCTTGTTACGGCGGTGATCATGCCTGATCTAGCCGGCCTCAATGATGTCACGAGCGGTACCCCTCCATGCGTGGCGATTTGCGGCTGCAGATCTGAAAAGCTCTACCCAGTCTCTTCTCCGGCGACAGAGACCGAAGATAGAGGGTAAAAGGACTGCTTCCATTTCTTGGCAGACTGTGTCGAGCCAAGTCTTCAGTTGCCCTCCTCTTCGACGTTTTCGGGTGGGCTGCGGCGCCGGGTCGACGGGCAGCAAAGCTGAGCTCTTGAGGCGGACGATGGATAACGTATCCAAACCACCTCAGTCGCCTTTCTTGAATGACCTGAGATATCCTCGTGATACGATCGCAACAGGTGCGCACTGTCTCATTCGAGATGAAGTGGCTATACTTACCTCGCAGGATCGTCCTCAGGCACCAGTGGTCAAAGACCTCCAGTCTTCGCTCATCTTCAGCGTGCACAGCCAAGCATTCACATACATAGAGGAGGACTGACCGTTTGGATGCATGGCTACACGAATCTTCGTGGCGATGGAGATGTCACGTCGGATCCATAGGCGTTATCGAAGGATTGAGAAAACCCAGCGGGCAGCATCGATACGGCTGACACTGTCGTCCTTGCTCTGTACATTCGGTAGCAGCCACGCCCCGAGGTATTTAAAGCCGTCTACTTTTTCATGTTGATCGCCATTAATCCCCAGGGGTGCTTCCTCCTGTTCAGGGATGCACCTCGAGAATAATTTCGTCTTTCCGGAATTTATGGACATGCCAACTGACTTAGCGATCTCATTTAATTGCGACACTACCGACTGTAGACCAATAAAGCTTGAGGCTTACAGCGCAATATCATCGGCGTAATCAAGATTAGTTAGCCGGCGTCCAGGTGCAAGCTCAACACCGTCCTCTCCATAAAGGGCCTTGCCGATAATCCAGTCAAGGACGCAATTAAACAGAATGGGCGAAAGGATGGAGCCCTGTCGGAGACCAAACCGGATATCGGACGATTGGGAGAGATTGTTGTGGACCAGGACTCTTGCGGTGGTAGACCGCTAGTAGGCCTTAATTATGGCAATGAGTTTGGTCGGCACTTCATCGAGATCCATTATTCGCCACAGGGACTCACGATGGATGGAATCGAATGCGGCTGCCAAGTTGATAAAGAAAACGGCCATCGGTTGCTGGTAGTTATGGCGGCATTTGAGAATGCACCTCAGTGTGAATATCCGATCCGCACATCCACGCCCAGCGCGGAATCTGGCTTGGTTGGGTCGTGTCCTAGAGTCACGTACAGACTGGAAGAGGAAGACTGCGCGGTAGTTCTCGCATCTTGTCTTATCTCCCTTCTTGTTGACAGGTACAAGGATGCCTGAACCCAAGTCATCTGAAACGGCCTCTTCTCGCAACGCCTGAACAATCACCTCGTGAAACCGAATAGCCAGGGTGTTGACACAGGACTTCTAGATTTCTGCAGGAATACCGTCCTCTCCGCACGCCTTGTTGTTGCGGAGCCTCTGCATTGCATCGGTACCTTCATCTTTGGAAGGGAGGTCACACGACACTGCGTAAGCAGGAGAGGGTTGAAACTCCACTGTGGAGAGGGAGGGTGTAATGGGTTGTGAATCAAAGTTGAGAGGGTTCACGTCAGCGATCGAACTTGGCCGAGTTATCAGCAATAAAACTTCCATTCACATCGCGAACAGAATCACAGAGTGTCGGGAGCTTACCACTACATTGGCGAATGATTTGGTACAACTTTCGAGTGTCACTACCATTTGAGGTCTGCTCCCTACAAATCACCGTTTCAATCAATACTTCTTCCGGTCATCTCTAGCCGACTTTGCTGTCAGCTTACGAAGTTGGCGGAACTAACCGCGTTGTCTCGGCCGACAGCTGCAGGGTTCTTCCACTGATCCAGTCACTGCGGCGCCGCTGAGTGAATCCGATAATTTTTTCAGCTGTCTTATAGATGGATGTCTTCAGTGGTGGCCACTTGCTACTGCCTTCGCTGTCAGCCTGGGCCGTAAGACGGGACCGGATTTATGTCGTAGTATTGGTTTGCTGGAGCTTTGCGAAATCAAGGCGTCTCGCACGTGGCATTTTGAGCGCAGATGAGAGATGAACGTTCAGGCGCGTGCGAACGAGAGCATGGTCAGACCCGCGGACGTTACCAGTTTCGGCTCCCCGCATCAACCTGCTATCGTGAACCCAGCTGCGAAACCGTAAACCAACTAGAATGTAATCGATCTGACAGGCGGTACGGCCGTCATTGAAATACAAGGTCGGTAGATGTTTTTACGATGCTAATAGCATGTGCTGGTAGCACACAGTCAGCTCTGTTCAGAAAACTGCAGCATCCTCTCACCATTGTCCGTTCAAGAGCCAAGCACAAAACCACGAAGGTGGTTGTTTGACGGGTCACCGATCCAGTCCGGACATTTCAGACCAAGGCCACAATTAGCAGATCACGTCGAGGAAGTCTTTCAACTTGCTCCTGCAGCTGCGAGTATAAATTTTCCTTATCTTGCTATTCGGCCGCTGATGTTGGTGCAGACACTAAGACAACAGGGATGTTCGTAAAATGGCCCTTAAGTCGAACGTAAGCAATCCGGTCGTTGACTGGTTCCCATGCTAATAGTGCATGGTTCGCTTTTTCCGAGCGAGCAATAACCACACCATGCCTACCAGATGATTCACGTGGGCCCCTATGATACGGGGTGAGGCGAGAATCGACTCCCGGGACTTTTATTTCTCTAGTGCCTGAGTCGGGGAGTCAGACTTCGGACAGGCAGCAAATATCCACACGATAGCCATGGAAACTGCGTGTCGTCAGACTTTGAGCACCATTCCAGCATCCAATACCAAGAGTCCGCTTTCGGGTTATTAGTCCTGCTCACAAATTATTCACCCACACCACTGGACAAAGGTTGCAGAGTGCGTTGGTGCCCGCGAACGGCGGAGCATGAGTCTTAGTAGCGTAAGTAGACATGTTCATGAGGTTTCTTGGGGATGTTGAATACGGGCATGTCCCAAACAGCCGCTCGGATTATTTGTTCGAGGTTGTCCCCTGTAGCACTTTGGCTGAATAACCTAACCACAAGGCAGTGGTGGCAAGCCAACCTGATTAATGGCAATTCTCACTCGCCAAGTCACAGTGTCGTCATTGGGACTTGCGGCATTTTATCAGGCAGTCGGTGCGCCAGACCCCAGCCCTCCGTGCCCTGGTAACACTGTCGTTGCTATGTCCGCACCAGACCCGGGAGCCTGCTTATTTCGCAGCTAACCTTTACTGAAGGCCATGCCACTATCCGCCACCTGTGGGCACGCCAGGAGCCAGCAGCTAGGCTAATAGGTAACCTGCCTTTAATCCGATAACAAATCTACGTTACTCGGTTTCCGCTACTGCTACGCCTTCTGATGCGAGGGAATTCTAATTATCAGTTAAATAAAATTATTGTTCCAGTGATCGCATCTAGTTCTTCCAAATCTAATGTATGTAGTTTCTTTAACGTTTCGTGGATTGCACTTCCTGAAACTTATGGCAAATTTTTTTGTCCCTGAGCGGTCTTTTAAGATGCGTTTTTTTTTAAATTGTCATTTTAGTAACGCCTTTCTTCTCGAATTAAAAGGGCATACTTTTTGCCTTAGTCAGCCGCATTTAGGAGTACGCAGATGCGTGAAAAAATACGCATAGCTAGTTAACAGCGTTTTTAAACACATAATGAAATGACAATTATATGATTTGCTGTCATGCCCTGTACTGTAATAATTCTTGAAGTACAGTTTCACTTAATTTATCCAAAAAGACATTATAATGCTAACTTTTATTCAATTCGTGACAATTGACCACGATGAGAACTGTATTTCCCAATAGCTAATCATTCTCCCGAAAAGGCTCACACAGGCGCCTTTCTGTGAGATTATTTATTAAAGGAATGAAGACATTTCAAACAACGTAAGTCTGTAATTTTTTTCATTTTCGCAGTTGACATGAACACCAGAACTTTCAAAATGTTAACTTCCTAAGATATATCTTATTTCTAAATCATGTATTTTGTCTACCTTTTGATCTTAACTGAGCGTTGTGCTATTAATATCACGATTTGTTTTACCCACTTGTTAAGAACTCGGCAGCCTCGGTGGTATTCGAACCCAAACAAGCATTGGGAATACTTTGGTACAGCCATCGCTCTAGTCTGGTAGCCATCTAGTGGATCCTAGACCAATTGCCTAGAAAATCCCGTTCGGGCAGTCAGCTTACTGTATCAGGATTGGTGGATTCCATACGCGGTGGTAGGCTGGTCGTGCAACCTCACACAAGCGTGATTAAGCTCATGGCCCCGATGGGGCCTCGTAGACCATGTGGTTAGAGGATTGACGATACTCAAGGCTTGCATCTGCTGATGTGGGTTAATAAATTTTTACTATTTGGTAAAACAATTCATAAAATCTGCTTAAACTCCTTAATAATTAATTGGAAGTTTGAGGCTGTATATTTTATTCGGTTGTCAACTTCTTGAACAATATTTTTGAGGAATAACGTAACTTTTTGGTGAAAATTAGCAACGGTCACGAATCAGCACTGTCCTCTTTCTCTCTTCCGCTTGCTGTTCACCCGTGACATCAAGGTAACCGTTTGGCAGGAAGCTTCAGTGCAATGCAGGGCGTGGCAGAAATCCGCAGTCGCTCAAAGGGCACAGATGGGGTCGGCCGTCATCGTCGTGTTAGCCTTTTTCCTCAGGATTCATTTGCACATTATGTGACATTTCTCTTGCAAAGTGCCAAAGTTTACGAAGATTGCTTATCACTCGTAAACCGGCACCAAATAGAAGGCGCAAGTTTTTAAGAACTAAGTAAAGAACATAGAAGAATTGCACAAAAAATAGCAAAAGTCATATGACATTGTATATAAAGAACACATTTAAGTTCTTAATATATAGAAAACCTGTCCGCGAAAAATGCGATTAATTATATCAGCATTAGTACAATAACGTCTGTAAATAGTCCTTCAGAGACGTTTACTTTTAAATAGCCTTCAACAATAAATACATAATGGGAGTTCGAGTGATAGCCCTCTGTTCGAGTATAGCTCCCAATACAGACTACCAAGAATTGGTTCTATCTAGTCTGTTTTCTTAATCGGGTAGGATAATGTCGACTAAAGCAAACTATTTTTTATTGAATTCGTTGAAAATGATGTCACTGGAATAAAATATTAAAACTGCAATCCAAATGTTACCGAGGAAGTGCGTTTTTAGATATTCCTTCTACGGTGGAGCCTCGGGTGATGAACAGATCCATCTAATATTATTGCAGGTAACGAGCGAGCCACTTGCAGATAAATTGTTTTAATTGACTAACTTCCGTTTAATTAACGAGTTCAGAATGCGTGTGTGTATGAACTTGGGCCAGCGGTGGAGTCTTGCTCCCAGGGCATGAGCCCTCGGTCGCCTGCAGCTAATCAGCGAACTGATGTGGTTTGGCTGGCTAAGTGTCATAAGACGAGTATTTCAGATTTCCAGCTTGGTGCTGGGACGGATTAACCTCGTTAACCGAGGTTCCATTGTAATTCAAATGATTGTTTGTGTCATATTTGTAGACTCAAAAACACAAATATTATCACTGCAAAAAATAAACATCCAAAACCAGACTTTAAACAACTATGCTTTAGATCACTTCCAAGCACTTCTCAATGTAGTTACCTCTCTAATAAGCGCAAGACTACGACATATTTCGACGGAACTCTGCGTACCATACATTCTTCTAAGGAAGAGTCAAGATAAAAATTGAAATATTTTGTCAGGCTAGTCAGTGCCCAAACAAATAATCATAAATAAAGGAGTTAAGGCTAGTAAGGTTGACTCTAACAGCTACGATCTCCCAGGCCATGGTTCTTTTGGGTTAGGAGAGAAGACGGTGAGAAATCCAGATTGTTAGGAACAATATATTGTTTACAGAAAAGTTAGGGCAAAAGTTGGCACTTGGACTGGCATAGTGTTCGCCGTGAGGGAGCACGGCGTCGTTTCGACCGTCCCTCATGGAGCGGAATCCCTAGTTTCCGTCAATGCAGGATTCTGCCCAAGGGACGCAGAGCGCTTCAGGACGCTGATTGGTTGCACTGCGCGAGATTGAGCCATGTGTGTCTGCAGATCGCTCTGGTCTTGAGTGAGGGACGGACTGGGGACTGCAACATTGGCGTGATGACTAGGTGATGGCGCGTTTCTTCGCGCACTAAAGAAGCTTGTCTTTTTCAAATAAAATGACGTTCTTTTGCATTATATTGGAGTTACTTTTGTATACTTGCGTACTTAAAGGCTCAGTTCTCAGAATCGAAATGCGTAGCAGCAGTCGTAGAAATGCCACAGTATTGTGAAAACTGCTAATCGTCTACTCGTTTCGGTTCTATATTAGGCATAATCGAGAATTTGATCATACACCAAGTATCCTAATATAGGGTTAATGAGTCAGGTGGAGGTTTGGTCGTCGATTTTCGATTAAGCGCACTGTGTGCAGGGTGGTGTAGGAACGGTGTAGGAACGGTAACATGCGCTGGATTATAATAAAAGTAGACCTTCGGTGCATCTACTTCACTTGCTCCCCATTTTCTCACCTGAGTCTGGTGTCGAGGAATATGCAAGAAGATGAATGAGGGTAAAGGATTGCCTCGCAATAAAATAGTGAGCATTCGCTAAGAGCAGAAAATTATCCGGAGATTTAAACAAACGATTGCTACTAGACCTTATAGCTGTGGGTTTGGGCAGGTAAGCACACACACTGGTCTACAAATTTACATTTTAGACATTTAACAAGATCTATCGGTTCCTCAAAATGACCTACTTGCTCTGGCGTGTTCTAACTTGTATCCTGTTTTCCCATAAATGAACTGATCTGATAAGAATTTATCGAATATTTACGTGTGATCGTCAACTGCTCTTCGTAAAATGTTAATGTTCAAGTGCCCCAAGAGCCGTTTCTTAAAACTCTCTCGTAAACGAACACCCGTGGAGGCGTAAGCGTTGCCTAAGAAGCCGCTGAAATACAAAGCAATATTGATAAGTGCCCTAATTTGTAAAAAAATTGAGAAATAATATCGCAAAATGTTAAGGCGATTAAGGTTAAACCTTAATGGCTGCGATCTTCCTTGGGAGACGATAGAAGTCTTGGAAAGCCAGCGTAGTAGGAACAATATGTTGTTTACATAATGAGTTGGATAATAGTTCATAGGAAGGTTGACTAGATCTGGCGTTCCTTCGACCATGAGAGCCGTGTGATAGAGCAGCGGCGTCGCGTCAAGTGAATGCCAAGTAAATCTAGCGTCAGTCATCCTTAGTGGCCATCGAAAGCTTTCTCTGTCTCTTTGATGATTGGTTGGAGGGCGCGAGGGCAGACACAGACGAGGGCGGTCCGTGTCTCGCGCGCCAGTCTGTGTCTGATCGGAGGCACGCCAAAAAGTGCATTCGCCTAAGGTCTTATGCTCTGAGTGATCTTGTCTGTAGCGTCAAGTGTTAGGTGGGCGTCAAGCGGAAGCGACCACTGCAATACAATTATTTATTAAGCTATTCTGCATAGAAAAATGGAACTTTCTGACAAAAGTCAGGCCAGTAAACAAAAGCCGCGGCATTTCAGTCGTCGGAAAAAATGTTTCGACTCAGTTTCTGTCCTCAGGTTTCAGGAGATAGGCTTCATACTGTATTAACGATACAGTCGATAGAGACATTGAGGAATAAGATATACCTGCATGCTGGTTACAGACAGGCCGGTCAAGGAATTGCAGTGACCCTAGTCCGCGTGAAACGCTCAACCTTTCGCCTCCGCGACTGCTAAAACGTGCGCACTTGTAGGCCGACCCCAATCTGGTCTGGCCAATCATGTCCCTCAAGCTGACTCACATATGACTTGACTGTGAAGACCCCCACGCTCACACACTTCGGACGCTGCCCCTTTCCGGTACAGACGCACGCTCAGCCGACGGTCAACTTCTTTCAACCTACTCTCTACCATCTCTATACAGAATACACTATTCCTTCCAGCTGGTATCTCACTTCTAGTTTTGCACACGGAACCGGGCCAGAAGATGGCAGCTGCAAAAGTTGTACCTAGTAGCTTAACACACTGCGATATATGAATAAATTTGAACAGAAGTAACAGGTGCAATTTTAACCATGTGACTTTTTATAAATTTAGAGAAATTTCTTATTCGTCAGAATTCCGTCTATGTATTTTTGCTATTGAAGTAGAATTAGTTTCACATTGACCTCGAAGTAACTATGAATACCGCACGATTTTCAGTTTTCAATCAATTGCCTACCAATGTAATCTTTATGCAATATACTTTTCAAAAAAATCCAAATAAAATATTTTTTAGGGACATTTACCGAAAAAAAGATATCACGATAGCCGTTGTTGTCTTATTTATGGATTCACTCAAACATGAACACGCATTGCTAAGAAAAATGAACGTCCACAAAGAAAGCCGCTCATTAATGTGTTGTAGCTGTATTAGGAAACGTTTCTTGAATAAAACACTTAGTTTACAAAATGTTTTTTGAAGGATTTTGCTGACTGTATTTGTGGGAATTTAATGGCAACGTACCAACTGCAAATTGACGGTATAACTTCCTTCTTTTATCTCTGAGACGTTTTGCAAGATTTGTTTACTTTTAGGCAATTTTCTGCAACAGCAATGCACAGCAGCGTGGTCGTACAACTACTGCCTTTGCTGATAATCCTCTGTAAGTTTCTTTTCCAAATTACAAACTAGATTATACAAAAAGAATCCTACTGCAAGCTTCAAATGTAACATAAAATGTTGATGGTCACTAATTGGCAGAAAGATTTACCAGCGGTCACAAAACGCAGAACATTTTAGGAAAATGTAACCAGAGGATTCCCAGTTTACGTTTTAAAGCATCCAATCACATAGATTTACAAATCTGAATCAGTTAAATCGATAAAAACGCATGGGTTTCTAAAAATAACATGCTTGCTTGCGTTTTGCTTCATCTGACTTCCAAAAGGAAAAATATCAGTCGCTTACTGAGACAATTCTAGTATGAAAACCTTTCTGCGCAAATGACTCGCTTCTCATAGGAGAGCAATCGCGGATAGGCAAACTTAATTTAGGGTAGCGATGACCCTGGGAAGCCAACGGAATCTAGGGAACATAGAGTTTTAGACATATTTGTTAACATTTTTACTGATAGAATTGTGTACAAACATAGTCTACATGCAAATAAGACATTTTCCTGAATAAGCTCAATGAACCAACCAAAATCGGTAGCAGTTTATTTTCTTCCAATTCCACTATCATATGTCATGAGATAGGTCGTATAACGTACACTTGCTAATCCGCGTTCAGCCCGTGCAAGCCTGTTATTATGCATTAATCCTCATGAGATTCAGGCACACAATCTAAAAAATGCAAAGTATGGCGAAAATAAAATCACGGACTGTCACTGCCAACATGCATCTAATGCCCAAACCTGTCCAACATAACGCGCACGCATTTAGATGATCAAGCGGATGCCGAATTTGCAACCAGATACCTGACAACATCCAGGCTGGCGTATGCTTGATGCAGACTGGCTTTTAGTGACACTCAGGTGCCTTGAAGTCCGCATTCTCTGCCCTGGTTGGTTACGGTATGAATTGGGTTTGGTTGTAGCTTAGCGCAGCACCAGCGGTAAGTACCGCGCTTCTGGTTGGGGTTGGCGTGACACAATGTCAAGTTCGTCAGTTCATTGCATGTCCTTCAAAAAGTGGCATTGCTAATCACGTGGGAATGGGAGGCGGTGGGGAAGTCGTCAAGGTCATCAGCGGAGGCGGGAACTGGACATATTGAACAGTGCAGCAACCTTTTGACAGGGCGAGTAAGTACCGAGTACGCCCGTTGTTCGTGCCAGCTCATCTGCCATAATTTGATTTATTTAATTAAAATAGTCCCTATGTTACCACATACATATGCCACATCCAAAAAATTACTAATTGCGCATGCTGTCGTTTTGTGATCAAAAATTTGCCAGGCATTTTTACTAGAAAAGCCCGGTTTTGCCGAAATCAGGCCTTTCCTGGACCGCCGTTTTGAAAAACGAATTCTATGCTTCACACCAACGTCATAAAATTTCATTTTCTCTGGACTGTTTGAGATAAAATCCAATCTTCAATTTTTCCCATGCCAAACACTGAACTTTGTGTTGCTATCAGAGTCACTACAATTAGGTAGTCAGTCGGGAAAGAGAGAAGACCACACCCGATAGGAGAAAAAAGAGACGTTAGCCCGTAAAACGTGGAAACTCAACCATTGCCACATCCCTGTGATGAGCCATTACAGGCGCAGCTGTACATGTCGTAAAGCTTGGGCGAAGAGGTCGAGGCAATGTAGGAAAAAAATGGATCATCCTCAGCTTGACATGTTTGACCCGCCAGTTGCGATTCTGTTCGATGTTGAGCAGACCAATCTTTCCAAAATGTTAGCAGTTAAATCAGTTTGTTCCCGTGTGGTATTCTGTAGGTCATTAATCAGCCTCCTTTTGATTTCAACCAATCATCCCTAAGCGGTTTTTGGCCGAAATTTAAAAATATTCTTGACATCACAGAACTCGTTAATTAAGCTTCTTTTCGAAAAAAAATCAAATATATTTCCTTGTCGGCGTTACGACCCGCGCCTGGTATTTGAAATTAACACGAATTTTGAGCTTGCCCGACCATTGTTCCCAAAGTCAGCACGCGAGAAAAATAGAGGGCAATCAACCATGCGGAGAGCTGTATTGTCACTTAGTAGGCCATTCTTACAAAAAGGCTGTGTATATTTATTGGTACGGAGCATGAAACAGTCTTGGCGGCATGGACCACCAAGATCGGATGAGGAATCGCTAGCCGCGGTGCGGGCTCTCATGACAGCAGCGTAGCGGTCCACGCTAGGCGTCTTCCTCTGCAATGAATAATCATGGGAATGAAGATATTCCTAACTGTCTGTGAAATAGGTTGAAAGCACTACGTCAGTTTTAGTTGTTTTAATCAATGTATCAGAAATCGGTCATGCTGCTACTTGACCTCCTTCAAAGTACATTTCTCGAAAACTGATGTGATACAGGTGCAGTCACTAGCTTTCCATGTCACGTCAAAAAAACATCCGACTTCGAAGGCATGAGTAACACCTGGCGAAAGAGTCTGATGGAGTCGACTCTGGAACTGCAGCCCACGGTACGCATCGCATATTCCTCAACGCAGAAAACCTGACGCGTTTGAATCTATCCCGACCCGCTTAAAAGTGTGTTCTGAAAGGCTGTCAGCTGGGAAGATACATATGTTACCTTAGGACAGATAGTCAGACTGCAACTGATCATGTTTAGTGCGGCTTCTGTCGCGATCTCAACCATTTTGATCCCAAGGTACCCTGTTCTGTCAAAATGCTCACCAATCGTGTAAGGATCAGACGTGTGTGGAACGCGCAGACGCCGCATCCCAGCCGCTTGCAGGTTGATCTGATCTGTCTTGCCAACGTTCCCGGTGGTTGAGAGAAATATAGGGAGAGAGAGAAGATAACGCGGTAGCTAATGCACATATCTGTGGCGAACACTCACAAATGCTGTCCGATTTCTTTATCCACTGCCAACTGACTCAACTTCATGCAACTTCACAGGCAGCGCTTTTGTCTTGCTGACCTGAAAACATTTGCTTTATGCGCGCGCGCACGCGTGTTCAAATAGTCGTCGCTGACAAAACCCCACTTGAACACACCGCCTTCCTGCCGATGCAGCAGTGGGCAATATACACGACACCCATCGGGCAATGCAACGCACCAATTGCACACCACTTTAAACTGCTCCATAATCATACAAAATCAGCTGTCATCGCACACACGCACACGCACTCCCTCAAGCATGGCTGGACTCAGTCGACGCCTACTCTGGCTCGCCAGTGG
>JAYGXS010000007.1:16645031-16666538 GCA_036362985.1 Ligula intestinalis
GCAATTATCTATCCATGGATCTGCCCTCTGATCAAACCCCACAACCTAACCCAATCACCCCCCTACTCCTCCCCCCTCCCCGGACGCACGAACCTCTAAACGCCGACCTCGCCATGCGGGTGACGCGTTAACGATGAATTGTAATTAGACTACACTACTTAACCCTGTCCATCTGTATAGATTTAATTACCTTGCAAATGTTCTGGCCTGACGATGATTTGCTGAAAACATATGTTTGCCAATCTTGACTTCTTAAATTCTATTTCTGCCAATAACCAGGATGTTCAAATGACCGATGTATTTGAAAAGCCGCAATACATATTTAAAATAGTTGAATTGATCATTTTCCCGCTTACTACCGACCAAGGACGGTCAACAATTATGTGGCGGGCAGTCAACTATGCTGTTCCCTCCTTTGTTCAATGTCCACGGCCCCAATTTCATGTATCTTCGTGGGCAGCCGTTTTCGGACTCGCTGACCTATAAACCTTTAACCAATTTCCACTCGAACACAAACACGTGCGCACACACGCACGTCCAAATAATCGTGGCTGCCAAATGACCACTCAAACATACCAAACTTCCGCCGACGCAGCAGAGGCCACTATACATGACACCCTCTCGTGCAATGCAACAAACCCATCGCACACCACTTGGGGCTCATTCTCCAGCCCACCAACAGCCATAAAGCGGCTAGTAGTCTAGGCCGATAGCATTGCCTGCAAGGACAAAGGAAAATTGAATTGCCCTTTCTGGTTAATTAACCAGCACCAACCAGCCATGTCGCACCCCAAAAGGAAGCAAACTCGAGGGCCGAACCCGCGACCTTTTGCTCAGAAGTCGATCCCCTAATAATTGAACCACGGGCTCGTCATCTTGCTGGTATAGAGCCGGAACTATTGATACTCACTGACTGTTTTATGATGGCTAATAAGCCATAAATAGCAATTCCACACTCAATTTTCTTTGCTGGCTATACTATCTGCGTAGAATAGTAGCCGTTGTGTGGCTGCTAGCAGAACTCGAGAATGAGCCCCAAGGCAGAGCGGAACTAGTGAGTTCCGTCAGAGATGGATGAGCGCTGAACAACGAAGTATGGCAAGACAGCCATTAGTGGTTCAAAGATTATTGCGTCTTACTTCTGATTAACATGTCGCGTATTGAGCCTTGGATGTGGCACCACTTTTTGTTGAGTAGGGCTGACTGACGACAGCCAATGATTTAGAAATGGCCATCCCAGTCTGCCTTGTTTTTGCCAACAACTCTATCTACCAAATTTGATATCCCTAACACCCAGTGCAACTCGCAGAAAGAAAAAGATCGCTAGTTGCCATGTTCCGATGTGATGTTATGCAGAAAAGGTGATGCAGAACTCAAAACAACGACTTACAGGAAGTTGACGAATGCATATCTGATTCAAATCAACCATAGCAACCACCCTACTACAGAACCGTAGCTGTGTAGTGACCTTGTACTCTACCAAATGCATGTCCCGAATTTCTGGCTTTTGCGTGCGCCAGCGCGTGCGCGCAGGACGTTTCAAGGTCGGGACTTGTCTGGCCTCACTAACCAATCACTTCTCAAGGCGATGCCAGTGCACAAACTGCGGGGGAGTTGTTTACGCTCTGTCACTCCCAGAACCGACGATCTACTGATCGGTTGCAGACCTCCAGACCCGGCGACTACACCAACCGGAATGCGACTCTGGGCTCCGGCCCACTAATGGCTGGAGTGCACTCGTCTGGGAGTCCCTCACCTATTACTCATAATCTACTCCTTCGAACCTTATTAAATCATTCATAATACACTGGCCTTTCACGCTTTATCATATCCACTACCTCGTATTCGTTTGGATACGTTCCGTCCATTTTTATCTGGCCAGACCACATCGTATATCACAGCTGTATGAGAAGACTTTACCATCCCCCCCCCATTGCACCAAATCAGTCGCAAAGAAGGCTGTTAATTTCCGCGGAAACTCTTGATGATCATTGTATAGCCTGTCAGTTGTGTAACAATTTAAATAAGAAGCCCAAGAAAAAGAACCGAAGGGATAACTAAACCCAAATTTTTGGCGAGCAGTGCCCTTCGTACCTGGTGTATCCGAAGTATTCGCTAGACTCTTGAGAGCATTTATGGCTGGTGTCGTTCACACCTCGTAATTGACAATCCGCCGGCAATTCGCGCAAGCCAAAGTCCCCATTTCCATCAACTAAAAATCTGGTCTCGTTTACCGGATAGACTGCCACTGTGCTTCAGCGAATTCTGTGGGCAAAACCAGCAAACAGATTCGTATGTGACTTCGCGAATATGAGCCCACTGTGAGACAGGAAGGTAAGCTTTCCTTGGTAACTGCCCACGTGGTGTCGTAAGAACACGGCTTTGACTCCGAGTGCATAAAAATATTAAGTCCGTCGGACGAATGAATTTAACGTATGCTGTAAGAAGCGTATCACTCAAATAAGAATTCTATTAATCGAGAAATGTAGTTGTCAACCGCTTATCAGGCATTGCGCGCCTACACCAATGACGATCATGCAGATCGTCCTCGGCAATTTCAGTTGGATAAAAAGGGATTTGTACCATTTTCTGCTTTTGGACGATGGGTTTGCTTGAGTTTTATGAACGTTGGATGCATATACAACTGTGTTGTAACGGTTACCAACGCCGAAATGTCACCGCTTTACTACGTCTTGCATGAGCTTCACAATGAAGAGCATGACAAAAAGAGAGCAAAGGCAGAAGTCTTATAGTGTAATTGGGGCAACATATTTAGGGTAAAAAACGCGTGAAAAACTATGTTCGTCGAGCCAATCAGCTTCTGTCCTGACGTGCCAAGTGTAGTGGCATGATTGGCTTGCGACTCAGCGGCTGGCTGCAGCTCAAATTTTAAATTATTGATTGGCTGACTGCTAGTTGTGGTTGACGGGTGAACGCCGATCGGTATCCTGCCGTGAGCGCGCTCGCTACCTGTATGTTAGCTGCCTGCTAGCTGTCCGCTAAAGTCCTCCTAACAAAATGATTCAGAGATCACCTCCACATCTTCTCCTCTTAAATATATATTTTCCGCGGAAATAAATTAAGGCTTTCATTTGATTTTATTTGCAATAGAAATCGCAGTGAACTGAAAGTTGTGATTTCCGCCCTTTAATAAAACAAGTAAGGTTTTCATTTTTCACTTCATTAACTAATTTTTTTTAAACTTCAACCTGTTAAGGGAGATTTTTTTTCTGTTAAGTTTGCTCACCTTATCCTGCACCACATGCGGAAACAGGAAACAGATGCAAACTTTATAGGAGGTTTTGGGATCTGAAACAGACTTTTCGTTATCAGCTCAGTCTGCCGCACCAGGACGCTCACAGGGGACAGTCATTTGTCTATTAGTGAAAACAAGCGTAAAAAACGGCGCCATTTGAACAGAAGCCCAGTCAGCCTTCAAATGCTCTTCCAACTCGTTGTTCCGATTAAATTATCACCCAGTGCGAACATTTCTATTCAGACCAAGAGGAATAAAGTCAGAAGGCATGATTTTGTCCTACAATTGGGCAAGGTCACTGAAGGCTATTTCTGTGCGAATTTGAATTTGCTGCCGTATTCAGTTCCCTGCAGCAAAGGTAAAAGTAGACCAATGAGGAATTCCTCACAACAAATCCTAGGATGTCTTTTAACACCACGGGTACACGGGTAGCTGCGTGAAACCCCAGTAATAATTCCACTTTCTAAAACTACGATGACCACCACATGCTTCGTGACATGGACGCAGTGATAGTGATGTGCGTGTGAACTAGTTTATAATGAGACGCAATTGCTCTGCATATAAACACTCTCGTTTTTTCACTCTCTCCTTTCTTCATTCGCCCTGCTCCGCTGGCAAGACAGTTGGCATAAATAATACCTGAATCTAGCATTTCCATGAAGTTTGATAAGAACTGGAAACGTTTTGTTCACATGTATTTCCTACCAAATTATGTCATTGGCGACAGGGTGAAATCGTAACTTCAGGCAGTTACAGTAAAGTTGGGCTTGAATAATTTACAAGAGGACCTTAATTCAGCTCTATTTACTATAACTGTTAGCAAGGGTATTGCACTTCTTTCTAGATATCGAGGAAAACTCTCGAGGTATCCAGACCTGACAGACGGTTGTTTTGCATAAATCTTTTGGAGTTCAACCTCTGTCCGTGTGTTTTAAAGTTTAGTTGAACAGTTGAAAAGGTAGTGATAAACACTTGTCAAACAGGGGTATTATTGCATTTGGCAAAACAGCAGTCAATAATTTAGCAGCAATTTATCGCGAGTTTCCTATTTCGCACGATAAACCGACTTACTAAATTTTACTCTGTTTGGGAAAAGTATAATTTAGGGATTTATGATTTGAGGACGTTGGGTAGGGCAGTAATTATCGACTCTACATGAAGCAAAAGCGTATGTTTGCGCAGCTAACCATTCTTTTCGCATCACTGTTTTAATTTATTTCAGGATATGTAGGGTAGTAGGAACTGCCTTTCAAGACCTAAACCGAAATTCGTCTGGTTTCATTTTTTGAAAACGCCAAACGGTGTCTCGCATACTGAAAAGTTGACGGGTTAAAGTCCTGATTAACGGCGCATATCTCAGTGCATGATGTTAGGCCTACCAGAAAACGCATACTGACTGTTATGTAAAGGTCAAGGGGGCGCTTGGGCGGAAAATGGTAAGGGAAACTATCGATTAATTTTTACTGCTGGTTGCTGTGATAAAATCAACTTCGGTGCAAATTCGCCGTGGTCAGTGCCTAGAATCAGCTTCAAAACCGAAAGGTTCTATTTGTCCTTGACTGGCACATGGTTTTCACGCTTTCCGAAATTTAAGAAAATTGTCATGGAATTTCATCCATGTACTGGAGTGATTCAAAACAGACTTTGATTTGTGGGGGCAGATGCGCTTATTGGCAACTGCAGTGTTTACAGTTTTCACAGCTTGAGGCCAGGTTCTTTCAAGCATGTGGCCTTTCGTACACAAGGCTGGAGGCATTACCTCTATGATTACTGATCTGACAAACTACTTGATGACGCAGTATTACTACGAGTTAACCAGGATTCATCAAAATATATTTGGGCATGTCTGCCGTCACAGGTGATATATAAAAGGAGAAACTAACCGACTGAAATTAAAAATACTCATGCGCAGTTTTGTGCAGCCTTAAAAACCTTTTCTATTTGAGGCATATTACTGGCACATGTTTGCAGCAAAGGTATTTTGCAATGGTGTATGCCAAACGGCACCGGCGCCCCTTTTCAACTTATGAAACAGAACTTCGTCAAAATTTAATCACTGCAAATATTGCGTGCTAGGTGTGAAGTGCTCGTGGAAAACGTGGTAGACGCTATCCTCGACTAATAATGATCGGAAAATAAGTAATGTAAGAGTTTATAAACCAATATAAAACGATCTGATATCCAACAAACGAACTGTTTTCCGTTCACCAAAATAAACTTTCTGGTTTAATAACAGTGCCCAGTTAGCAAAAGGTAACTTAGCCTGGCACCTCAGTCCGTGTTCTTAAAGGCTGTCTTGATTTTTCTTTGCGCACTTGAGTTTCGTTGGTTTTTTCTTAATCGGAAGTATATAGGTCTGAGTACACACAACGGACAGTAACAATCTTGAAATAACTGTACGTAGTGCGTTTTAAAATAAAGCGAACTGAGTTGCGAAAAGTATAAGCTAGGAACAAAATAACATTTCATTTAATACAGGATAAAGTACAGTGCATGGTGTGAGTCGAGTTCAAAAGGTGTGCTCCCATAACTCTCCTGCATGGACGTGTAAAGAGACAGCGCTGTCTCTTATAAACTATTGTAATTATTAGGATCTCTGTTGAGTGTTTTTTGGGCAGTGTTCCTAAATCGAAGAGTAAGAGGTCACGCGAATGATCATGTGAGCCTCTCAAAATTTTGCAGTGTTCCACACCTTTAAAGAGTAGACAATCGCATTTAGTTGAACTAACTTTAATAATATAGTCCTCACAAACTAACGCACGCTATCTTACATGCGAAAAGGACAATAAGAAAATCCAGTAGGTGGATAAAGAGATAATATTTAAAAATTTTCATCAACCTGGTTTTCGGGCAAGCAAGCACCGTGGCCGTTGACAAGCATAAGTGTCCGTCACGTTAAAACAAATAGTTCGGTCAAGGAAATGGGACGTGATTGTCAGAGGTGAATTCGTCTAGTACATCGGCACAGTACCCACATCTGAGTCCGAAGGAGGATGTTAAACGACGCCAGAGGATATATATATATAAGCCTAGGAAAAATGCAAAACTAAACCATCAGAAAAGTGAACGTGACGACCACTGTAAATGAAATAAGTCGGTCGTACAGATTGAGAGGGTTCAGTGTTTGCTACGGTGGTGGAGGCTGTAGTTATATTTGGATGCTGCAGAATTATACGGAGAATAAGTATGCGTTTGTTGAGGAAGAGAGTAGGGATGGGGAAGAGAAGTGTAGGGAGAGTGAAGGAGCACGTGATGCAGGAAGATATGGTTAAGGAATGGACATATTTTGTTCATGAGACAGATCCGGCGGTTCCTTCATGCCAGCAGCCTTGACCTGGTCGATACTGACCACGTCCTCCTTGTCGTCACGAGGAAAACGGGAGGTCGTTTCGCTGTTTGCGAGCGGATGGAACGGTTCATCTTATGGTGATTCAAACGACTTGAGCACCGGACGTACACGTGAGTCCAGATGAGCAAACCTTTATCGACAAAATCTTTAGAGAAGTTATCTTTCTCCAAGTTAGTGAATACTTTTTAAGAAAACTAAAAGGCAACAATTTCTACATAGTGGACGATGGGGGACCCACGGATGGGCCAAACCCTTCGCAGCTGTTGCATGCAGTGGCAGAAAATCGGGAAACACGCGGGTCTGGGCTGTTGATAAACTCCTGACTGCTTTTTGCCAGCTTATAACTAGTCCGCGGTTATCCCACTTTATTCTGCCCGAAGACCATCCTTTATTTTGAATGGACTGTCAGAGCCTCGACGGTGAGGCTCAATCAAACCGGATTTTTAGCTAAGCGTGAATTGGTGGGCCAGACATTCACAGAGGAACACACTCTGTAATTCCGTCTTAACTATCAGCAACCGACGACCGTCTGCTTGAGTGTCTTTGCCGCGGTGTAAGACTCCGTCCAGTGTGAGTCTCTGTGGTAATAAAACAGAGTTAGGTTGTATACCGGCCAATATTATTGTCATGATCAAGGCCTTATATCGCTTAACCACTGCACGATTTCTGCTTTATAAACATCTCCTTTTATCGCAGGGGGTCAAGTGTGTTAAACCCAGCAACTGCGATCTTCAAACCATGCTTACTTAGTGCAGAAGAGAAGTCGTTAAAGGCCAAAGTAGAGGGTAGAGTTAATTGTGTGCACAAAGGGACGGAGAATAGATAGAGGAAGTCTGACTTGGGAGGCCACGACCACTCAGAGTATTGACCGGGTCCCAAGTGAAGTCTTAGCAGCAATCAGGCCATAAGACAGAGAGAGAGAGAGCGCGCGTCCATTGGCTAGGTCGGCCTGTGATTGGTTGGAGGACATGTTATTTGACAACGTTGTTCGACAATGTGGGTGGCCTGTGTCTCGCGCCAGTAAGTCCGGCAACCGCAATGACCTTGAGGTCAACACAGCTTGAGGCCACAAAAGGGCAGGCATATGCAGGCAACGGCCCACTACAAGTAATCCCCCTCGAAACCGTTACGAGGATACTGAAAGAATCCGAGTGGAGAAAGAAGAGTTAAGTTAAGTGAGAGGGAAACGAAAAAAAAGGTGAGGTTGCAGAACAGCGTGGGCAGCTGTGGCTGGAATGAACCAGGATGCAGAGGTGTCTGAAGGAAGCCGCTGGTCCGGTAAAACATCAACAGCAAATCAGTATGCCGTATCAGTATGAGTTGAAACAGAAGAATCGTTGGCCGTAGAAGGAAGGTTGGAGATTGGGAAGGAGATCTGGGTGCTGGCACTCATAGGGGGACATCTCTGTTGGGTTGGGAAGTAACCATGGCCTGGGCTGAATAGGCTATCGGCAGTTAGTCGCGAATGCCAATCACCAAGTACGCAGGGACACGTCCATATATCGCCAAATGCGTAGAGAATACGCTAGGACTGGTCGGGCAGTCAGCAACTACGCAGGGACGGTAGGCCATATCAGAGGTTGAGTGTTCATCTCACGTCGGAATGTCACCAATATCGAGGGAGTCAAGTGTGTTAAACCTAGCAACTGCGATCTTCAAACCATGCATACTTATTGCAGAAGAGAATTCGTTAAAGGCCAGAGTAGAGGGAAGACTTTATTATGTACACAAAGGGACGGAGAATAGATAAAGGAAGTCTGACTTTAGAGAACACCACCACTCAGAGTATTGACCGGGTCCAAAGTGACGTCTTAGCAGCAATCAGGCCAGAAGACAGAGGGAGATAGAGAGCGTCCATTGGCTAGGTCGGGCTGTGATTGGTTGGACGGCATGTTGTTTGACAAAATTGTTAGACAACGTCAGTGGCCTGTGTCTCACGCCATTAAATCCGGCGACCGTAACGACCTTGAGGTCTACACGGATTGAGGCCACGAACGAAGGGTAGGCATCGGCAGGCAACGGCCCACTACACTCTTACTGATCGATATCGCGTCTGATTTCGTCAGGGCTGCGTCTTTTCGACCGTTCTATTCAACGACGACATGGGCCCGATTCTCGGAAGGACCCCTTGAACGTTTGGATTTTGCCCCCGGATGCCTATAGGAGTTAAGGCTAAAACGATTAACCCTAACACCTACAATCTTCGAGGCCCGGGTTCCTTAGGAGATAGGAGAAGTCTTGGGAAGGCGAGAGTAGAAGGAAGAGTTTATTGTGTACACAGGACGGAGAATAGATGGAAAGAGTGTTGACTCGCGGAGGCCCGCAGTCCGGCTGCTAGGGCATCAATTCCGGAGTGACTAGAGCATCAGGAACCGCCGGCGAATGTTTTGTCCCGGGAGCCAATGGGGCCGCTAACGTCTAGACTAGCGCGTGCGAACGACCCTGAGGTTGGCTAACGCTGCCTAGCCTGAGCGCACGTTCGCGCTGAGGAGTATGTGCGCGTCGGTCAAGGACAGTTAGCGCCTAGCCTAGCAGCGGGCGCGCAGGCAGGCTAAAGGCGCCATGCGTCAGCGATTGGTCTTGGGCTGCAAGTGGCTGCTACAAGGCCACTACACGCCCCCTGACTCACTTTGACTACGCCGATAATATCACCTTGCTTGCCTTATGCTTTTGGGGTCTGAAGTTTATAGCGTTATGTGCGCATTATATCGCTATTTCGGTCGAGTTATCCGTAAATACTCGGGCGACGAAATTGTTATCGAGAAGAGAAGGCGTCCCAAGGGATTGATATTCACCCTAAACAGGGCGAGGCTGCTGATAAAAGGACATAGTAAGAATGGAATTGTCGGCCGCCAGCTTTCTCAATCCTACGAAAGCGCCTCGATGAATTCGAAGTGACACATCCATCCAGTTAGGCCTCTGCGATGGATGCGAATGCTGGGCTTCGCACCTTGAACCTGTGCGAAGACAGGAGACAGTTGAACACCACTGCCTGAGAATCATACTTCGAATGAAGGATACCGACTTCCTCCCAACTAAAACAGTCGCTACAACGATATCGCGAGGATATTAAAGGACATACATGAAAGACGTCTAAAGGTGGTTTAGACACGTTCACCGTCGTGCGCCTCACGACGTGGGTTATGCTGCCCTCAATCCAGCGCCGAAGACCACCTGGAGACGTCGAAGGGGAGTTTGAACTGAAGAATTGGCTCGAGACCGTTCGTCAAGACCTGGAAGCAGTCCTTGTACCTTCGGTTTGTGGTCTCCGTCCCTGGAGAAGAGAATGCGTGAGAAGTTCCACGTCCATTGCTATTAATATCCCGCGTGGAACGCTGCCGTCTGAGACTGCATTAAAGCCGGCTATATCAGACATTATCACAATCGTATCAATTCACTACAAGTAATTGAGGTTATCTCACTTAAGTTGATACATTTCAGACCAAATATCACTATCAACCCAGAGGGCTTGAATGATATGCGGCAAGATATCGCTCGAATTTCTCAGCTAGATTGAAAGGTTGCAAGTGGAATACTTGACCTCACTATCGCAAAGCACATGGGGAACGCTGATTGACCGGCTATTGAGCCTAAGTTCCGCAGTTACCTAATGAAGTTGCAAACGTATACGAAACGTACGCTGGGACATCTGTTTTGAAGGTATGGAGGTAATCAATACCTAAATATTATTTAAAATGGGAAAATACAAGGGTTAATTATAAACAAACATAAGTATTCCCCCCCCCCACAAACGATATACAGTAAAAGCTAAAGATCGTGCAACTTTCATAACAAAATTTGACGTGTTAATTATGCATATATTTGGTCGCATGTTTTCATTCATTCCGTCAGTCAGTCAGTATCAGTCAGTATATTTGGCGTAAATGACCGAAGCCCTTAAAAACTCCATTGAAATTGTACAGGAATGTATAAGTTTTTGTGAAATATGCAGACATTGTTACAGATCGCTTTTTGCGCAAAAGTGCACAGAAATAATTTGGAAAAATGAATTGTTTAAGAGATGATGCGTTTGCGGAATGGCAGCGTACAAATGTTCACTGAATATCCAGTCTCAGTGATCTTCTAGTGTAAATAAATACGCTATTGAAATCAAACGAGTAGCGTGATTGTTTGTAAATGTTATGTCAAATAGGTATAAGGTGTTAACATATGGTTATGCAAACGTCTCTTGAAGACGTCAACCGTGGGTGCATGCACAATAGACTCGGGCAAGGAGTTCCACTGTCCAATGACCCTTTAAGAGAAGAAGGATGAACGTTGGTTTGTTCGGCTTAGTTCCTTCTTCAACTGGCAGTCATGTCTTCGGAGGTTCCTTCTTGGGGCCATTTGAAAGAGATCCTCCCATTTGACATCCAGACCAGTTCCCCTTAGTAACTGAAAAGTTGCTATAAGGTCCCCTCTGTCTTCTTTTTAAATGGAAGGGAAAGAGTTTTAAAGCAGTCAGCCGCTCTTCATTGGTGGACTACTTAAGTTCAGGGACCACCTTGGTAGAACGTCTTTGAACACCTTCGAGAATCCGCATGTCTTTTTGAAGCCAGGGCCGCCAAGCCTGTATCGCATATTCCAGATGCTGCCACGCGAACGTTCCATATACTTTTCCGAAGACATCGGAATTCAGGTTAACGAACGTCCTTCGTATGGCGCCCATGACCGACATTGCTCTCGCTGCGGCTTTGGAACTATGTGCGGTGACACTAAGATCGTCTTTAACAAGAACACATAGGTATCTTTCCACACTTACGGTTTCAAGTGGTTGGCCTCCCAAGATATAATGTCGCAAGAGTGCAGTTCTGCGTCGTCTTGCTGATGATATGTGCATTACTACACATTTTTGAGATTGAAGTTCAGAAACCAACTGTCGCTCCAACAGTGCAGTCGGTCTATATCCTCTTGTAATATTTGGAACTCCCTTTCGTCTTTATTTTCCTCCACAGTTTGAGATCATCGACAAAAAGTACTATGTCAGATTTCATTTCTCGTACGATGTCATTTACGTAGATGATGAAAAGGAGCGGCCCAAGAATTGAACCTTGTGGAACTCCACTTTTGACAGGTGCCCACTCTGAACAGTAGCCACCTGCAGTAACTTTTTGACTACGTTCTCCAAGGAATTCTTTAATCCAGTTCAGGAGATTCCCTGTAAGCCCGAAGTCGGTCAGTTTTTGGAGGTTTCGCTGATGTGGAACTCGATCAAACGCCTTGGTGAAGTCAAAATAAATAACATCGACTGGGTGTCCTTCATCCATGGATTTTGTCCAATGTTCTAGCGTTGTGATAAGATTTGTAAGACAAGACCTTTTCTCATAGAAATCATGCTGGATTGAGCTGATTTGGCGGCGAAATTAATCGAGCGATAAAATCGATTTTTTGATTATCCTTTCCATCAGCTTAAAGCATATGCACGTCAAACTAACCGGTTGGTAGTTGGTGGGATAGAGTCTTGATCCCCCTTGTGGATGGGTACGACATTTGCCAACTTCCATGTTTCAGGTAGTTTACCAGCTTCGAGCGATTTTCGAAAAATTATACTGAGTGGTTCCACTAATTCCTCAGATAGTTCATGTAGAAGTATCCCTGGGATCTCATCTGGTCCAGGTGACTTGGCCGGATCCAACTTCTTTAACTCTGTCAAAACTGTCTGCGGTGTAAATAATACAGTGGTTATAATAGAGTTGTTGACGGCTTGTAACAAAGGGCGTGGCTGGAGAGGTGGCTCCGTGTTATATACACCTTGGAAGAATTCTGAAAAAAGTTCGGCTTTTTGAGGCCCACTACTCACAGTTTCGTTGTTTTTGTCTTTTAAAGTTGCGAGATGGTCACGGTTCTTTGTAGAACTTCTGATGTAGGAGTAGAAGGCTTTGGGTTTTTGCGGCGCCTCTTCCAGGAGTCGTAGTTCATACGAGGCTCGTATTGCTCTGATGATTTTCCTGCAGAAATTGCGTTGTTGTCTGTACTCCTGGAGATTGTTTTAATCCTTTATAGGTTTTAAGGTTAAGATGGTTAACCCTAACACCTACAATCTTCGAGGCCCGGTTCCTTAGGAGATAGGAGAAGTCTTGGGAAGGCCAGAGTAGAAGGAAGAGTTTATTGTGTACACAGGACGGAGAATAGATGGAAAAAGTGTTGACTCGCGGAGGCCCGCAGTCCGGCTGCTAGGGCATCAATTCCGGAGTGACTAGAGCATCAGGAACCGCCGGCGAATGTTTTGTCCCGGGAGCCAATGGGGCCGCTAACGTCTAGACTAGCGCGTGCGAACGACCCTGAGGTTGGCTAACGCTGCCTAGCCTGAGCGCACGTTCGCGCTGAGGAGTATGTGCGCGTCGGTCAAGGACAGTTAGCGCCTAGCCTAGCAGCGGGCGCGCAGGCAGGCTAAAGGCGCCATGCGTCAGCGATTGGTCTTGGGCTGCAAGTGGCTGCTACAAGGCCACTACACGCCCCCTGACTCACTTTGACTACGCCGATAATATCACCTTGCTTGCCTTATGCTTTTGGGGTCTGAAGTTTATAGCGTTATGTGCGCATTATATCGCTATTTCGGTCGAGTTATCCGTAAATACTCGGGCGACGAAATTGTTATCGAGAAGAGAAGGCGTCCCAAGGGATTGATATTCACCCTAAACAGGGCGAGGCTGCTGATAAAAGGACATAGTAAGAATGGAATTGTCGGCCGCCAGCTTTCTCAATCCTAAGAAAGTGCCTATATGAATTCGAAGTGACACATCCATCCAGTTAGGCCTCTGCGATGGATGCGAATGCTGGGCTTCGCACCTTGAACCTGTGCGAAGACAGGAGACAGTTGAACACCACTGCCTGAGAATCATACTTCGAATGAAGGATACCGACTTCCTCCCAACTAAAACAGTCGCTACAACGATATCGCGAGGATATTAAAGGACATACATGAAAGACGTCTAAAGGTGGTTTAGACACGTTCACCGTCGTGCGCCTCACGACGTGTGTTATGCTGCCCTCAATCCAGCGCCGCAGACCACCTGGAGACGTCGAAGGGGAGTTTAAACTGAAGAATTGGCTCAAGACCGTTCGTCAAGACCTGGAAGCAGTCCTTGTACCTTCGGTTTGTGGTCTCCGTCTCTGGAGAAGAGAATGCGTGAGAAGTTCCACGTCCATTGCTATTAATATCCCGCGTGGAACGCTGCCGTCTGAGACTGCATTAAAGCCGGCTATATCAGACATTATCACAATCGTATCAATTCACTACAAGTAATTGAGGTTATCTCACTTAAGTTGATACATTTCAGACCAAATATCACTATCAACCCAGAGGGCTTGAATGATATGCGGCAAGATATCGCTCGAATTTCTCAGCTAGATTGAAACGTTGCAAGTGGAATACTTGACCTCACTATCGCAAAGCACATGGGGAACGCTGATTGACCGGCTATTGAGCCTAAGTTCCGCAGTTACCTAATGAAGTTGCAAACGTATACGAAACGTACGCTGGGACATCTGTTTTGAAGGTATGGAGGTAATCAATACCTAAATATTATTTAAAATGGGAAAATACAAGGGTTAATTATAAACAAACATAAGTATTCCCCCCCCCACAAACGATATACAGTAAAAGCTAAAGATCGTGCAACTTTCATAACAAAATTTGACGTGTTAATTATGCATATATTTGGTCGCATGTTTTCATTCATTCCGTCAGTCAGTCAGTATCAGTCAGTATATTTGGCGTAAATGACCGAAGCCCTTAAAAACTCCATTGAAATTGTACAGGAATGTATAAGTTTTTGTGAAATATGCAGACATTGTTACAGATCGCTTTTTGCGCAAAAGTGCACAGAAATAATTTGGAAAAATGAATTGTTTAAGAGATGATGCGTTTGCGGAATGGCAGCGTACAAATGTTCACTGAATATCCAGTCTCAGTGATCTTCTAGTGTAAATAAATACGCTATTGAAATCAAACGAGTAGCGTGATTGTTTGTAAATGTTATGTCAAATAGGTATAAGGTGTTAACATATGGTTATGCAAACGTCTCTTGAAGACGTCAACCGTGGGTGCATGCACAATAGACTCGGGCAAGGAGTTCCACTGTCCAATGACCCTTTAAGAGAAGAAGGATGAACGTTGGTTTGTTCGGCTTAGTTCCTTCTTCAACTGGCAGTCATGTCTTCGGAGGTTCCTTCTTGGGGCCATTTGAAAGAGATCCTCCCATTTGACATCCAGACCAGTTCCCCTTAGTAACTGAAAAGTTGCTATAAGGTCCCCTCTGTCTTCTTTTTAAATGGAAGGGAAAGAGTTTTAAAGCAGTCAGCCGCTCTTCATTGGTGGACTACTTAAGTTCAGGGACCACCTTGGTAGAACGTCTTTGAACACCTTCGAGAATCCGCATGTCTTTTTGAAGCCAGGGCCGCCAAGCCTGTATCGCATATTCCAGATGCTGCCACGCGAACGTTCCATATACTTTTCCGAAGACATCGGAATTCAGGTTAACGAACGTCCTTCGTATGGCGCCCATGACCGACATTGCTCTCGCTGCGGCTTTGGAACTATGTGCGGTGACACTAAGATCGTCTTTAACAAGAACACATAGGTCTCTTTCCACACTTACGGTTTCAAGTGGTTGGCCTCCCAAGATATAATGTCGCAAGAGTGCAGTTCTGCGTCGTCTTGCTGATGGTATGTGCATTACTACACATTTTTGAGATTGAAGTTCAGAAACCAACTGTCGCTCCAACAGTGCAGTCGGTCTATATCCTCTTGTAATATTTGGAACTCCCTTTCGTCTTTATTTTCCTCCACAGTTTGAGATCATCGACAAAAAGTACTATGTCAGATTTCATTTCTCGTACGATGTCATTTACGTAGATGATGAACAGGAGCGGCCCAAGAATTGAACCTTGTGGAACTCCACTTTTGACAGGTGCCCACTCTGAACAGTAGCCACCTGCAGTAACTTTTTGACTACGTTCTCCAAGGAATTCTTTAATCCAGTTCAGGAGATTCCCTGTAAGCCCGAAGTCGGTCAGTTTTTGGAGGTTTCGCTGATGTGGAACTCGATCAAACGCCTTGGTGAAGTCAAAATAAATAACATCGACTGGGTGTCCTTCATCCATGGATTTTGTCCAATGTTCTAGCGTTGTGATAAGATTTGTAAGACAAGACCTTTTCTCATAGAAATCATGCTGGACTGAGCTGATTTGGCGGCGAAATTAATCGAGCGATAAAATCGATTTTTTTGATTATCCTTTCCATCAGCTTAAAGCATATGCACGTCAAACTAACCGGTTGGTAGTTGGTGGGATAGAGTCTTGATCCCCCTTGTGGATGGGTACGACATTTGCCAACTTCCATGTTTCAGGTAGTTTACCAGCTTCGAGCGATTTTCGAAAAATTATACTGAGTGGTTCCACTAATTCCTCAGATAGTTCATGTAGAAGTATCCCTGGGATCTCATCTGGTCCAGGTGACTTGGCCGGATCCAACTTCTTTAACTCTGTCAAAACTGTCTGCGGTGTAAATAATACAGTGGTTATAATAGAGTTGTTGACGGCTTGTAACAAAGGGCGTGGCTGGAGAGGTGGCTCCGTGTTATATACACCTTGGAAGAATTCTGAAAAAAGTTCGGCTTTTTGAGGCCCACTACTCACAGTTTCGTTGTTTTTGTCTTTTAAAGTTGCGAGATGGTCACGGTTCTTTGTAGAACTTCTGATGTAGGAGTAGAAGGCCTTGGGTTTTTGCGGCACCTCTTCCAGGAGTCGTAGTTCATACGAGGCTCGTATTGCTCTGATGATTTTCCTGCAGAAATTGCGTTGTTGTCTGTACTCCTGGAGATTGTTTTAATCCTTTATAGGTTTTAAGGTTAAGATGGTTAACCCTAACACTTACAGTCTTCGAGGCCCGGTTCCTTAGGAGATAGGAGAAGTCTTGGGAAGGCGAGAGTAGAAGGAAGAGTTTATTGTGTACACAGGACGGAGAATAGATGGAAAGAGTGTTGACTCGCGGAGGACCGCAGTCCGGCTGCTAGGGCGTCTATTACGGCGTGACATGCCGCCGTAATGCCTTGTTCCGGTGGCTTATGAGGCGGTGATGTCTAGCCTCGCGTGGACGCGCGACCTTGAGATGGACTGCGATTGGCTAGCGTGTACGCGCGGTCACGCTGTGGCGTACGTGCGCGTTGACCAAGGGCAGTTAGCGCTTAGCCCCAAGAGACGGTGGGCACAGAGGCAGGCTAGATGAGTCATGCATCAGTGGCTGGTCTTGGGTTCCAAGTGGCTGCAAAGAGGCCACTACACCTTCGTCTGTTGAAATATCTCCCACAGCTTGTGTTTCTTACGGATCTCCTTTTTTACCGCTTTCGTCAGCCATCTTTGTTTGTTGCCCGTCGAACATTTCTTGAGAGGACAGTACAATTTGGTCAAGTTTTTCATTCTTGATACAAAGATATTCAAACATTCATGTATACCCCTCGGAATAATTCCATCCATCTTGTAGGCCCTATCGTCAACTTCATTGCCTCAAATTTTCCCCGCCAGACATTTCTAAATGGCCTGGAGCTTCTTTCGGGGACAGCTACCAGCGTTGATTCCCTCATCAATTTCATATGATCAGAGGAACCTAGGGGTGGACCTACATTTATTTCATCAACACTTTCCTCGCTTTTGGTAAAAAGTAGATCCAGACAACTAGATCTCTGACCTTCGCGCATTCGAGTCGTGGTTCGTACATGCCAAAACAGGAATTCGTCAAATGCCCTGTCTAATAGCATTTGATCGAATCCTTGTCTAGGGCCCTTACTGTTCATCAGATCCCAGTTAATCGAAGGGGCATTGAAATCGCCTACAATAATGCTGTCTGGTTTTCGTCACTCCTCACGAAGTCGGGTGAGTAACAACTGATCTTTTGCCGCAGGTTGATTTTGAGGCCTGTATACAACGGTAAAAGTCACATTTTCAGCTTTGGGTACCAATAAGTGACATTGCAGCATCTCCAGGTCATTGACATTCGCACATTCGTCTGTCAGGATAAAGTCAACTGGACTGCTTATATACAGGGCAACACCACCACCTCTTCTTATTTTTCGGTCACGTCTTAGCACCTGATAGCCATCTATTCGAATTTCAGAGTCTTGTATAGCTTTGGTTAGCCACGTTTCAGGTAACGCAATTACATCAGGACGTAGCTCGGCCACAAGTATTTTGAGTTCTTCAAGTTTATTAAATAGGCTTTGCGCATTTCCATAATAAAACTTGATTCTGTGGAGGTTTTCACGTTGGGTTATTTGCCCGGTCGTGTGACTTTTGTTAGGATGACGGGCGTCCTTTACAAAAAGGGCCTTTGACGTCGGACAATCACCCCATTGCGTATTTCCAGGCCCTTCTCTCCTTGTTCTTTCAAGATGGCTAAGTCCGCCTTTAAGGCCCTCCATTTCATCCTCTCCTTAACCGTGTACTCCTGTTGAAAAAAACCGTCTTGTGGTCGGGGATTCCTCCTGCCGTTCGCTCAAGCAGGAGATCTATCTTAAGCTTACTCGTTAAAAATAGTTTTAACGGCCTGGGTTTCCTCGCTTGAGAATTGGAGTTGTCCTTAGTATTTATTCGGAAATGCTTCAGTATCATAATTTCATCCTCCTCACTAATAACATCCTTTAAGCACTCCCTTAAGGCCTTGGTGTCCTCGTCTATTCTACTCTTTGGACTACCATTAGTTGATTCAGGGAGTCCATGTAGAATAATGCACTGTGTACTATCCACCTCAACTGCGTCTCTAGGAATTTGTTGGATAGTCCGGCTGATTCCAGTAGAGGCCTCGGTGCTATGGCCATGAGGATTTGCGAGGTCTGACAGTTCATTTATATTAGCGGTTGCTGTGCTGGGTACATCCTGCGCCTTTGGTCCGGAAAATGAGCCTATAATTAGCAGGGATTAAATTCGGAAAGTTCCTCATGGGTTGAAATCGGGCGCAGAATATCAGTCCCGCAGACAGTTAGAGATGTTTCTGTTGGATTTTGATCACGGGGGTTCTTGTCGACGACAACTTGACCATTAATGTTACTTGAGTGATTAGAATGTTCATACGCCTTAACGTTGACTCGTAGTCTATCGGTAACGGTGTTCGCCTGTTGGTCCGACGTGCAGGGTTTGATTCCCGGGCCATTTACATTTTCGTTGACTTTCGACTCTTCGACGAGGTCGATTTCCGCAAATGGTTCGGAAGGATTTTGCCTATGGAGCATGGAAATCCTTACGGGTTTCTTTACGTTGGCCTTATCTCGGCTTTATGTTGTCTCCGACATCGTGCCATGCGTTAAAGTATGCAGATGTGTCTTAAGAGTCTCTATCTCCTTTTTCAGGCTAACCATGTCCTTCTGCATGACAGAAAAGGTTTGGAAAATTTCCGTGTATGTTAAGCTTTCTTTTGTGTAATTTGAGTCTATTGAATTCGGAGGACTTCTAGCTCTTTTAGTGGGGGTGATTTCATCGCATCAACCTTGCGATTTCTGCCCTCAAAATTACGGCTTCGGCTTTTCAACCAAATTAAATCGGCATCAACTGTATGCCTCGGTGGTGCAATGATAACGACCGATACCAGTGAATCAGAGGTTTTGGATTCGATCCCTCTGGTGCCGAGACTTTTACAAGCTGATCTATGCGTTTATTTTTGTCTCCCATAATAGATCGCAGAGAGGTTAAATGATATTAAAGCTCTATGCAATATGAATAAAGCGTTCAGCTGTATGAAGAGGTTATTGAAACGACTCAGCCGTTTGTAGGGAGCTGGAAACCGGGGGAATTGTTGACAGAAGGAGATGTCACGGAGATGTTGCTCGTTCTGACTTATGTCCTGTCGTGTCTTCTGAGGCTGGAGTTATTGCGAAAGCGAATCCAATTTCTAACAACGAAAGTTTGCCAGAGTGAAAGGTGGACTGAAATCCCGAAAATAATATTTCCCACGAAGGACGAAAAATTCAGACCGCAATTTGAAGCGCGCGCAGTAGATCTAATCCTCGGAAAACCTCTTTGTTGGGAAAATAGCCGCTTCAGTAAGGTTTATTAAGAAAATTAATTTTTGCGAAATTGTGAATAATCTCATATCGAAGGAATTCATTATGCTATTACGTATGACAGAACCAAACTATTTATTAATGTGCATTATACTATGGAGAACTTGCAAAATATGTTAAAAAACGTAGAACATATCCCTTCCAGAACTGAAAAGTTTTGTCCGAAGTGAAGCCACATTAACGGAAACGATTAATGATTAACGATTAACGATTTATGTTTTAAAAATTATGTTAAACTATCCTGTGAATTATTTTGCACAAGATATAGTAACAAAAAATTTTGACCGCATTTCTTTTTACTGCATCGCCTAATGCCACATTAGCAAAGTGTCCATGTATATTACTGTAAAGGTAATGTAAAACAGGCCTTATAAAGGTGTAAGTCATGTAGAAATATCCTTTTTAACCATACCTTCCGTTTAAGCGTTATTTAGAACTGGTGTGGGAGCCTGCCGCTGCTGACTCACGCTGTCTGCCTTTGTTCGCCGCGCACTTCGCAACCACTGCCAAAAGGCGTACGCTCCCGCCTTCTGGCTGCAGCAAACCCTGCGCAATTTCCAGCTAATCGATGAGCGCCTGTCCGCCTGGTTGACTGCACCTTCACACTGAGCCCATTTCGCAGGAAAAGCGACACAATTTGGCGCACTGACTCGGCGTGCACAACTCCGCCTGTGTGCTCTCTATTCTCCGGTAGTATACCTTCTGTCCACCTACACCGTCTTGCTTGACTTTTGATTTGGGTGAACCTTCTGTTTTTCGAAATTACAACTTGTGACAGTTGGTGACTACACGATATAGTCAGGTTTTGACAATGGACAGCTTTTGCCAGCAATTCAGCAAATCTTGGCGCCTGCTTCTGGATCACTCACTGCCGCACAACTCACCCCAATGGGTCAACGGTTGATGGAGATTCACGGCTTTACCAAACCACCTGTTGCCGCACTCCCAACTCCTGAAGTTCCTCCAGTGTCTCCTTTAACACACCTGCAAACTGAGATTGCGAAACTTTCTGAACAGGTGGCTTCGCTTCAACGGCGATCTACCTCTTCATCCCGCCATCCACCGAGCTCATCTGCCCGGCATTTCCCGTCTGTTTCTTCAACTCGTCCCAACGCAGCTACCACCTGCATGTATAACACAACCTTTGGTGCGAGAGCCCGTCACTGCATCGCTCCCTGCTCCTTCATCTCCAAGCTAAGCAAACGGGTTAGGCCACCAATCTTCCTGGCGTCTCTTGTCCCGGTCGAACTTTTTACGTCTGCGATACCCTGAGTGGCAGGCGTCTCTTGATTGATACCGGCGCCCAGCTGAGCGTCCTTTCTTCTTTACCAACCGACCGTCGATGTCCCAACCCCGGCCTTTTCCACCCGGCCGTCAACACCTCACCAATTGACGCCTTGGGTACCCGTTCTCTCTCACTGGATATTGGCCTCCGATGACTCTTCCCTTGGGTGTTTGTCGTCGCTGATGTTCTCTCCGCCATTCTTGGTGCCGACTTTCTCGCTGCTTTCAAGCTCATAGTGGACTGCCACCACTCCAGTTTACAGGACCCGAAAACTAAACTCTGAGTTTGAGGCATCCCTGCGTCTGTGGTGTCCCGCCAACTCGCCGTTGCGGATCCAGATTCTGAGAATCCATTTCTGCAAACTCTCGCCGAATATCCTGCTCTTCCGAAGAAGAAGAAGAAGAAGAAGAAGAAGAAGAAGAAGAAGAAGAAGAAGAAGAAGAAGATTCGATCACTGGAACAAGGACTTTAATTTCCTGACGTTTCGGATTCCGTCGCGAATCCTTAGTCATAGGTAATCGTAAACAGATCTGAGACATGCGCATGTCTCAGACCTGTTTACGAT
>JAYGXS010000007.1:16669026-16682868 GCA_036362985.1 Ligula intestinalis
AGGAATTTTTCCTACATACCCTCAATATACTGATACTGATACTGAACCGTCTGTTTGTCGAGATCACAACTTGCGACATTGGAACACATATATTTCTATGTATGCCCGTCCGTAATGTTGGGGCAACATGACGCGATGCGCGCGTCAAGCGCTGGTCAAGGTCACGGATACGTTTTCACCACTTTCTTTGTTCTGACTGCCCAGTGTTCACTCTTGGCTAGCGGGCCCACCCCTGTCCTTATTCCCATTGGCCAGCATTGGCCTATAACATTGACCCCACACCCGATACACCACGTTGTCAACATGACTAGTCACTTGAACGGTGCCTCCGTCCTCAGTACACGTCCTGCATACAGACAGTTCTCTATTTTGCCTACATGACATTCTGCCTACAGGTAGCCTTTTGTTTTACCTACATTACATTCGTCCTGCCTACAAACTGCTTTCCGTTTTTAATGCATAACATATGTGGACACGCTTTTTTTACATTCGCATGAATATAATAGGTCCTGGAAGTTTTCCACTAGGGCCAAAAATAATCCATTGTAAGACGAAAAGTAAGTTCTTTATCTCCAGTCAAATTGAATCGTTAATTTTCAGGTAAATTAAGCAATTTTCAAAAGTCTCCCGTTTCACGTTGATATTACTGTAGCGACCTCTGATTCTTAGCCATGCTGTGCTTACATGCGTGTGAGGCATGACCCGAGTGGCTAATTTTCTTGCCTACCGGTCCGTCCGCACTGGACGGTCCAGCCTCTGATTCAGGTCACGGACCTGTTTGGCCAACTGGCCAACCACCTCCGTAGGCGAAGTCACAAACGTACCATAAGGTAGCGACTGCATATTCTCAGACACTCCCGGAACCGACGACATACTGTTCGGTTGCAGACCTCCAGACCCGGTGATCTACTTGCCGGACTACGCCTCTGGACTCCGGCCCATTCATGGCTGGACTTCACTTGTCTGGGAGTCACTTGCATGTTACTTTTATTTTACGCTTGTTCCTAACTTAGTGCATTTTCCCTGACACTATGGTCTTCCATGCCTTATCATATCCAATAGCATATACATGTTGTGATACGTTCTATCGTCTATTATCTCGGCGGACTACATCGTATCCCACATTGTTGACCCCGAAATCAAATTAACTGCACATTCTACATTGCCTAATCCGACGTTCACTCCACTTAACTCTACACTGTCGAATTCTGACGTTCTCTATGTTCTACACTGTCGACTCCGACGCCTCTCTATCTCATATTAGTGACCCGATTTCCTTCATTGCACCTTCAATTTCGTTTACCTGCTAACAATTCCAACACTCACTTTTTCCTATCAACGTTCCGACTTACTGGTTTACTTTGACAGGATGTCCTTTTCTCATACCTACGTGCCAACTTACTGGAATATGGTGACGGAATTATTCAAGGACATTCTTTACTCCCACCAACGCTACGAATTACTGGCTTTCGTTGGCGATACACACTCTCCTCCTATCAACTTGCCAACTTACTGGCATACGTGGTCGACATTACAACGTCGATAAACATCCTTTCAGTATGTGGTAAACATTTTTTATTCACTTATGTATCCAAAACTTATCTTATACTCCATTTTCTACACTGATCCTATTTGGTACGCGTTTTCCGACCGTAACTAATTTGTAACCTTCGCCTAACATTCCCACATTTCCTCCCATTAACATTTTTGAACTCCGTTCGCCTGGGAGGAAAGTATTGTACCGACCTCCTATTCTTAGCCATGCTGTGCTTACATGCGTGTGGGGCATGACCCGAGTGTCTAGTTTTCTTGCCTACCGCTCCGTGCGCACTAGACGGTCCAGCCTCCGATTAAGGTCACGGACCTGTCTGGCCAACTGGTCAACCCCCTCCCTAGGCGAAGTCACAAACGGACCATAAGGCGGCGACTGCTTATTCTCAGACACTCCCGGACTGACGACCTACTGTTCGGTTGCAGACCTCTAGACCAGGTGATATACTTGCCGGAATGCGACTCTGAACTCCGGCCCACTTATGGCTGGACTGAAATTGTCTGGGAGTCACTTGCCTATTGCCTATATTCTACATTCTACATTACACAACATCAAATTATCCATATCAATCTGGCCTTTAACGACTTATCCTATTACCTAGCTTATAAATGCTGGCATACGTTTGATCGCCTATTATCCGACTGGAGCACATCGTATCCAACATTACCTTGGAAAAAGGTACTATCACATAAATTCGTGTGCTGAATGTCCAATTGCAGTAGTCGCCGGTTATTAAGCCCACCTCGGGTTCAGACCAAATTGGGCTTAATAAGCGGCGGGCGCACTAACCGGAGAGTCCTAGTTCTTGACTAGCGAACACAGGATAGGCACTCTACATTATATACGTACTGTAACCAGTTGCGCGCGCAGAGAGATGATAATCTCACTGTATTTTTTGGCAAATTGGGCTTTGTAGCCGGCGACTGGGCTTATTAGCCGGCAGATTTTGCTATGTTAAATTCCGTCCCAAGCTGATTTGGGCTTAGTACGCAGCTGGGCCTATTACCCGTGGGCTTCATTACAGGCGCCTACAGTATAGAACTTTTTAAAGAGGTAACCCATTCTAGAATGTTTTATTAATCCTAGGAATAACAATATCCAAGTTATCTTGCGGACATTCTTAATGCTCGACAATGTGGTTTGCTATTTTGAGGTATTTCTAAATATGATCCACATGGCCGCCTTCGTGAGAACTTTTATCCAAAATTCATTTCTTCGGTAAATGCTCTTTAGGTATATCTTATTTGAAAAGTTCGGATGTAAACGTCAAACAGAAGATCAATTGATTGATGGACATGTGAGGGGCACTTAAAACGCAGGAAATTATGCCAGAATTTAAAGGTTGATATTGAATGAGTAGTTATCCATTACTGGTAATATGTAAAAAAATTGACTAAAGGAAAGCTATCCTTATAGAAAGATATTGCTTACGTAAAGTTTATGACTTAACAAAATATTTAAACCTATTGTTCTAATTTATAGCTATTATTTACGTCTACGGAACCTGGGGATTATCGGGATTTTTTTTTCAACAAACAAAAGTACGTCTAATACTTCTTTTAAGTTTTAAATATGCCTTATATTATTCATTAGTATTTTTAAGCTTTCGTAAATGCGTTCACACCGGTATGCGAGTTATGACCAAACTTTGCTAAAGTTAGGCATGTTGCATTATTTTTGGCTCATACTGTATATTTGATTTAAAAATGCAACCATAGTAATTGCTAACTTAAACAAACCCCACAATTAACCTATTTTAACCTCTTGCATGTTTCTGTTGCACGCAAATTAGGATGTGCAAACAGATCAAACTGACATTAAACTGCTTTCTGTTTTAATCAGTTAAATATGCTTTGTGAGTAACTTGCCACAACTTTCAATAAAACGCTAAAAAGCATGTTTTAGTGCTTAACGTAGTTGTTCTCATTTACTAGTTTGCAACTGTTGGGATACCTCTATCTTAGATTTCTGGATGGACTACTTCGTATCCCATATTGATGACCTGACTTTTTCATTGCGACTTCAATTTCATCTACTCGCTAATAATTCCCACGCGGATCCTTTCCTTTATATCATTAGCCACAGCATTTTCAACTGTTTCGATGGGCTGAGTCACCCACTTTAACCAATACCAGTGCTGTTTTTAATCCGCCCGTCAACGCGGCTGCATTTACCTCAGTTTGTGACATTGGAACGAATACATCATGCCTGCTAACGTTCCTAGCCAGCCTATAGCCGAAATTAAAACGTTCGCTCTTCCCGCGGTAAGGAATAGCGGCATCACGCAACCTACCATCCAAGACGTCGTGACAAGCCTGGATACCCTCCCCTTCGAATTTTCCCAGCTGCGGGCCACTCGTACCTATAAACGTCGTAATCCTTCGATTACTTGACGCCCGAGGTCTCCCACTCCAGGTCAAAATACAGTGAAAATTACGGATCTAATGCCCACCATTGCCACTCTCTGGGTACATACAAGACTTATTCGTCTGAAAACTTCCCTGCTGACCAGTAGAGGCAACGAAATTGGTCGCTCCATTCTCTCTAAGTAGTTTACTTCACATTTATCACAGGCATTCATTTCAATATTTCCTCGTGGACAGAGATGCTGAGATCAGTCCACTCTCATCCACTTCCACTGCCCGTAAGTCATCCAACTCTTCATTTTTTTCCTTTAAGCAGCTAACAGCATACCCGTTAAAACCTTTAGTCAGCGATACATAACTCTAGATTTCGGTCTAAGTCGTTAATTTCGTTGGATATTGACTATCGCTGAGGTTCATACTGCCATTCGCGGTGCTGATTTTATATCCTCTTTCCGGTCTTCCCGTCGATTTCGAGGCCCATAAATTAATTAATCCTATGATATATTTTTATTACAAATGTTCAACTCGCACACTTTCATCACTTTCATGAAGGTCATAAATTAGGAAGATCTGGGTCCTGGCACTCATAAAAGGACATCTCTTTTGGATTGGGAAGAAACCATGGCCTAGCCTGAATGGGCTGTGAGCGGTTAAAGATCTCGACCTCGCTTCACGACAGGATGTCGATGCAGAAAGTCTCAATATCGCAGTCATATAATATGACACAGGAAAAACTCAATCGAAGGCGAGGGAGGTTAAAAAAGGACTGAGATCAACCACATCATATATCCCAACTGCAGATCACCAAATACGCAGAGGCACGTCGGAAAGTCGCCAAATACACAGGGAAAATCACCAAATACGCAGAGACACGTCGGAAAGTCAGAAGAATACGCAGGGACAGCAGGCCACATCAGAAGAGTAGTTGAGAGTTCATCTCACGATTGGGGTCACAAGTTATAGGTGTTAAGGCTAAGATGGTTAACCCAAACACCTACAATCTTCCAGGTCCTGTTCCTTAGTAAAGGAGAAGTTGGTGGAGGCCAGAATAGTAGGAATAGTTTATTGTGTACAGAACCCATACACACGTGTGTGTGTACGAGTGGAAGTAGGTCAAGTCTGTGCAGGTCAACGCGACTGGAAGCGCTGACTGAGGTATTGGATGACCTTGAGACAACTGGCGTTGAACAATGACGCCGGACAAGGCAATAGAGAAGGTGGGACGGCAGAGACCGCTACACAGGTAAAGGGGACCAAACCTTATATAGACCGCGTAGACGAGCAGCGCAGGATTTTCAGCCTCTGCTCTCACCCCCACTTCCAGTCCTTTTGATATTATCGTTCCATTCACACAAATGGATGACGGAGAAGAGAGCGCGGCAGACACCGCAAAAGTCTGCTTGACTATAATATAATTCACGTGGAGTTCACCGCCTCAGCGTCCGCTCAGTTGAACACCTGGTGATCGTCTTCGCTTTCATTATTCAATCTATAAAGCTGGGTTTCAACTGAAGAAAGCTCGTCGGATGAGTGATCATCGACTACGTAAGATTCTTCCAAGTTAGAAGTCAGGTAAGGTGGACTAAGTTGGACAGAATACTGTGAGAAAGGAGCTACCAAACGTTCTGCATAACAGAGCTGCTGACGGTACAATGGCTAGTTGTTCTGTATGTGCGCACAGAATTAGACGCAACCCGTTGCACGTCCTGCAGCCAATCAGGAAATTGGTCAAAAGGATTGGCAGACAGATTGGGTAACCTTACGGCAGGTCGAACAAGAGCGTATGGAATAGATTGCGGGCACACAGGATGCAAGGCTTCACAGGCACGATTCGTGACGCAGGTTCCTGCACCGAGTCGGCCATCAGCTTGACAACGAAGAAAATATGAGCCATCTTAGTGCTGATCCGATCCTTATACTATCGGCCATTTGTTGGGTCTGTTAAAGCAAGTCTAGAGGCTCGGCGTCGGAGTGCTGGCGGCAGTGTGTCTGGGAACCGTAATACGTTTAGGAAAGACGGGAAAACACTCATTTCCGTGGCTGGTTATATGTACTTTCAGCAAAATGTAAGCTAATGTATACACTTTTTTTCACAGGTCGTCACGTACGTCATACGGTAGCGTGCTGCAAGCGTGTCTGTTTGACTAGCGTATAATCAGCGATAACATGGATGATCTACAGTTGCTATGGTATCTTTAAACGAGAAGTTAGAAACTGAATGACAATGAAAGCATAAAGAATGCGCTTATATGGAAGAGTTGCACAAGCCCTTACGTGATTAACAGCTTTCACGACAATATTTCCCATGAAAAAAGATTTGGAGAAGATAGTCAGATAAGCAAGTGGAGCATTTGAAGGCAAATCTACAACTAAGGTAAGGTTTCAAAATCTCCAGCAGCAGTCCGCTAATCGATCTCCTTAAGCCAACTGTCTCTTTGATGTAATACCTTCTACTGCGGTGGGAGCCCAAGGTGTCAATTGATTGGACTGCCTTCTAAAAACCTAAGCCGGTAGTTTAAATACTCTGTTCTGCACATCATGCCTGCTCTTCAAACTTCACTGTCCTGATACTTTACCAGGGCCAACTTGCATCATCACTCACTCCCTGTGCACCACAGATATTAACAAGCCAGCTCCTGAGTGTAAATTGGCAGGCAGTCAATTGAGTCGTGGCAAAGCAAGTCTATTGCAAACATTCCGACTGCAACGGAGTCGAGTGGACCGCACGGAAACAGCTGACGTGTACACACATGAAACTTCCACCGACGATTTCGACCTTGTGTCCCACGGCATGGCTGACGTGGTAGCGATTACTAGCGCATGAATAAATTCTGATTAGCAGTGACTTGCGCTGCATCGACTGCTCTCTCTCTCCCTCTCGGCCCACCTGACCTCGGTGTCAAGACAGAGTTGAAAAGACCAGAGGCAGTCTCGGGCGCAGTGGCTCAAAGAGCTAAGCAGCCCTCTATGCGTGCCACACATGCCTTTTATGGACACAATTGACCTGATTTTTGCCAAGACATGGACAGAAGACTGGGAGCTCCTATAGGGACCTTGTAGCGACTTCCACATCCCATGCCACAACACGCATGGGGTCACGTGATTGCAGTCTCGGTCCTCCTCTGGGAAAGGCAATCACAGGTGTCGCAAGCTGCCCCAACGCTCAAACTCTTGACTCGCGCGGCTGTCAGCATGTGCGCACTTGTAGGCCTATCCCAATCAATCTGGTCAATCACCTTCAAGACTGGCTCACAAAAAGGCCGCATTGTGGACACTGTGATGATTTTCAGCCTCACCCACTTCGGACCCTGCACCCTGGTGGACAACAGTCCACTTCCTTCAACTTATTCGCCGATTCTTCCGTATATAATAAACGACTTCTTCCAATTCACTTCTCTTCCCACACGGAACAAGAACCCGAAGATCGCAGCGGCAAGGGCCTTTCCTTATTCACATAAGCCACCTGTGATTTCCCCAACTGAGTGGGACTATTCTGAAGGTCCTGATTGGAGAACCGAGTTATTCCGTCAATTGTCATCCTTCAAAGGTCTGCGTTTAGCGTACTGGAATGGTTTTAAACACGTCTGCTGGTTTATCCTGCGAAGTGTACGCTGCTTGCCCTGGGGACGCAGCCCCACATAGTTGATCTCAATATATTCTTCTTCTCCCAATCCACTGTCCTAATCACCAATCCTTTAATGTGAATACATAAGCAACATGACGACTGCAGCTAGGTTGTCAACGTTTAGCAGGCATAGAAAGGATTAGCCCCTTTTTCATCCTTAAGGCAGCTCTCATAGTATATTAACACTATAAAAACCAGAAGACGCACAACAGGGTTCTGGTGTTCATATAAATACAAGGACAAAAGTGGTCCCACATTTACTTAAAGAAAATAGTCCAGATACTGAATTAAAACGAACTCACATGAGGGGAAATTAGGAGAAAAATCTGTTATGCTCCACGCCTGGTTCTTGTAATGAACACGAAATGTGAGCCTTTAATGTCTGTGTCGACAGGAGAGATCGTCAACTACAGAAGTTTCCCACAGTCTAGAAGTCTGTAAGACCAAATAGGTTGGACATTGTACTGTGGAAGGGAGCTAACGAAAGGCTCTGCAAAGTGAATAAGCCAGTTGACGTGTGTCTGGTCTGTGCGTCCGCGCAGAGGTTACGGGATGCTAGGGGCGCCCGTCAGCCAATCAATAGAAGGTGCATAGCTCGCGAGAGCAAAGAGCCAGATATCAAGCCGACCTTGAGGCTTGTCGCGACCGCGACGGCTGCGTATTTCGGACAAAGGCACGATGAGTTACGCAGGGCGCTCTAGGCGATTGGCCATATGCGCTTGAGTGGCGGCGCATGGATTGACAGCGACGAAAACATGTGAACACAGGCGGTGTAAAAAAACAACGCCGGAGGAACTACAAAAGTCTAAAACTGATGAGAAACAAGTTGGTCAGGAAAGTGAACGTGGTGTTCACTACGGATAATGTATACTGGAGTGCAGGGTAAGCGCGGGTTGTGACAGGAATGTTGGAGGTTAATGAGGGAGGAGAAATTTTCGATGGCTGTGGAGATGGTGGGAGAGAGGACCAACGGGACGGAGAAATAAAGGGTCGGGGAGTAGAAAAAATTAAACCAGAGGGCTTGTCCGGCGGAATGTCCAGTACAGCGGCTTCGATACGGTCCACGCTCATGACCTCTTCTCGTGTTCCGCGAAGGATGCGGAAGGTCTTCTGACCACAAGAGACAAGCCGGAACGGGCCATCATAGGGAGGTTCCAGCGGCCGGCGAACTTTATCACACCGTAAAAAGACATGAGAGCAGGTCGTTAAGTCTTTTTCGAGATAAAACTTGGAGATGGTGGTCCTGGGCGGAACCAGAGAAAGCTTCCGTGTAAACTGCCGAAGACGGTGCAGGAGGTTGGTAGGATCCTCGATTGCATTTTGAGGAGTTGGTGAGATCAGCTCACCGGGAAGTTGGACAGGAGCGCCGAACACAAGTTCAGCGGCGGAACAGTCATGGTCTAGCTTCAAGAAGGAACGGATAACCATCAAGACCAAGGAAAGATGGTCCGTCCTGTTCTCCGGATCGACCGCGGCGCGTAGGGAGGACTTCAACTGACGGTGGAACCGCTCAATCATCCCGTTGGCAGCCGGGTGATAGGCTGTAGTGCGGATGCGAGTACAGCCTAAATAGGAGAGTAAATACTGGAAGAGGTTAGACTCTAATTGAGCACCACGGTCAGTCGTGATTGTGGAGGGAACGTCAAAGATGGCAACCCAACGACTAAGAAAAGCCTTGATGACTTATAATCCTCGATATTTGGGCCAGACAAAGCGGCAGGAAACCGGCTTGTCGATGGCTCGACTCCCAGGGTGAGAAAGGTTGTGCAGGGAGGAGAAAACTGTGCGGCGAAGGAATGATGGCACGAATGGACGATGGGAGGCAGTGGAGACGTCACACAGGATGTTGCCGTTGCTAGTAGTCAGCGGCAACTCCTGGAGTCGGAGTCCGGATATATCCTTATCACAGGGCGAGCCAACACGACGTTAATCGGCAGCCATCTCAGCGAGGTCGATTCCAGGCGTAAGTTGCAAATGAACAAGGGAGGGCCTGAACAGTGTGTCAGCCCCTTCATTGTCTGACCCACCGATATGGCGGATATCTGAGGTGAACTGAGGAACAAAGTCCAACTGGCGAATCTCCCGGGGATTCAACTTATCTGACTAAGACTTCAAGGCAAAACAAAGTGGTTTGTGGTCAGATAAAATAGTGAATTCTTCGCTTAGAGGGCGTGCCGGAAGTGTTTCACGGCAAGGTAGACATCAAGGAGCTCCCGCCCAAATAGACTGTAGCGCGATATAGCAGGTTTTAACTTCCTAGAGAAGTAAGCTAAAGGTTGGGTCTGACCTGCAAGATGCTGCTGGAGAACCGCGCCAACTGCAACATTGGAAGCATCAACCGTGAGTGACATGGGAGCATCAGGGACTTGGTACGTCAAGAGGACAGCATCGGCTAGGGCAACCTTAACCTTGTCGAAAGCTGCGAAGGCGTCTGCAGATAGCTCGAACGAACCTTCGGGACCCGAAAGGAGGTTCGTGAGTGGCGAAATAGCGTCAGCACAGTGCGGAAGAAACCAGTGGTAAAAATTCACCATGCCCAGAAATCACTGAAGTTGACGCTTTGAAGAAGGAGTAGGAAAATCTCGAATATCCGCAACTTTAGAAGGGAGAGGATCGATGCCGTTGGTGTCGACGGGTGTCCAAGAAACTCAAGAGAGGGAACGCCAAAGACACACATGGACGGGTTGAGGATAACGCCAAATTGTTGAAGGCGGTCAAACACCGTTCCAAGATGCTCCGTGTGTTTTTCGGTGGTAGAGCTGGCAACTAAAAAGTCGTCAATATAGGCACAGAAGAAGGGTAGGCCACGGAGAGCCCTGTCAACAAACCTCTGAAAGGTTTGGGAGGCGTTGCGAAGTCCAAACGGCATTCGCAAGAACTCAAAGAGGCCAAATGGGGTAGTGACGCCTGTCTAAGAAATGTCCTTCGTGATTATGGGAATCTGATAGAAGGCTCGGACCAAGTATATCTTCGAAAACACGGATTTGCCGAATAAAGCACCAGTGAAGTCCTGAAGATGTGGAACTGGGTAGTGGTCCAAAGTTCGTATACTTGAAGAAGAACCTGTTAGGAGGGACTCACCAGTGTCGAAAGGAGAGATCGTAGACTACAGAAGGTTCCCCAAGTCAAGAAGTCAGTAATACCAAATAGGTAGGACATTTTACTGCCAAAAGAAGCTAACAAAAGGCTCTGCAGAAACAAGGTGCGCACAGTGAATAAGCCAGTTGACTTTTTTCTGGTCTGTGTGTTCGAGCAGAGGTTACGGGATGCTGGGAACGCCCGCCAGTAAATCAGCAGAAGGTGAATAGCTCACGAGTGAAAAGGCTAGACATCCAAACGACCTTGACACATCATGCCTGCATTTTTTGCGAACAAGGTCTGGACACTCCAAAGAATTGGCCCAGAACGCGGGCAGGAAAGAATCACGTGTGGGCCTGCGATAAAAGTGTCAGTGCAAGGCTTACCAGACGACCGTTACAACCTTCGCTACTAGAAGTGCACTAAGCACCACTTGGTGGCCATTTATTATCTAAATTTCCTCGAAGTAAACGACTGCTCCCTGTTTAACCATAGAAAAACGTAAAAACCAGAGGCCTTTTGTAAGCTTACTAGAAGAAAAAGATTTGTGAGCCGAACGGTCTACTGGATGTTAATTTTGGATGGTCTTTCGTCAGGCTTCAAAAATGAAATTCGCTTCTTTGCTGTATGCTACAGTAGTCGCCGGTTATTAAGCCCACGGTTATTAGGCGCAGCCGCTTATTAAACCCAATTTGGTCTAAGCCCGAGGTAGGCTTAATAACCGGCGACTACTGTACTTCCTTTGTTACCCACGCACCCAGGCAGCGTTTTTCTTTCGGTAGAGATAAATTTGACCACCGAATTAGCTAGGTATTTTACTTTGTGAGCCTCGGATGGGGCACCACCTGGGATTGGTTATGACTGGCTGATGGCGGCTAAGGAGCCAGAAATTACCATTTTAGTGTTCCTTGTTCTTGTCGGAAATGCTATCTGTCTACACTACTAGCCGCTATTCAGCCAGCTGGCTGGGCTCGGGAATGAGCCTTAAGGCATCGTGGGACTATTGTGTTCCGTTAGCGATCAGGGAACATTAATCGACATGTCTCATTATCCCTTGATCTAAAACGGCAAGACAACGAGCCGGTGGCTCAATGGTTAGAACCTTATACGTCTGACCAACCAGTAACTAGTTCGAGGCAATATTTGGGGTTGGAAATGGCTGGCTTATGACAACTAATGCACCAGAAATGGTTATTACAGTCTTCCTTGTCCTTGCCGATTATGCTACCGGCTTAGCGGCAGAAGTAAACCAGACCACGAATTTTATGTCTGCATCAGTTTGTGAATTTATGGCATTTTGGAAACTCCTGTGTAGTCCCATAATAAAACTGTTTTCTCAACTGCATACGACTTCCTTTACTACCGAAGCATCCACGTAAGGTTCTTCATTCGGTGCAAATAGATTTGACCACCAAGTTAGTAACCTATTTCACTTTGTGAATCTATGACCTTCTTTGAAACCTCAGTGCCGAGGTATGGATCTTAAAATGGAGGTAGATTGCTAATCTTCATGAGAAACACCATTAATGTGTCTGACAGGAATGTGCAGGTCAGCGAAGCATGCCTGAAGTGTTTTGTTGCCCGCAGAGGACTATTAACTGCGTACTTTTGTTATGACCTGTTGTTCGAACAACTTGACCTTCAAAGTATGTCAAGGTCCTTTAGAAACCTAAAAGCACATGTGGACTATGAACCGAAAAACAATTAGGACACATTGCTTCATGTGAAAATATGTTCTGATATTTTAAAAAGTTGGGTGATTTGCGTGTCGTCGCAATCCATTAAAGTATTCAAAACGAAGATTAAATGTTTTCTAGGAAAAGTTAAATGTAGGTTTCCCTGTGAATAAGAATACAATGGTAAGATCGGGATTGCTATTATACCCACTCCCGGCAGTACACGAAAAGAGGGTCATACCCCCTCTTATTGTGGATGGTTAAATTCTAAGAATGGTAAATATTTCAGCGCCTCTCGCCTGCCTTAACCCAACCATACCCTTAATTATAATCCTAATTTCCCTGCCATTTTACTGCCCAACCAGATCTCGCACGGGCGACTCCTGTCCCCCTATTGTACCATGGGGCTGGAACGATATGTAAGGAACCAGGCCTGCAGTATCGTAGCCGTTAGGTTTAAAGCGTCCTAGGCTTGACACAACGCGATAACCTCGTGTCTGTGCTTCAGTCGAGGGCAAAAATATCTGGAGGTCATGGCTTGGGCTTGTGCTACAGGTACCAAATAAAGGGTGCACTTCTTTATCAAAGTGTCTTAACTGAGGTTGAAGTCTAAATCAACTAATTCATGTACATTTGAGGACAGTGAACTGGTGCCACAGCCGGCGGTATTTACGTTAGACTATCGCAGGGGGTTAAGTGAGTCTAACCGTGCAACTGTGGTCTGCAGACCATGGTCACTCAGTGCAGAAGAAAAGTCCATGAAGGCCAGAGTAGTGGGACGAATGTATTGTGTACACAAAGGATAGGAGAATCGATAAAATAAAGCTGACTTGGCGAGCCTAAAACCGGCAGGAGAGCCAGCCGCAGTCCAGGTGTGGTTTTCAGCAGCAGCAGCAGCAGCAGCGAGAACAGGCATTGTCTGGTTGCCTCAAAGGTTATTGGCCGGAAAGACAGCATCGACCATGTCGTGCATGCATCCTATTCACAACCGAGAGAGGCTAGCCCTTGCCGGACCTGATTGGCTGTTGCAAAGGTCGCCGTAAGTGCCAAAGTACTCGTTAGCGGCAGCGAGCTTTCGGACATGCTCGCCGATGTGGAGTGAGTCACCACAAGACTACCTTAACCTCCTCTTCCAGCTCCCATCTTTTTGACTCTGCCTTGACATCTAACCCGGATGAGGGAAGTGGAACAGAAAGTGAGGTGGATGCCGCGTAAGTTTACTCGCGCTATAATCCTGCGCAAGTCCCCGTCCATGCGTCACCATGCTGTGGAACACATGGTTGGCCTCGTAGAAGCCGACGGTCGAACTGTCGTAGTCTTTTTCGAAGTAGCGACAGTGAGATCAAGAACGTTTCCTAATATGAGCATGTCGAAGGCCTCTATCTTTTTAACTTTTGAAACAACATTTTCGGGATCGCGTCTTGAAGACTGATTTCAAGAGCAGCTGTGTAGCATCTAAATAGTAGGTGTACTTGAAGCAGTAGAATCTTCAATCCAAAATCCCAAGGTGTTGGTAAAAAGCCGAATGCACCTGTGGGAAGGATT
>JAYGXS010000007.1:16686861-16730512 GCA_036362985.1 Ligula intestinalis
TGATGATGATGATGATGATGATGATGATGATGATGATGATGATGATGATGATGATGATGATGATGATGATGATGATGATGATGATGATGATGATGATGATGATGATGATGATGATGATGATGATGAACCAGCAAATAACATAGCATTCCAATTTTTTCTAGAACCAGTGCAATAGAACTAGTCATCTTAATCTTCCTCGCCTCGATCGCCTCAGTATCCCACTTGGCTTCACGGATGCCTTGTGGCTGGCAAGCTAGTTAACTAGCACATCTAAGTCGGAAATGGTCATCCACATGCCCAAGTCTACCTTCCACACTTGTCGCTCATAAATACAAGTAATAACTAACGAGTATATCAAAAGAACAGTCAGTATTCTGAAAAAAGATTAAATTTATAAGTTGGTCTCCACCGTATTTGATCAACTCTCTGGGTAGGGCGTTAGCGAAACTTTAAAGAGAAAGAGGAGGCTACACATTTCTGCCTTTACTCGATTGAAGGTGGAGAGGGGGAAAGTAATGGGAAGGAAGCAGAAAAAGAGCTTTTTTCTCCACTTGTTTGCACCGGTCTATAGCACCTCGAGGACTATGGTGCAGCAACGACAGCCAGTAACTGCGGTATTTTTCCGACAAAAAAAGAGGCGAGGTTAACATGAAATATAAAACGGCTGAGGTAAACAAATTTGCAATCCCATTCCACGAGGCAATGACATGACACCACTTAGATTCCAGCTTATGGTATAGGTATTTTAATGGTGGATACTAGACGAGGCGGAGCGTTGTAGTGTCGATCGTAGCGGCATCTACCTGACCACATACAGGCTCAGGTTTTGTCCGTGTAGACCGCTGCACTCCGTAAACACGCAATTTAACTACAGCTGCGACTAAGCCACTCTCTTTTAGCTCTATCCATGTTTGAAATGGTCACTGAACACTCACACTAAGCCCATCTGCCCTATTACCAATCATTTTAACTAGCTTTTACGCCAGTAAATTAATTTCATTTGTAAGGAAAGTATAAATAGACTGAAATTTCAAAAATTAGCCACTGCCTGCTGACATAACATGTGTCCTGCGCATAAAAAACCGACCACGCTGTAAACAGCCAACTGATTTGGCCGCGGTGGCCTAGAGGGGAAACCAGCTAACTGAGTGCGAAGTTTGGCGCGCGCCCAAAGGCCTGCCTACACAAGCTTAACTCCCCTCTGTCGATGAGATAAGTTTCCGCGCAGGCCAGTGAGCAATGCGGATGCCTCACTGACGACGCAGTTGGAACAGCGGCTATAGCAATTAAGCGTTTTTTTAAAGACAGTCACATTCGTCAATGGCTAAATATTCTATTCGTTATCTGGGCAATTGAAATACAAGTTGATGCAAAATGAATAAAAAACGGCTCACACGAACAGACTAGTTGTAATACTGATGCTTCAAAGAGCTTGGTAAGTTCCCCATTGTGAGAACGCTAAATGCACTTATCCGATCAGAACTGGAAGTGGGATTTTGCCCTGCGCGCCTAATTGCCGCCTGCGGTCAGGTGCTAAGTCCCGACACCCCTGTCCGTTCTCGTGACTCACTCTACATAGGCGTGCATGTCCGAAAGCCAACTGCTGCTAAAGCGTACGTCCGCACTGAGGGTGGCTTCTGCAACAGCCAATCACAGATTTGCAAAAGACTGGTCTCTCCCGACGGCGAATAAGACGCATGCACGCCTTGATCGATGCAGTCTGTCCGGCCAATAACCTTTGAGGCAATCAGACAATGCTGCCGCTGCATGCCTGCTGCAAAAACCGCACTTGGAGCGCGGCTGGCTCTCCGGCGGACGTGACGTCCCAAGTCACACTCTTTCCATCTATTCTCCGTTCCATTGTGTACACAATAAACTCGTCCTTCTACTCTGGCCTTCCCAAGACTTCTCCTATCTCCTAAGGAACCAGGGTCTGGAAGATTGTAGGTGTTATTGTTAACCTCCTTAGCCTTAACTCCTGTAAGCATGCCGTGACCTGATTATCGGCCTCGAGTCAATCAATGCTTTCCTTCTTTCGCCACCTTGACCCTTTGGAGGATATTTGGTGGGCATTCTAGATGTGTGCGTTGTGAGTCGCCACATTGAGTGGGGGTCTCTTTTTGTTTTGTTCGGTCTGGTGGCTCTTTTTCTTTGTCTAGTAACTTAGTCATCGGCCTGTGTGTCTGCGCGGCTTTCTTACGTTTTGTGTGGCCGTCAATTTCCTGAGCTTTGCGTACATAATGAGCTGCAGGAACGTCAAGATGCCTTTTAATAGAGATGGCATCTGAAAGCCACGCCTCAAGCGTTGGCCGTTCCGTAGCTGCCTTAAGATCTAAACTATGGTTAGTTTCTCCAGCGTACGTTACAAGTTAGGACGATGAAGCCATTGCAGCCTAAGTTGCAGTTCTGAGAAGGACCGAAAAACCCCATCAGTTAACAACCGACCAAACCATGCAGTTTTATGCGTCATGTCAACGGAAAGAGCATTAACCTTAAGAGTGTGCTGCTTTGTCACGAGATCCGAATATTGTGTAGCAAACTTATTCTCCCTGCCCTAAAGGCATGGCAAATGATTAAAGTTTGCATACTGACCGATGATAAGATAGGGCGTTGTGCTTGGCTGGATGTTTACCTACCTATTCACACGACAGGCTGACCATCGTTTTCGACTATGTCCTCTGGGTGCTCCACAGCACAGAGACGGTGAGTTGCATATGAATTAGTTTTTGGACTTGCGTGGCGTCAGCCGCAACATTTCCTCCCTCACCCACTATGGTTCGTTGTCATGATAGAATCAGGAATACCGGAGGCGGGCTCCGAAACAGGGGCCTGACGCGACGTGAGCCTGTATCTAGGTGTGCCTATCGCAGTGGCTTAAGGTAAAACCCTTGCCGCTGCGAGCTTCAGGCCCGGTTCCCTCTGGCAACAGAAGAAGTGCGAAGCCATATGGGAAGAATATTGTATTTTGTACAGGGGTAATGGAAAATATTTTAGAGGACGTTGACCGTAGGATGAGTGCATTTCGCAAGAATTGATCGTAGGCTACAGAAGGTTCGCCCAAGTCAGAATGCAGGTAAAACCGATTAGCTTAGACAGTGCTATGGGAAAGAAGTTTGTATTGGTCGTTGCTGCCCGACGCCCTCTTAACTCCTGACGCCACAGACGTGGTCTCGTAATGAAAAACTTGGTCGCCCAGTCGCGCTCGACCCAGAGCTATATCCTCTGTCCACATGCGAGACGAGAACTTTGCTTTGGGGCGCACACACGCACTCGAGGCAGGTCTGACCAATCAACACCCTGAAGCTGACTCACACAATCCTAGCCTGGGGCGGTTGTGAAAATTTTCGCGCTGACAGACACTCGGGATTCTGCACCCCAGAGTATGGACGTAGCCAGCGTCGCTGGCTGCTCTGACGACCCCACGACCGAACGCCATACCAGAACGGGTGGCCATCTCTCCTAACACGTGTGTACACAATACATAGTTCCTACTGTTAGGATGGTAGCCTGCCCAAAGGCTAGCAACCTTGTTGGCTCTACAAAGGCGTCGAGCCTGTCGCTGACCACCACAATGATTCCGTTGTTCAATAGCGTTCGCTGGACAGGCCACGCGAGATGACCTTAGACCGCATGCACGCACGCACAAAAGCCTACGCAAGGCACAAAGCCCAGGGTCAACTGGTCGCGTGATGTTATCCCAATGCGGCCAACCAAGCCACAAGAGAACGCGCAAGCAATCTCTTATAAGCCACCGTCACCCCCTGAAAAACAGGGTTGCAACAGCGGACTCGTGGCGAAGCCAAACCGCTCCCAATGCCGGGCTCGCCCCGAGGCGGGACACAAAGAATTGCAGCCACACCGGACAGTGAGGACGCTGGAGATCAACCCAGCAACAGACAACAGCTACCCGGGAAAGTTATCCGGGTTTTGTACACAATAAACCCTCCTCCGGGTGGATTCCAGAATTATGCCCTTCTTATTGTGTTCTTCCTTGGGGATTTCAACAGGGCGTAATTCAACGGGGACACACGTCAGATGTCATCGCTATAACACTAACGACGCTGAAGCCGTCGTTATAACACCTACTACTCTGGCCTTCCCGCTGCCTTCTCTCTTCTCCCAAGGAACCGGGTCTGGACGATCGCAGCCGTTAGGGTTAAAGCTCTCAGACTTCACGCACCCCGATAAGCTAACGAAAGGCTCTGCAGAAACAAGCTGCCCACGGCACCGATGCCAGTTAATGTGTGTGTGTGTTCGGTGTGCATCTGAGCAGGGTTGCTGGAATTAGGGACGTCTTCCAGCCAAACAGTGATCTGCGTCTAGCTTCCTAGGCCAAAGGACTAAGACGCGAGACATCGACCCGACCGAGAGACAGACAATGCGGGTGGCTCAACAATGAACATGTGACGGACCGGCCACGTTAGGCGAAGTTATCACGAGGCCTGCCAGCCGAAGAAAAAGTTGAATCAGCGATGGCCGCGCTGATCTCAGGACTGCCGGGAGGGGTCAGTGTCCGTAGGGTGAGCGTGACACTCGTCACCATGAGGTGCTGTGTAAGTCAGCCGTGATGGTGATTGTTAGGCCACGATGATTCCCTCTATTATACGGTAATTACTTTCACGTTCACATGTGACACGCGTAATATTGAGGTGCATGTCCCTACAATGAGCCACGCAGTAAATACGCTGAGCAATCGCGGTGAGGGGATGCAGATCAGAGTACGGCAGACATTCATGGGGATGCGCATAGTTTGTTGTAGGTGGTTGAGTCGACAAAATAGGTCCCCTGAATCACAAATTAGGGAAGCCGGAATAAACTGGAGCAGATTCACTGCCAGAAAACAATGCTGTACAAAGGCTGTGCCACGAACCCTGGCTACGGAATGTTGGCTCTGTCGGCTGCAGCCAATCAAGTGGAGCGGCGCGCATCCATTGGCTCGAACTTACCTGTGCCTCAGGAAGAAAGTCGCCGAGGGGAGCGTGGGACAGGCAAGACGACGCGGGCCTCCCACAACAATTGACAAAGGAGGTGCGGGGAAATTTGTCACCCGCGAGTGCACAAAGACTTGGCTATTGAAGAGAGAATGAGTCAGCGTGGTGGCACTGAGCGCGCAGACTCCCACAAATTAAACCATGACACACACAGACACGGGGCGTATGTTGGCAGTGACCCAACGCCGAGTGCAGACACACTCGCGACCGCTAGCAAGTGCGAAAGCACCAGCATGTATACCCTGATCTGGACAATCACCATCACAGTTGACTTATACAGGACCTCACGGTGACGATTGTCCGCTCACACTACGAACACTGTCCCCTCCCGGGTGGTTGTGCATGTGGCGGTCCTAAGATCAGCACGGCCATCGCTGATTCACCTTTTTATTCGGCTGGCCGGCTTACCATGGGATACACTGACACCAGTGTTGGTTCAGTAAAACAAAAGCGCAGTCGAGATAGAAGAGCACACAAATAGACAAGTACGACCACTCGACTGGTGACGTAGTCGACGCGGCTGATCGCTGCCCAACGAGATGGCCACGGTTGCGCATCCAGGCTAACGCGAATAGAACTTGCGCCACACCTACTTGTGGCAGCACTCACAGGACACTATTCACACGTGCCTTGGTCCACAGCACGTCGTTCCAGGCTCAAGGCTGTTAAATTAGGAGAGGGGGGGGTTGTGGCGGAGCTAGAGAACCCTTACCGTGTTCCGGACAAGAAAGATGTTGGGAGGCCGCATGCGTGTACGTCCCCTGTCTCGGCCATCAAGTCTGTTCCGTTCCGGAACAGACAAAGTCCGAGTCTCAAAACCCAGACACTCTCCCCCACCCACTTGTAACAAAATCCTTTGGCGTAACCGCTTCTCCCAAGTGGTTGGCCACACCGGCACTCGCCTCCTCGGCGCGTCTCAAGAGCGACACATTTATTATTCCCCCTTCCTATCATCAGCATCGCCGGCACAGGTTCACGTGTGTTCGTATTTGCGCTGGGGCCGGCACAATGTTGCCGACAATTGCACATAAAGCCGACCGAGGTGTGTGAATGTGAGCCTGGATTAGCTTAGCAGGCGACGTGGGTTGTTAAAGTATTCACCATTTCACAGCTAGTATTCATTTATGAGTACAGGTATGCCTAAGATTTCCTTTCATCTGAAAATGTGCATATTTTTACGCAGAGGTCATGGTTAAAATTCTGAACTCGTGAAAGTAAGCCTTCTACGTTGTTTTTTCCTTCCCTTCCAGCGGTTTGTACTATCCTCCTAAAGCATGTTTTCGCAATTCCTCTCTGTCCCCTTCATCTTCTTCAACTGATTTTTCCTGCACATAATTTTGACGTAGGATGGTCGCCTCGAGCAGCAATACGACGTCGCATGCATGAGGCGGCAACCCAAACCAAGCTAAAGACACTTAACAGAACACCTGCCATGGGACCATTCATGTGGGTCAATTTTCAGACTCCAAAAATATTTGAAGCTTTTCAAAAGAACAGGATGCGACAAATGGAGCAGGAATATTATTTTCCTGAAAATTTCAGCTTTTGTCGAGAATCTTTGATCATAGGTAACCGTAAAATGGGAGGAGACATGCACAGATTGGGGTGAGACATACACGGATTGCGCAGTATTTTAGTTTGTAACGGCCATCTGCATGCGTACTATAATGATTAGCTCCTGTAACCACCGCTTTGGGTCTTAATTGGTCCTGTGATACCTTGGCAGAGATCGCACCTATCAAGGTGGTTAAGGCTACTAAGGTTTAACCCTAACGGCTGTGATCTTCCACGCCCGGTTATTTAGGAGATGAGAGAGAAATTTGGAGGAGACCGGAGTAGTAGGAAGAGTATTTTCTGTGCAGAATGAATTGGATAAGACGCAGTAGGGAATCGAATACCAGACGACCGCACAACCGCAAGACAGCGGACGGCGTCTGAAGGACATGTGCTCGGCAGTCGTCACATGAGGTCTTGTATGATTCAGCCTGTGATTGGCTATTACAGAGGCCGAAAGTAGCGAGCGTTCCGAAAGAGCACTTCGACTTGACTTAGTCAGGACAGGCTTTCACAAGTGCACTTCCTGTTGGGCTAGTCCCGGGGTCAGCAACCTATGGCTCGAGAGCCATATATAGGTCTTTTGATGACTGCATATGGCTGTCTCAGAAACTTCAGATTTTATGATTTTGGTTACTCTCTAGAGGTCTGAGTAGTGGCTCGTACTCGGAACACTGCAATCATCAGGTCAAACCACAGGTTGGAAGTTAAAAGACTGAAGCCACCAGAAGGGGTGATTTATTATGTACAGAACACCCAATTGCTGTCCCAGGTGGTAGTGGCCACTGGCGAAGCCAGGGCTAGTGTTGATTGCGCCCAGCCAGACCTGAGAGAGCTTGAGACAGTGGTGACAGCTGATTCAGTAGGATTCCGGAGCCGGTTCAATTTTTCTGTGTGAAGGATATGATATAGTCTACCCAAGAATCTGAGATAGGAGTATCCCAATGGTTACGAACTAGCAATAAGAACAAAGTCGCTTGTGGATAAAAGCACCTGCTTGTTCAAAGTGTTATTTAGAAGTTGTGTCAGTTCATGCAAGGCATCCTTAACTAAGTAAAACCAAGGGGCAGTTCAGTTTCACTACAATACTTCTTCCTAAGAGAATGGAGGTCAGAGAAAGAAAATGTTAATGTGTGAATAATACGGGATAGTTAGGTATATGTTACAAGTTGGTAACGGTCGGGGAAACGGGCATGACGTCCACTGCGTGTAAGAAGAGGAGATTTGGGATGAAGGATAGCGCGGGGCTAGCATGCGTAAGTGGAATCATGGATAAACGAATTAGCAATGTGCCGGGTGAAGTTTGTTCGGTTGGGGCCGTCGAAGGAGGATTGGTATAAGCTGTCTCCAGCCGATCGACTGAGACCAAGTGTGTGTGGCCGCCTCGGGTGATCGTAAAATATTTGTCCGATAGTACCCAACATGGTCCGTCGTAAGGTTGTTGTAGTGGTTGGCGAACACTATCTACGCGAACAAATACAAAGGCACAAATTTGTAAATTAGGGTCGATGTATGAATTACTTGTTGAAGTACGTGGAAGAATTGCACGCAGATGAGACATGGCTTGGCACAGTATTTTCACAAAATCCGTAGAATCCAGGTCGGCTGAGCTTTGGGAGTGCCTGAAAAAGTCGCCGGGGATCCGCAGGGTAATACCGTAAACAAGCACGGCAGAGGAGCACTCCAAGTCGGGCTTGAGGGCAGTATGAATGTCAAACATGATCAAAGGTAGGTGCTCGCTCCAATGGGAAGGATTGTCGTGAGCTCGGAGCGGGGCTTTGAGTTGACGATGGAAACCTTCAACTTAGCCATTTGATGAGGGGGGGTAGACTGTCCTGCGTATGCGGGAACATCCGAGTAAGTCGGTAAGGCTGTTAAAAAGTCTAGATTCGACCTGTTGGCCTCGATCGGTGTTAATAGGTGAGGGGAAGCCATAATGGGAGATTAAGTGTTCCAAGAAGGTGTGAGCAACCGAATCTGCGGTTTTATCGGGTATGGTGGTTGCAATCGGCCAACGAGTAAATCGGTCAATTGCAGTTAGTCAATAGTTGCAACCACGCGGTGTTGGCAAAGGACCTACCAAACCGATATGGACATGTGCAAAGCGTGCATAAGGTGCAAGAAATTTGTCAATTGGGACTTTGTTGTGTCGCCCGACATTGGCCTTCTGACAAGCCAAACATGAACGGGTCCAGTGGCGGATACCAGTGTTCATGCTTGGCCAGACGAAGCGCTCGCTCACTAGGCGCTGCGTACTCCGGATGCCAGGATGAGCCAGATTATGCAACGCAATAAAAACGTCTCGTCCCATCTCGGTTGGTACTACAGGTCGGGAGGCAACGCGCGATACGTCACATAAGATTGTACCGGGGTTGGTGGATAAAGCAATAGCTTTGAGTTGAAGACTAGCATGCTCAAGGCTTTCAGTGAAGGACCGCTGGTTTTGCAGTTCTGCCATAAGCTCCAAATCGATAGAAGGCTGAGTGATGGCATTGATTGCAGGTCGAGAAAGACAGTCAGCAACCTGATTATAAAGGCCCTCTAGGAATCTAATATCCGTGGTTTACTGAGAAATCAAATCAAGATGGCGGACCTCACGGGGTAAATACTTGTCAGAGGAAGTGAAATGGGCCTAAGTAAGAGGTTTGTGGTCTGTGTAGATACAAACGTCTCTACCCTCAATAAAGTTACGGAAATGTTTAATGGCTAAATAAATGGCAAAGAGTTCTCTTCCAAAAGTGCTATAGCCAAGGGCTGGATGCCCGTTGGTGCCTGTTGTTGAAGGGCGGCACCTATGGCGCGATTGGAGGCATCAGCAACAATGGAGAGCGGTGCATCAGGTAGAGGTTGAACGAGGGCAGTTGTATCTGCCAGAAACTTTCTGACACGATTGAAAGCGTCCACTGATGTGTCAGGAAAATAAAACTCGCGGTTGCTTCCGCGTAAAAGTTGAGTAAGTGGTGACATCAATTCAGTGCAATGCGGGATCGAACGTCGATAGAAATTGACAAGGCCTATAAAACGGCGCAGTGGTTTAAAAAGAGTAGGACTAAGGAACTCGCGAATAGCTGAAACTTTTGCATGTATGGGATGACAACCAAAAGCGTGTACGCAATGCCCTAGAAAAAACAGTGACGGTACACCGTGAGCGCATTTAGATGCGTTAATGAAAACACCAAATTGGTTGAATCGCTCAAAAATGAGACGGAGATGTTGAATGTGTTCATTTTCATTGGCACTTGCTACCAAAACATCATCGACATGCACAAAAATGAAAGGTACATCGCGGAGGACTTCGTTGATGAAACGTTGAAACGTTTGAGCAGACTTACGTAGTCCAAATGGCATCCTAACAAACTCGAACATACCAAACGGTGTAGTACTCGCCGTTTTCGAAATGTCTTCTGGAGCAACGGGTATCTGGTGGAAAGCCTTTACTAAGTAAATACTGGAAAACACCTTTGCTCCTGCTAGGCTAGATGAAAAATCGTGCAAATGGGGCAAGGGGTAGCGGTCAGGTACAGTGCAGGTGTTCAATCGCCGATAATCCCCGCATGGGCGCCAGTCAACGAGAGACTTTTTACGCACCATATGTAAAGGTGCAGCCCATGGACTAGTGGAAAGCCTTACTATGCCAAGCTCCATCATGTGACTGAATTCGGCCTTAAGGATAGCTAACTTGTCCGCGGCTATGCGACGAGGACGACTAAAAACGGGTGGTCCGGAAGTTGAAATATAGTGCGAAAGAAGAAAATTCAGAAAGTAAACGATGATAGGAAGTACACGAAGGGATTGCTGAAATGCGTGGACTAGGGGATGAAGTGGTACGAGTAGAACATTTGCATTATAAAGATGTCTTAGGGTCAACTAGTTTATGGGATTTGGTGTCAACGGGGAGACCGACAAACGACAAAAAATCAGCGCCGAGAATGGTGATGTTAATATCAGCGGTAATAAATACCTACCGAAATGAACGTCGTAGACTCAACTCTAGAGTGAGGAATCGTTGACCAAAGGTTTTACTGGGCGTACTGTTAGCTGCTTGAAGGAAAAATGAAGAGTTTGGTGACATACGGTCAGTCGAAGTAGGTGGGATACGGAAAATTGCTGAGCCCCTATCGACGAGGAAGTTACGACAGGAACTCCTGTCGTAGATCTGGAGTAGGCGAATGGAGGAGGATGGGCCGACCACGTTCGTCACCCTTACTGGCCGGCGGTGAAGTTTTCCGATGCTGACTTCTAGTGCCTGCACGGAGATTTACAATGATGGACATTCTGACCATAATTGTGGTGATACAAACAGAGACCATCAGTTGAAGTTTTGTTGGGTGGGAGATCTTGGGTGACGAATAGTCGAAGGACTACGAGGGTTGTAGACACGAGTGACCCGGAGCTGGGAAACTTCGAGAATGAGGGCATCCAGGCGTCGGACGACATTTGCGACAGAAGGTGCCGTTACGGCCCGAGTAGAAACATTCACCGAGACGGGCGGCTGATAGTACTCGAGTATCCGGTTGGCTGTCTCAGCCAGTGTTTGAACTGACGAAGAAGGAATGTTGGGTGCAAGGATAGCTTGCAGGTATGAAGGCAGCCGCTGGAGGAAGAGCTGTTTGAACATGGTGCCGTCCAGCTGTTGTCCCTCAGCTAGCTGCTCCAGGCGCCGAAGGAGCTGGGTTGGCTTTCTCTCACCAAGGTACTCCTCGGAAATTAAACGCTGAAGACGTTTTTGTTTTGATAAAGAGATGAATTCCTTTGTTAGTCTAGTATAGGAAGTCGCTGTGAGCGGACTGTCTATGATATCACGGAGATCTATTGCAATCTCCAGTGGCAATGCGGCCACCGGATACTGAAATTTGGTCTCTTTCTTCGTGATTTGCCGCAGAGCAGAACGGGATTCGACTGTTCGCAGCCAAAGGGCTATGTCACTCAGCCAGCAAGTTGGCAAGTCAAATGGGTGTACGCCGCTAACACCCCCACCGTCAGTCATTATGTCAAAGGTCACAAAATGTGCGGGCGAGACAGGATTAGTCACTGGAGTAATGGGGGTAGGGGAATAAAAGTAGTCTGTCTATTGGTTAACAATCTGATGTGTGTGAGTCAGCGGACACACGTTGCGGCGAGAAAATGAGGGCGAAACAGTATAGTAATTGTTAGCAATTGAAAGCGCAATTAAAAATCTGAGTCACCAATGTTTGATGCGATATAGTCGATCCAAGAATCTGAGATAGGAGTATCCCAATGGTTACGAAATAGTGAAAAAGAACAAAGTCGCTTGTGGATAAAAGCACGTGCTTTTTCTATGTGTTATTTAAAAGTTGTGTCAGTTCATGCAAGGCATCTTTAACTAAGTAAACCCAGGGGGCAGTTCAGTTTCACAATGTTATTGGTGTCTTGCAATTGCTCAAGGGGATGTCGCCTGCAGAAGTCTTTGCTGCATCGGCCGAGGGGTGCGGTATTGAAATGGCCCTTAGGTATTTGGATGCACGTGTATGCTCGGGTGTGTGTGGGCGTGTCTGAATAAACTGCAGTCGCCAGGGCGGCAGTCTGGGGATCGCCAAAAAACCGAAGGAAAGGGGACGCTCGCACAGCTGTTACCGTTTACCTAGAGGCAGCTGCGAGCTCAAGTCTTGGGTGAAGGGGCTCAGTGCAAGAGAACATTGGAACAGTTGTTTGTGGCAACACGACTTTGGGGCAGCGGGGCACCTCCAATGACGTTTCACCACCATGACGCATATTAGAATTAATTTAATTTGTAGCAAGCAAATATGGCAGAATTTATTCAATCAAATAAATTTCGTGACGGCTCATCAGCTGCGGCCGTCTTTGCATGAATGAATAACAAGTGGGTTACAGCACAATTTGCATGTCAACAAAATCGATAAACGCAAGGTCAAATTTACGCGTAAGTGTACATTCATATTGTCAACGTAACTGCCCAAAACACATAAGAAGGACATACCTTTGCGGCCAATTTTGTCTATGATTTACTCTACTCAACACAAGCTAGCACAATGGCTTGTCAAGGAATTAAAGCCGATTAGGAGCCGGTTCGCCACTTGCGTGACAAAGGATGTTTTTCAATTTGTTGAAGATATTAAGTACCAAAATATTGCAAACAAATTTATGATTTCTTTAGACGTTGAATCCTTATTTACAAACGTACCATTGGACGAAACAATCGACGTTATATGTACTCATGCATCCTATACTCGTCTACCACCTGATATACTAAGGGAATTGCTTACACTATGTACGAAAAATGTGCAACTCCTCTTTAATGGGCATCGGTATAGACAAATCGATGGAGTCGCAATGGGAAGTCCACTTGGACCTACTTTTGCTGACATATTCATGGTTCATTTAGAAGAAAACGTGTCATCACAACTAAACAAAACAACTTTATACAGACGTTACGTCGATGATATCTTCACTATAGTTGAAACCAAACAAGACGCTGAAAACCTTCTTCGATTCATGAATAAATTGCATCCAAAAATAAAGTTCACGATGGAAATGGAGCAAAACAACAAGTTGCCTTTTCTTGACGTCCTCCTGTCTAGAGAGGCTGATGGTTCAATAAGGCGAAGTGTTTATCACAAGGCTACCTGGAAGGGCCAGTACCTACACTTTACTAGTTTTGTGCCAATCCAGTGGAATCGAAACTTGGTACTCACTCTCTTCCAGCGAGCTGCGAAAATTTGCAGCAATGAAACATTACCAACAAAAAATTCCAACATCAAATACGCCCTACTTAAACGTGGATATCCTTCAAATTTCATTCATAAATACAGTAAACCTTTACGGCTGAAAATTACGGAACAGTTTGTTCCAAAAAAGCCCGTTTTTATATCTCTACCCTTCAAAGGTGACAATGTATCAAATACAATCAAACGACGTTTGCGATGCACCATTGAGAGAACGTACAATGCAACTGCATTGGTGTTCCTCAGCCCTATTAAAGGCCTTCCCGGTAACAGGAAAAAAGATGCCTTGCCTTTGCACACCACTCCAAACTGCATCTATGAATTTACATGCACTTGCGGATGCAAGTACATCGGGCGAACGCAAAGGCAATTGGCGACCAGGGCAGCTGAACATTTACCCTCTTGGCTTTTTAAACAGGAAAACAAAGTACCTCGGTCCTCTATCACAAAACATCTATTGGACAGTGGTCACTCTGTCGATCCGAAAAAATCTTTCCGAGTTCTTGTTCGAGCACGAACGAACCGGACATTACGCTACATGGAAGCAGCCTACCTACGGCGGGAGAAACCCGACCTATGTAAGCAATTAGAACATGTGGCTAACCTACAGCTGCCTTGGGGTCCATAGGCCTACATTTAGTCACCTTTTGTTTGTTTTGTGTTGTTTTCCCCCCCAAATTTCCGCCCTTTCCCGAGTTACGTTGTTAATATGAATGTGCACTTACGCGTAAATTTGACCTTGCGTTTATCGATTTTGTTGATATTCAAATTATGCTGTAACCCACTTGTTATTCATTCATGCAAAGACGAGCCGCAGCTGATGAGCCGTCACGAAATTTATTTGATTGAATAAATTCTGCCACATTTGCCTGCTTCAAATTTCTTCCTGGGAAAAGATGTTTCAAATTAATTTAATCTCGACCACTCTCTCGAGTTTCGGCACCCATAGGATTGACCTGGCTGGTCCCTTCCCGGCTTCCCGACAGCAATTGCTTCCGTTTTTTCCTGCGTCCCAATCACGGCGGCAAGCTCGCTAACTAGCAGGCGCTCTACTAAAGCACGACAGCCCCCAGGCTTGACCTCAGCTTGAGCAAGATCACGCTGGCAGGCAAGGCTGTCTTACGCACATAGGGCAGCCGGCTTTGTTAGATATAGTGCATCGTGTTTATGTCCCCCAGGCGGAGCAAACAGTCCATTCGTGAAAACTTGCCTACCATCTGACTGCTTTCTTTCGTCAGGTGGATCGTGCATTTTGAATGCTACACTCTCTCTCATTTGCCCAAAGTTAATCTCTGCAACAAAGAGCATGGCTAAAATAAAAAGAGATGAGGAGTATGGTACATTACAGGACGAATAAGCCTAAGAATTCGCCTTTTTGGAGAGAGCAGATTGTGCGGTGTGTCTAATTTGCGATGACAAGATTACATCGATGAAACCTTTGCATCAAAATACCCTGCAGGAGATAGCCGAAAGAAAGCATGCTAAGAGCAAATGGGCAGGATGCAAACCAGCCAGAAGCAACTCCGCGTATGAACCCAGCGAGGTAACTATAACTTCGAGAGCTTTGCTGGATCTTCAGCAATAGTTAGGAACGAAAAATCATTCACAGGTGGCAAGTTTGCTTTAACTTTCATGCTGGATGCAGCCAATACACTTTTTGTTGATCTTACGAACAAGGATAAGATAATCAAACGGATACAATACATGCTTTTGTCGGAAAAAACTGTTCATGAGCGTACCATCATGATGGCAACCCATGTGGAGGAAACGCAAGTGAAAGACATAAATGCAGCGCCGTTTGTTTCCCTGGCTTTGGATGAGTCAACAGACGTAAGCAATTAAGCGCAGTTCAGTGTGATTGCATGATATTATGCTGGTGATACACTGCACGAAAAACGTGTTGCTGTTCTGCCAATAAAAGGGTGAGGATTTATTCAAGTCTTTCATGGAGTTCGCTCAAGAAAAAACTACCTATGGATAAATTTATTCTAGTGTGGACTGATGGTGCACCGTTTATGGTGGGCAAAAACAAAGGATTTGAGGCACTTCTCTGTATAGATGAAAATAGACCCATCCAACGTTTCCATTGCATTCTACACCAGGAGGCTCTTTGTCCTCAGATAGGTGAAGAGCAGCTTAGCGAAGTGATGTCGCTGGTCATTCGCGTGATCAACTGCACTGCTGCCCGAGCCTCAAATGATCGACAGTTTAAAACACTGATGGATGAAGTTGTAAATAACTATCATGGTCTGATTTTGCACAGCAAGGTACGTTGCTTGTCAAAAAGGAGGGTGCTTAACCGTTTTGCAGCTTGCCTGAACGAAATCCGGACGTTCCTTGAGATGAAGGGCATTGAGCATCATGAGCTTGCCGAAACTGAGTGGCTCCTCATGTTTTACTATCTCGTGGATATGACCGAACATCTGAACCAACTTAACGTTAAATTGCAAGGCAAGGGAAATACAGTGTTGTCCCTTCAACAATCCGTGTTTGTTTTTGAAATCAAGCTTGAATTCTTTATCATGGATCTCGAAATTGATCGTTTACTACATTTTGAAAAGCTAAGGCAACATAAAGATGCATGCACAGTAAGTGAGTCCACTCAAAACTTTGATGTCCACCAGCTAGTTGGCTTCATATTCAGTGTCCTACAGTCGTTCAAAGCACGCTTTGGAGAATTTCGAGGGCACACTCGTCTTTATAAGTTCATTACCCACCCAACCGAGTGTTCACTGAACACAGCCGACCTACGTTATATTCCTGGTCTCTCCGTTAGAGATTTCGAAGAAGAATTGGCTGCCTTAAGGCCTCAGATATGTGGGTGAAAAGTTCAAGTCACTCAATGAAGATTTGGAAAGGATCGCACGACATAATGCCGAGTTGGCAAGCAAGCACATGTGGACAGAAATTAAAAAAACTTAAATCCGAAGATCAGCTTATAATCAAAACGTGGAACACGCTTCCGTTCACATACCACGCAATGCAGCATTTGAGCATTGCTGTATTGACCCTTTTTGGATTTACGTATGCATGAGAGCAGTCATTCTCACACTGTAGGTACATCAAGTCTACAATCAGATCACGTCAAGCGGATGAAAGCCTCAACGCTTGCATGAAGCTTAACCTCATTAACTACCGACCAGACTATAAAACCATCAGCGACTCCATGCAACACCAGAAGTCACATTAACAATGAGTATTATGAGAAAATTATTTAAAGAATATATTCAGAAGCTTTTTATACTCGCATTTGATAAAATTTTATCTTAAAATATAATATATGGCTCTCACTGACATATATCTCCAAATATTTGCTTTCTTGGCTCTCTGAGTTAAAAAGGTTGCCGATCTCTGACTTAGACAGATATTACATGCGTCCCTGTTCAGAGTGTCTGTTACAGCCGCTGAAGTCGTTGGAATATGCCAACCGCCACAATCCGCGGACCAAATCCCGAAGAGTTAGGTGGGTGAGCGTAGCTACCAATGGAAGGATAACCACCTTCTTCACGAAAGGACAAAAGAATATTAAGTTGTTTTGGCAGATTTGCTTAAGTTGAGTTGACCCAAGTGTGAAAACTCTAGGCGTTTGGCCTAGAGTTTTTAAAACTTGGTCAACTCAAAAAGACAAAAGAATAGTTGGGACAGAATTCCTCCTCTTGAGACGTCCATTCAAAGCCTCAGCATTGAGTCCGCACCGTCTCAAGAAAGGCGTAGTAATAGCTAGCCAGTGGATGGTCATCGTTCACCGTGGTTTGTTTTTTATGCATCACTAACTGTGCTTACCCGATGAGACGTGGGGGGATGGGACCTTTGGCCCGGTATGGACAACTGTAAAGTCATGGTGAGGCGGGGGTTGCGTGTGCTCCTCTTAAAGGAGGAAGTTCAGTTAAAATCTTTCAACGAAACAGTATTTTTTCACTCAAATCAAGGAACACTTACGCTCTGGTCTTCAGGAAAGCATAAACACCCCATTGATCCCGGTCCTAAATACGAAGATGCTTGGCGCAGCGTTTCCATGCGCCACGTGGAAACAGTCCCTGATGAATACGACTCGCGTGGTATTTTAATGACCCCACTCCATGAGAACGTTCGCCCCACGCAACTACTAGCAAGTGCGCGTACAGCAATATCAGCCTACCCTGGTTTGGTCAATCACCTTCAAGGCTGATTCACACAGTACCTCACCTAGACTACGGCTACGCTCACTGGGAACATCATTAAACCGACTGTTACATGCACCTACAATTCAAAATATATGGACTACACTTGCTATTTAATTATGTGAAAATAGGTATTCGTTAGCCTATCTATTGTGAACAGCCTACCGGTTGAATAGCCTGTAGATCAGCAGGATTTTTGTATGGTAGCATAGTTGATAATTGAATCATTGAAAATTATTTTAGAGCACGCGCTCGGTCTTGCGTTTATGTAAACTCTAGTAGACTGCCTGCTGCAACGATAAATCACCGGAGCTTATTTGAGTGCTCTACGGCAGCATGTGCACTTTCGTGTTCACGAGTTAAATGGCGAAAAGCAACAATTTCGTCTCGTTATTGAGTAAGTACATACCCTCTTATTGCGTTTACAAACTACGAACGTGCTTAGTACCTTCGAGGCTGGTTTGACTAGCGAGATAGCTCTACCGGGTGCAGTGGCTAGGACTTTCTTGAATGTACCTACGGCAGACATTCCACCTTAACCGGTCTTCGTTCCTCACTCGCGAAGCAGCAGCCTTCGATGTCCTTCTTGATGCAAGGGACAGCCCACGCGTTACAGTTTGTTGACTTGCACCCAGCGAAGGGTGAACGTTCCCGCTGCGCTCAATGCAGGGAATTTTTTATCAAGATTAACTTTATATTGTTTTCAACCGTGTGATTTGCTGTCTTACTCTCCCCTAAGGCCGATTGACCAGATCAAACTGATGACGTGAGGGCATCAGAGATGAGTGACGTAGATAATAAAATAAACAGTGGATGGAATAACAGCGCAGTTCTAGCATATACGGATTAATCGATAGTCCTATCCCACGCTAAGTCATGTGAGCAATTTTTTGCCAGCCTTAAATGGCGCGCCAAATGGGCCCTCGATTAAAGACTCCCGTGTGGTGAATAGTAAGCAAGATACGATCAGGGCTCCACTGATGACTTACAAGTGTTTTAGCGCAAACGAAGCATAATGTGTCTTTAAGGTTTACAAAAGTCGACTTAAAATAATCTGAAGAAATGAACGTTTGAAGAATACACTACAAAAAGAGTAGGGAAGAAAAAACTTGCATAGAGCAGTCGTAGTTGTCACTCTCTTACGGACTGAATGGAATTTTAATGAAATCTGCACAAACTGTGTTTAAATATAAAAATACTTATCATGGAATTCTGACTGCCTACAGTTTCCTTTTCGAAAGTCTCAATGAAGGATTATTGGATATAAAACAGGTGAGTGGTAACAAGAAAACATATATCAAATTTGCAAAAGTCAGAATTCCGGGATAAGAAACATAGATCATGTCTTGCTCACTGGAATAAGTTTGTTGGCTTGCTGAAGCTTTGGACAGCTGAGCCGGCTGTCCTTTGTCGAAGCGTTAACCGACTTTATCGATCTGCAAACTTAAAGTTGCAACTGAACCTGTTGGCCTTGGGCTAATCGATTTTTCTCCACTCGCTGCTTGGCCCTCCGTGTGGATTATGGCGTAGGTTGACGGCAGTTGGTGTGGTGTTCCTTCTCCACTGTTGAGGACGCTGGTAATCCTGCTCCCTCTTCCAGTGGTTTCGTCGCAGAGCCGTCTTGTTCTGCAAATCCTGGCTTCGGTTCGACCGTATCGTGCCCTGTTCTTACGTAATGGCTTAGGACTTTGTAGGACGCAGGTAGGTCCGGATGCCTGTTGGCAGAATTGGCATCTGAGCACCATGCCTCAAGCATCAGGCTTTCCGATTTTGAGGTTCCTCGGCCTAAGGTGGTCACTCCTTGAATATCGAAGTTGTGGCCAGTCTCTCCGGTATGTGTTGTGGGCTGCGAGTTTCGGTCTAGTCTCCGGTATGTCGTTTTGTGTTTGTGTAGACGGATGTGCAATTTGCGCCCTGTTTCTCGAACATGATTGCAGTCTCCATCCTTTCAACGCATTTTGTAGACAACTGCGAAAAATTTAGACTGCCCCCTACTGAGACCTCCTGCTATGTATGCCCGTCCGTAGTGTCGGGACGTCATGACGCGAGGCGCGCATCAAGCGATGCTCAAGGTCACGCACACTTGGTTACCCCTTTCTTTGTTCTAACTGGCTGGCCTTCGATTCTAGCCAGCGGCTCACCCCTGGCCTTATTCTGATTAGCCAGCATTCGGTCTTTAACAGTTACCCCTTACCATGCAAACAACGGTGTCAGCGTGACTCGTCACTTTAACTGTGCCTTCGTCCTCAGTACACGTCCTGTCTCAGGCAGCCCTCTGATTTGCCTACATGACATTCTGCCTACAAACAGCCTCCTGTTTTGCCTATATTACATTCGTCCTGCCTACAAACTGCCTTCCGTTCTCAATACATAACACTTCCGGAAGAAGGAGCTGGATTACCAGGATCCTCTACCGCGGAGACGGAACACAACATCAACTGCCGTCAAGCTATGCCAAAATCTACACGGAGGGACAAACAGAGAACGGAGAAAAAAGCTCATTAGTCTGAGCTTTCGGGCTCCTGCAGGTTCCCATCGTCAAAGATAGGAAAAACAGCAAAGGACCTACCAAATCGATATGGACATGTGCAAAGCGTGCATAAGGTGCAAGTAATTTGCCATTTTGGACTTTGTTGTGTCGCCCGACATTGGCCTTCTGACAAGCCAAACATGAAAGGGTCCACTGGCGGATATCAGTGTTCATGCTTGACCAGACAAGGTGCTCGCTCACTAGGCGCTGCGTACTGCGGATGCCAGGATGAGCCAGATTTTGCAACGCAATAAAAACGTCTCGTCTCAGCTCGGTTGGCACTACATGTCGGGAGGCACTGCGCGATACGTCACATAAGATTGTACCGGGGTTGGTGGCTAAAGCAATAGCTTTGAGTTGAAGACTAGCATGCTCAAGGCTTTCAGTGAAGGACCGCTGGTTTTGTAGTTCTGTCATAAGCTCCAAATCGATAGTAGGCTGAGTGATGGCATTGATTCCAGGTCGAGAAAGACAGTCAGCAACCTGATTATAAAGGCCCTTAGGAATTTAGGGTCGATGTATGACTTACTTATTGAAGTACGTGCAGGAATTGCACGAATTATTTGGTTGGTTTGGCAGATTTGCTCAATTCGAGTTGACCCAGGTGTGAAAGACTCTAGGCCTTTGGCTGGATTTGAACCCGCGCATCAGAAAAAGCCTTTGCCGAAGGCTAATGCTCAACCGCTAAGCTACAAATGCCCGCTTCACGCTATGAGTGTGATTTAACTCATGGCGTGAAGCGGGCTTTTGTAGCTTAGCGATTGAGCATTAGCCTCCGGCAGAGGCTTTTTCTGATGCGCGGGTTCAAATCCAGCCAAAGGCCTAGAGTTTTTCACACTTGGGTCAACTCAAATTGAGCAAATCAGCAAAACCAACTTGATACTTAAGTCAGCCTAGTAGTCATTCTGGTGGATTCTAGATGATTGCTTAGGAAATCCTGCTTGGGCAGTCAACTTGCTCCCACATTGGTGTATTCCATGTGAGCGAAACATTTAGCGGGTAATATCGATCCAAGAGTGATTAAACTCATGGCGTGAAGCGGGTGTTTGTGGCTTAGCGGTAGAGCATTAGCCTCCAGCTAAGGCTTTCTCTGATCCGCGGGTTCAAATCCTGCCAAACGCCCAGAGCTTTTCACACTTGGGTCAACTCGAATTGCAAGAAGACGAGACATGGCTTGGCGCAGTATTTTCGCCAAATCCGTAGAATCCAGGTCGGCTGAGCTTTGGGAGTGCCCGAAAAAGTCGCCGGGGATCCGCAGGGTAGTACCATAAACAAGCACGGCAGAGGAGCACTCCAAGTCGGGCTTGAGGGCAGTATGAATGTCAAACATGATCACAGGTAGGTGCTCGCTCCAATGGGAAGGATTGTCGTGAGCTCGGAGCGAGGCTTTGAGTTGACGATGGAAACCTTCAACTTAGCCATTTGATGAGGGGTGGTAGATTGTCCTGCGTATGCGGGAACATCCGAGTAAGTCGGTAAGGCTGTTAAAAAGTCTAGATTCGACCTGTTGGCCTCGATCGGTGGTAATAGGTGAGGGGTAGCCATAATGGGAGATTCAGTGTTCCAAGAAGGTGTGAGCAACTGAATCTGCGGTTTTATCGGGTATGGTGGTTGCAATCGGCCAACGAGTAAATCGGTCAATTGCAGTTAGTCAATAGTTGCAACCACGCGGTGTTGGCAAAGGACCTACCAAATCGAAATGGACATGTCCGAGCCAATTCGAAGAAATAATCAAATTTTAGTGCGCAGTCTTGGCCTCTAAAAATATGGTAGGTGTGTATGAGGTCCCCGCGGAGTTGCCTATAATTGAGAGGGAGAAGATCAAGTTCGGTCAGTCTGTCTTCATAAGGCAGATGACAAAGATTCTTGACCATCTTCGTAGCCCTCGCCTGCACTCGTTCCAGGTGCAGGTAATCCTTCTTGAACTACGGACGCCAGGCCTGGACAGCATACTCCAAGTGGGACCGAACAAACGCTCCGTAGATTTTCCTGAAGAGCTCCTTGTCATGGTTGACGAATCCCCGCCTAATCGCAAACAGCACCTTTGTCGCACGTTTAGCTGCCTTTACACACTGAGTGAGGAATTTATTAGAAAACCGAGATCTTTTTGTTAGTTTACATTTGAAATCGGGTGCCCATCGAGGAGGTATTGGAAGGCATCGTTTTCCTCATCAGTCCTTCTAGTACGGAGTCTTAAAACCACACACTTACTAATGTTGAAGTTTAAGAGCCAACGAGCAGACCAGCAGCTATGTCGATTGAGGCTCTCTTGAAGCGCTTTCCTATCGGCATCAGACCTGATGGCTCTCCAGAGTTTGACGTCATCGGCAAACATGAAAGCGCTGCAACCCAGGTCGTTGACACAGTCGTTGATATAGATAAGGAAGAGCAGTGGCCCTATGACAGAGCCTTGGGGGACGCCACTCAGCACAGATGTAGGGTTCGACTTTGAGTCACCGATGCACACGGTTTGCGATCGCCCTGTGAGAAAATCTGTGATCCATGCCAGCAGGTTTCCGCTTATGCCAATTTCTGACAATGTATACATTAGACGCTTATGTGGGGCGCTGTCGAATGCCTTCTTGAAGTCCGTACCATCTTCATACACAGCACGAGTCCACTGCTCAGTGGAGAGTAGAAGGCTGGAAGGGCAAGAATGGTTCTTTCTGAAGCCCTGTTGGAGCACTGAGAGAAGGTTGTTCTCTTCCAAGAACTTAATTGTCGTCTTCTTAATAATCGTTTCCATCACCTTACAACAAATGCAAGTTAGGCTGACGGGCCGGTAATTGTTGACCTTCGTGCGGGTTCCACCCTTGTATATCGGGTAAATATTTGCCATTTTCTATTTGGATGGCAGTTTTCCTAGTTCAAATGAAGAACGAAAGATATGTGCTAGGGGCTCTGAGAGTTCGCTTGCCAATTCTTTCAAGAACTTGGCTGGTATATTGTCTGGACCGGATGACTTTGCTTCTTTGAGGTTCTGCAGCTCCCTCTCAACTACAAATGTTGGAAATAGTAGATAATGAAGTGCTGGACCGGCGTTTACAACAGCATTGTTGGCCTTATCAAAATGAAGCTCGGTTTCGCTAGTGAATACCGAGGCAAAAAACCGGCTACAGTACTCGGCTTTCTCGTCATTCCCAAAGACTTCTCCGCCATCATCATTCTTAAGTACTGCGACAGGATCCTTGTTTTTTAATCTACTGTTAATATAGCGGAAGAGATTTTGGGCTTTTCTTCGGTCTGTTGGAGGATTCTTGATTCATAGTTTTTCCTGGCCTGGCGAATTGCTTTTTTTACTGCATTTCTTTGGCGTCGAAATTCCTCGAGGTGTACTGGCGACCCAGTTTTCCTGAAAAACTTGCATTTCCCATTCTTCTTCTTCTTTAGTTGCCTGTTAAGGTCTCTCGTCAACCAGGCAGGACGACTAGTCGTCTTGTGTACCTTCACCGGACAAAAAGCGCTCAATCAGATCTAATGCAACCTCTTTGAGTGATCTCCGATCCTCCTCCGGATCCCCGTTGAGCAGGCTGTCCCAATTCACGGACGATAGTGCATTCTTCATTGAATTGAGATCTGCCTTCCATATTTTTGGCTGGTCCTCCGTTTTCCTCAGCCGTTGAGTATGGAGTGAGTAATCCCACATAAGCGTCGTATGGTCACCCTTACCGAGCGGAGCACTTGAATGCACTTCATCTATGTAAGATAAATCCTTCGTGTAAATGAGATCCAAACAAGAAGCCCGCTGGTTTTCTAGAAATCTGGTTATGCCCTTAACGTTCTGAACTAGAGATAGGTCAAGCGTAAAATCCATTAATTTGGAACTGAAGGAAGTTGACGCCGCCTCAGTTGTCAGGTTGTTCCATTCAATTGCAGGGGCGTTGAAGTCACCAACGATGAGAACCTCCTGGTGGCTAGCAGCTTCTTTCACCAGACCAAGGAGCGAGTCGTCGTCTCCACTAAAAATTTTTAGTGGCTGGTAAACGGCCAGGAATTCAAGGTTCTGTGAATTCGCCTTCTTGCTCTTTAACCAGACGGACTCATACTCCAGGGCTACAGTGTGTTCTCTTTCTACAACAGAGATTTCAGTTCTGACATACACGACGACCCCGCCTCCTTGTCGGTTTTGGCGGTCTTTGTGGAAAAGCTGGTATGCTGGAATCGAAATTTCCGAATGTGCGATTTCTGTTTTTAGCCATGTTTCCGTTATAGCAACTACATCAGGTTTCCGCTCCGAAAGTACTGCCTTGAGTTCATTAATTTTTGAGGGAAGACTTTGGACATTAGTTTAAAGAAAGCTCAATTTAGACTTAGTCACCACTTTATACAGGAAGTTGCCTCTTGCGTGAGATTGCATGCAGGGTGCTGTCGGTGCTGATGGAGACGGACTGTTGTCCATCCCGACTAGGCTGGTAGTGTTATTGGCTTTCTCCAGATGAGTGACCTCGGGAAATGGACGATCTCCCCGTTCAGAATTCGAAGATTGCTCTCGCCGAGTTCGCATCTGCTGTGGAGTTCTACTTTTAGCAATCTCCATTTCTCCCGCTCCGCAGGGGAAAAATCCCGCTGAAAAAAACCGTCAGGTGTGAGTATCTAAGCATTGGTTTTCTGCTTAACAATAGCTGGGCATCAGCCTAACTCTTTAGAACAACCTTTAACGGTCTTGGTTGGCGTTTTTCATCTTTTTATTCTGTTATACGGCCCATTCGACTTTCTCCTCACTCTTTAGGAGGAATTTCAGATATTCTTTAAATAACTTCCTGTCCTCTTCTAATCTTGATTTCGGGGTATCGGAAGTACCTTCTGTCATGCCTTTGATGACAATGCGGTTTATGCGAGTGGTACTCACCTTCCGACCGTCGTCCCCTTCTGCTTCTCTAGGGTTTGTTAGGACAGATTCGCTTCGAGGTTCAGCGCTTCTGTTCGTTTAGGCCTGCGACGGTGCCCTTTTTGTTTGGCTCGTGCTCAATCTCGGCCAAATTATATTAGCACTTGGGCTTAGTTGGCCTTTTTTTGGGAGCCCGAGAGCGCTTCTTCGTTCTCTGAGAAGCCAGTGGGTTGACCATTTCCCCTGTCCATGGCCGACTACCAACTCCGTCAAGCACCCTGGCTGCCGGATCATTTTTGTGCGTAGACACTTCGGTGAGGGATGCTGCTTCTCCGTACGTTAGGTTTCCTCGCTCAAGTTCACGCATCGCCGGTTTCTCCTCACGAGGGAGAAATCGAGAAAAAATTTCAGCTCCTCCATCTCCACTCTAAGATTATTAACCACCTTCTCAAGGTTCGTAAATTTGTTCAAAAGGGTAAAATATGATACGGAGGCTTTATCTTCATGAGTTTCATCCCTTAATCTGTTACGACTTTTAGTTCGCTTGGCAGGAGGAGATTTCAAAGAACTTCTAGATCGAGTTTCTGTAGTTAGTAAGGGAATTTGGAAACTATCACTCCATTCCGTGATGGCGAAGAGAGGTAGGCGCTCGACTTCTACGTTAGGGATCCAGGGTTCGATTCCGGGCGGTGGCGTGACTTTTTTCCTTGTTGCGATGATGTCGGGATTTCGAATGCAGGCCCTGGCGAACGTTCCTTCCCATCTTCCAAAGCTGTATCGCATATAGTTTCAATTTCTTCTGTCACCATCTTTTCACAACAGACCGTTAATGAATAAAATGGACAAAGTAGATTGCTTGTTGACTGTTAATAACCGATTTTGATTACTGTCATCCTGTGTATTCGTGGTGAAGTTGATAAGACGCTCAACTTGGTGTTCGTAACTTGAGTCTACTGAACTCAAGAGACTTTTAGCCCTTTTAGCGGGAAGTGATTTCGTCGCATCAATCTTGCGACTTCTGCCCTCGAAATAACGACTAAGGCTTTTAAGCGAAATTAAATTAGAATCTACAGTCGACCCCGATGGTACAGGCGAACCACAGGTTTTGAGTTCGAGTCCCTCTTGCGCCGCGACTTTTACAAGCTGATCTACACGTTTATTTTTGTCTCTTATTATAGATCAGACTGACGATAAACGATATTAACGCTCTATGCAATATGTATAAAGCGTTCAACTGTATGAAAAGGGTTATTGAAACGACTCAGCCGTTTGTAGAGAGCTGGAATCCGGGAGAATTGTTGACAGAAGGCAGTGACGGAGAGGATGCTCGTTTTGACTAATGTCCTGTCATGTCTTCTGAGGCTGGAGTTATTGCGAAAGCGAATCCAATAGCTAACAATGAAAGTCCGCCAGAGGGCTAGGTGAACCGAAATCCCGAAAATAATATTTCCCACGGAGGACGAGAAATGTAAACCGCAATTTGAAGCGCGCGCTGAATTTATGAATTTTCATGCACTAGCAGATGCAAGTACATAAGGCGAACGCAACGGCACTTAGTCACCAGAGCTAAGGAACATTTACCTAGTTGGTTAATGAAACAAGAAAAGAGAATTCCCCGGTTTTCAATTACTGAACATCTGCTAGACGTGGGCCATTCTGTTGACCCCAAAAGTCTTTCAGAGTACTTTTTCGAGCAGGAATAACTCATACCTTCCGCTACCTGGAGGCAGCCAACATACGGCGGTTCAAACCAGACCTCTGTAAACATTTGGAGCATGTAGTGAATCTAACTCTGCCTTGGTAACATAGGTTCCCTGTTTACACATTTCCCCTCCCAAATTGTTACTTCAGACGTCTTTCCCTGTTTTTTTTGCCGATCATAGCGTTTAAACTTCTTATGTTATTGATCAGCCTCTTGGTCACTTCTTATGATCTTGTGTTATATCGATTTTTCTGTATGAATTAAAGTAGTATTTTCTCTAATGTCATTTACGTTACGCAATGAGAGGCAGCAACTGAAGAGCTCCTTCGAAATGCCATGGTTCCATGAAATCTTGCTGTTATTGCTATCATTAAATTTTCACCTGGGAAAATTGCTTTAAATTTACTCTTTTGCTTTTCTGCAAGTGGCTAAATATCTGGGTTAGTTTTGCCCCTGGGGTAAAATCTAAAGCCCTGGCTAGAAAAGCTTCTAATGCAAAAAGCCACGGATTTACCGCTTACACGAAATAGCAGTGAAAGTTCGCTTCGAGCTCGCCTGCCAGTAAACGGTAAATGCAACCGAAGGGTTGGAAGGTGTGTGTGAGCCTCCTGTGAAATCCCCTTCCCATTCTGAAAGTATGTATTTCTTTGAGAGAGGGGACGGTAAATGATGAGCGCAGATGAATGGTGAGGGACACCGACCAAGCGTAGTTATCACACTTAAAAATTAGCGTGTATTCAATGCTTTCAGTAGGGTGGAACATGCAAGCACCGTGTCTGGCCTGCGAACTATCATTATGAATTAAATAAATAACCACGACAATCCCGTCAGCGATCGCAGCTGCCGAACTTTGCGGCCATAGTCCACGCGGCTCTACAGCGGACTGTCGACGACCTTGGCGGGTACTTCTGTTTTCGAAATCTTGTCTGCAGACTCTGTAATCAACAAGGGTGCATCTGGCCGCATTTTATACATTTTGGTGCTGATCCCGCTAACTTCTGCGATGTCCTCCCTATTTGACCCTCCCCCAAGGGAAGCGGTTCTCTCTCCTAAAAAATACCAAGGAATTTTTTCACTGTCTGCCTTTTTCACCTTTGTTCCACCTCATTGGCTTATGTCATTTGGTTCTATTTGAGATACTAGTTTTGATATCGTAACGCGCATGTATGAATAGGGAGTTTAAAGATACACACCTACATTTCTCTAAAAAACTTCTGACACTGATAATACTTATTGCATGGACCCGGAAGGCGTTCAGCCGTCAATCGGCTTTGACCATTATTCTGCATTTGCTAGAGCCTGTAAAAGAATGCATTTAGAATGTCCGTGTCACGAAGAACAGGTGCTATTTTGAAACCGGAGAGCATCGTCTAATAGGGTAGAAATGTAACTGGTTTGCAGTTGTACGAAGAAAATTGTTTGCCTTGAATTCCTTTCATATTGGGGAATTTGTTAGCTTTTTAAATGTCAAGACTAGCCTCAATGTTTTCTCTACTTAGATGAAATGTTCATCAGGCTGAGTGGAATGCCTGCCTTACTAAGTGGCTGTACAAGCAAAACTCGAGAACCTAAAGGTGTCCACACAACTTCGCTACTAATAATATCAGACACCTCCGATACACCCCTTCCTTCACTTTTACTCGGTGTCGCCAACTTTTCATGGTCCAAAAAGTGCTGGTGACCAGAGCGCTACAATATGCACGGCCCAGGTGCATTTCGGAGCAGAAGGGGCCTGTCACCGGTAGAAGTCATCTATTCTGTAGAGCAGCGCAATGTCGTTCAGAGATCCCGACGTTCTGGGTATGTGGACGAGCGAGCCTGGTGAAGTGGGTGTGCACGCGTAAGTATCAGTCAATGCCTGCTTGATTATCTGATTGGGTGAAGACAGAATGTGAGCGTCTGTCCGAAGGCTATATGTTTGCAACGTCCAGCAGCTCCAACATATCATATTTTTACTATAAGCAAAATCACATCATTTTTTGTGCCGTTTTAGGGGTACGGATTTCTAGCCATCGAGAAATTCCGAAGTCAACCCACCGGTGCATAGCTATGAATGCGGGTAGTTAACATGTATTTACGAATCTCTTTACACTTAAATATTCCCCAGCTGGCAACAATCCACGTATCCATGTTGTCTGAATTTCCTCTTCCATTTATTAGGTCAGATGGCAAGTACCAATATGATATTTTATTATTTCTTCACGGGTGAGTTAGGAAATAGGCAACTAAACCCTAAATGAATATGTCTGCCTACACTGTCTGCGAAACAAAATATCCAGCTTAGCATAGGATATTGGAGTAGAGTTTGCAAGCCGCTATGCAATAAATTGATATGAAATCACTAATCATATAAAAATATTGATAACCGTCTTTTGTATGTTTATTCCGAGGGCTGTTTTATCGCATGTTCAGTTTATTGGAGGGAACTTTAAGTGTGTACCTTTGAACTCCTATTTGTGTACAGGTGTGCTGTCATCTCAGAAAATAGTGCCTTAGGTTATTGGTGATGTCAAATGACACAAGCCAATGAAGTATAACTAAGGAAAAAAGAGCAGACAGTAAAAACACTCCTTTGCATTTTTAGGGAAAAAAATTCGCTCATAGTGGGGGTAGTAAGCTAGGTCGAAACGGGAACGGGATCGCAGCGGTCATAGGGACCATGGCCGACGTGTGAGAGATGCGGCTGGATACTCCCTTGCTGATTGCAGAGTCCGCCGATAAGGTTGTGAGATACGAAGTAGTCCAGCCAATAAAATGTATCCCAACGGTTATGAACTAGTTGATAATACAAGGCGTGGAAGGCCAGAGTGTTATGAATGATTTAATAAGGTTTAAGAGAAGTGGAATGTAAGTATTAGGAAAGTGACTACCAGACAAGTGCAGTCCAACCATGAATGGACCGGGATCCAGAGGCGCAGTCCAGCAAGTAGATCACCAGGTCCGGACGATTGCAATCGAACAGTAGATCGCCGGCTCCGGGAGTGACTGAGCGTAAACAACTCCCCCGCAGTAAGTCTGTTTGTACACCGGTCTTGAGAATTGGTTGGCCATTTAGCCAAACAGAGGGTAACTTTGAACGGCCTGTTCCTGTGGCGTCCGAGGAAAGCTTAGAAATACAAGGTCGCTACAAGGTCGCGAAAACAGAATTATCCGCCACGATCGACTACAGTCTATTGCGGGTCGAACCATGGGAAAACTTTTAGGAGCCGCGTACACTATGGTAGCAAGGTAAATGTGATTGCTGACGGGCTCATCACAGTTCGCATAATGTCAAATAGCGAAGACCACGAAGACCTTTACCCGAGTATGATGATGAGAAAGCGTAATCGATGGATTCTGCATATTAGAATAGGGATATTTTTTTACGCGCATCAGAATGGTATTGTAAGGCACACTCCTGAGGTGGACCAATATGACTCTTCAGACAACACATAAGAACAGTAATCATCCACAATGCAGGTGTCTTTGCGTCGAACTCCAGAAGAAAATAGGGTGAGGTGCAGAGATATGGTTAGGATTGTTACTAAGTTATTTTGGGGTTAAGAGTAGTATTTACAGGGCTGGGGGTAGGGTTGGGTTAATGATTGGGCTACGGTTAGATGAACTTTAGGAATGCAAGCAGGGTTAGGATAGCAGAATATTTATCCTTCCTGGAATTATGCCCAGGGTCATCTTTACTCATTGGGAGGGGGGACGTTCCTATGCCCATGTCCTGTTTAGAGGTTCAGATAAGTAATTCTTGCCGCTTTTAAATTGAATTTTGTCCCACCATAAAAGTCGAACTTATTAAGACGAGCTTAACGTGATTTGTCCTTTTAAATAGATCATTGATGAAAATAAATAATTAATATGCCATCTCTGCAAATCATAATTCCAAGTAATTTCGAAGGACTTATTATTTAAAAGTGTTGGCGATGTATCAAAACACTCCATGTATCTTGTCTTCGGAGTCTTGGAGAAAGTTCCCCAAATAAACACTTGAACCAGGATAGCTTATTTAAGTTTACGCCAGCATATCATTCAGAATAGAGCAACTGAGACTCACTCACACGGAGCCTCCTAACCAGATCGTTTAAGAGATGCGATCGGTGTTAGGGTTCCGCAATTTTTTTATTTTCTTCTTTTCAAGTTTTCAGAAGGACAGTTGACAAGCATACATCATTTGAGTTGGCCCAATTGTGAAAAACTTGAGACGTTCGGAGGGATTTGAAGCCGCGTAGTAGCGGAGGCATTTACCGGAAGCCAACGCTCTAACCACTGAGTTACAAATGTCCCGCCGAACGCCTCGAGTTTTTCACAGTTGGGTCAACTAAAATTAAGCAAATCTTCCAAATTTCCAAAGAATTAAGTCAGCCTAGTAATCATTCTGGTGGATTCTTGATTATTGCTTAGGAAATCCTTCTTTGGCAGCCAGCTTGCTGCTCCGTATTGTTGGATTCTATACTTTTTTCCATAAAGTTGGGAGGGTAATATCGACCTAAGTGTGAATAAATTCATGGCGCCAGATAGGGTGTTTGTAACTCAGCGGTTAGAGCGTTGGCTTCCGGTAAAGGACTTCTCTACTATGCGGGTTCAAATCCCGACGAAAGCCGCGAGTTTTTTACAAATGGATCAACTCAAATTAAGTGAATCTACCAAACCTCCTAACGCGACATAGGTAAGATTTTGATTGCGATTTTTTCGAAAAAAAGGGTGGCCTGAGGTTTAGGAAGATAGGATCGCCGACCAAGGCTAGAGCCTTGGGTGGTGCACCAATAAGTTTTTAGCATGATTGGCTGATGACGGCTAATGAGCTGGAAACGGCCATTCAAGTGTCCCTTGTCATGGTCGGCATCGCTAGCTTTCTAGACTATTAGCCACTATGCGGCCGCTGGCGGGGCTCAAGAATGAGCTCCAAGTTAGAGCAGGACAAGTGAGTTCCGTTAGCGATCTCTGAACGTTAATCAACGCGTGTCAGGTTAAACCACCATTCTACTGTCTTATAAACGGCCATCAGAACATAATGTGAGTACACACTGTCTAATATTATCAGTCTTACCTGATTTCAGCCTTCAGAAGTGAGAGTAGAGACCAAATATTAACTTGAGGAGTGAGTATTACCGCATTTTGCGGTTTGAAAAGGCCGTGTAGGTCCATCAGCCTTTCGGCCAACTGCGTGAGTTTTGCAGCAGTAAGAGAAACAAAAGCAGGTACCAAGAAACGCTGAATTTCTGGTTGATAACTGTCCATGATCATTAATATGACTATATCGTACTATATCGTGACTATATCGTACTATTGTTTTCGCAGGGAGTATTAAGTTTCACCTGAGTGATTGTCGACAGCAGAAGGTTCTCAGAAGTCAGAAATCAGGTAAAACTGATTAAGTTGGACAATGTGTACCGTAAATAAGAGCTTACAAAGGGCTCTAGAGAAACCAGCTCCTCGTAGTACTCAAACCAGTCTTCGTTGTTGCTGTTGTGTGTGTTTAGGTGTTCATATGGATTACAGGGCCCCGCGACATGTCCTGCAGCTAATCAGGAAATGGTGCACGCTAATCGGCTCGAGCTCGCGGGGCTTATTCCAAGACTGGTGGCAGTGGCGCAACTTTGAGACGGATAGAGAGAGAGAGAGGAACGCTATATTTAGACTGGAAAATCCTAAAATTTCAGCAAAAATAGCGTGGGAAGCTTTCAAAACAGTTTGAACAGAAGCGCATGCTGCAGATTGTGAACACGAAAACTTTGGCAGGCGAAGGGACGACGAGTAGAGGCAAAGGTGCGCATCCCAGGTGTTTGTAAAAAAGAAGGGCCTCCGATCACAGACTGCCATAAAAGTATTAATTTGCTTAAAAATTTCATTGTCATTAAAATGAATTCTCAATTGGGCCAGCAGCTGAAATGCCGTGAGTTAATGCGCAACCCTGAAAATATATATTGTGAATGCTTGCGAGGCCGTGGGAATGTAGTGGAATTTACCGCCACTGCTGCCAGACGAAACTGACGCGCAACTGAGGCGCACCCAAACGCACGCACAATGTCTACCTCATTATGGCCTCAACCCACAGTGGCTTGAACTTAATCGCTCTGGACAAAGCTACCACCAGACGCACTGATGCACCACCTAATGTGTCCAGGCCGGTTCGCCCACGCGTGGTCCAATCAATGAACTTCACGGTTGCAGCCAAAGCTGGCGGCTTGAATGTGTGCTCCCTAGACAGGACTTTGGACCATGGCCATCTTGCGGTCGGACGTGTGTATATGTGTTCAAGCTAAGACGATTAACCCTAACACCTACAATCTTCGAGGCCCAGTTACCTTAGGAGATAGGAGAAGTCTTGGGAAGGCCAGAGTAGAAGGAAGAGTTTATTGTGTACACAGGACGGAGAATAGATGGAAAGAGTGTTGACTCGCAGAGGACCGCAGTCCGGCTGCTAGGGCGTCAATTCCGGAGTGTTGAGAACATCGAGCGTCGCCGGCGCATGCTTTGTTCCGGCGGCCAATAAGGCGGGTGATGTCTAGCCTCGCGTGGACGTGCGACCTTTAGATGGACTGCGATTGGCTAGCGTGTACGCGCGGTCAAGCTGTGGCGTACGTGCGCGTCGGCCCAGGGCAGTTAGCGCTTAGCCCCAGGAGACGGTGGGCACACAGGCAGGCTAGATGAGTCATGCATCAGTGGCTGGTCTTGGGTTCCAAGTGGCTGCAAAGAGGCCACTACAAGTGCTCCCCTCAAAGACCGAAATCTATTGATGAAAGCAATGGAACGAAGGAAGGTTAGTAAAGGATAGGGAATGAGGTACGTACGAACGGCCGGGTTCGAACAGCTGGTGTTCATGTGGTTGGCTTGAGCCAGGATGAAGGGACGGTTGTGGCTTGCATGAGCTTCTGTGGCTGGCGTGCGAGAGGCTGTGTAGTGCCGCCAGTGCCGCTTGGGAGGAGGAAAGGTCTTCTCGCGTCCGCGTGGGCAACTGGGTCTGCGGTAGGAGGAAAGTTCTCGACTACACGTGCATCGGCAACTTGTAGGAGATTAGTTATCTTGACTACGTAGGAGGTAGGTAGGTTGACTGCTTTGAACTTCGATGGCAAATCAGTATGCCATGTAAGTGTTCGCTGAGAGGAGGCAGGGGTACCGTTGGCAGTAGAAGTAGAATCCGAGTTTGGGAAAGAGGCCTGAGTGTTGGCACTCATAGCGGGAATAGCTCCGTTGGATGGGAACGGAACCAGAGCCTAAGGTCCGTGGGCTGTGAGTGATGGAGCATCTCCCTCTTGCTTTACGACGGGTGTCGGTAATGAAATTCTCCATTTCTTGGCCAAATGAGATGACACAGGATAAATTCAGTTGAAGGCTAGAGAGGTCTGACGATGATTGAGCTCGGCCGTATCAGAAGTTAAGTCGAGAGTTTATCTCACGATTAGGGTCACCAGTTATAAGTATTAAGGTTAATACAGTTAACCCTAACACCTACAATCTTCGAGGCCCAGTTACCTTAGGAGATAGGAGAAGTCTTGGGAAGGCCAGAGTAGAAGGAAGAGTTTATTGTGTACACAGGACGGAGAATAGATGGAAAGAGTGTTGACTCGCGGAGGACCGCAGTCCGGCTGCTAGGGCGTCAATTCCGGAGTGTTGAGAACATCGAGCGTCGCCGGCGCATGCTTTGTTCCGGCGGCCAATAAGGCGGGCGATGTCTAGCCTCGCGTGGACGCGCGACCTTGAGATGGACTGCGATTGGCTAGCGTGTACGCGCGGTCAAGCTGTGGCGTACGTGCGCGTCGGCCCAGGGCAGTTAGCGCTTAGCCCCAGGAGACGGTGGGCACACAGGCAGGCTAGATGAGTCATGCATCAGTGGCTGGTCTTGGGTTCCAAGTAGCTGCAAAGAGGCCACTTCAAGTGCTCCGATAGTAAAATCTCTCAACCTATTCTATCCTTCTGCAGAATAAACTATTGCTAACAAGCTGGCCTTCCCAAGACATCTTTCATCTCTAAGGAACCGGGCCGCGAATATTGTAGGTGTTAAGGTTAACCGTATTAACCTTTATACCTATAACTGGTGACCCCAATCGTGAGATAAACTCTCGACTTAACTTCTGATATGGCCGAGCTCAATCATCGTCAGACCTCCCTCGCCTTCAACTGAATTTCTCCAGTGTCATCTCATTTGGGTACGAAATAGAGAATTTCATTACCGATACCCTGTCGTGAAGCAAGAGGGAGATGCTCAATCACTAACAGCCCAAAGACCTTAGGCTCTGGTTCCTTTCCCATCCCACGGAGCAGTTTCTCGCTATGAGTGCCAGCACCCAGACTCCTTTCCAAACTCTGATCCTTCTTCTACTACCAACGGTATCCCTTCCTCCTGTCAACGAACACTAACACGGCATAATGATTTGCCGTCAAAGTTAAACGCAGCCAACCGACCTCCCTCCCACGTAGTTGAGATGACCAATCTCGCACAAGATGCTGATGAACGCGTAGTCGAGAAATTTCCTCCTACCGCAGACCCAGTTGCCCACGCGGACGCGAGAAGACCTTTCCTTCTCCCAAGCGGCACTGGCGGCACTGACCCACCTCTAGCATGCCAGCCCCAGAAACTCATACAGGCCACAACTGTCCCTTTAACCTGGCTCCCACAAGCCAGCCATACGAACATAAGCTGTTCGAACCCTACCGTTGGTAAGTTCCTCCTTCGCTATCTTTCGCTAATCTTCCTTCGTTCGATCTCTTTCATCGACAAACTACGATCTTTGAGGGGAGCACTTGTAGTGGACCTTAACGCCACCGTTGACTCATCACGCAAACGCTGTGGTTATCGTGATTGCCGACCTCTGGCCTGTCTATCGCTTAAGGACCACGGCCATCTTCTGACACACACGGCTTAATCTCGCGCAATGCAACCAATCACAGGTCCACTTACAAAAGCCCTCAGGTTGGTGGCTGTGGCCTGTGACACTTGGGATTCCGCCTAGGCGCGTCGCGGTCGGCAACGCTGCCCTGTCCCACGGGCATCACGGTCGGACGCCGTGCAAGACTTATTAGCCACATTCTCCTAAAAGTTGTGTACACATTAAATTCTTCTTTCTACTCTGGCTTTCCCACCGTCTCAGCTCATCTCCTAAGAAACTGGGCCTAGAAGATTGTAGCTGTTAGGGTTGAGCATCTTAGCATTAACTCCTATAGGCATTCAGAACAATTCCATCCCGATAGTAATCGATTTTAGCACCCAAACCCGCCACAACTAAATCCGTGCAGTTACCGGCACCGTCATATTAATCATTTTAATGGAAAAATACTAAGAGCCCCACTAGTGCCGTCGTCGCCGTTATCGTCATAATTAGCATAACGATCATTGTCACTGCCGCCACACCGCGTTTCTCGGTTCGTGTGGACTAGACATCAGTAACCAAGACTGTCACACAGAGATGTGACTTGCCATAAGGATGGACATAAGATGTGCACCACTGCGGCTTTGTTCTTGGCTCTGCTATAAAAATTATCCGCGCAGCTGGAAACGTTCTACTTCACTGCTTTCGGCCTATTCAGTTAGTTTGAAAGCACCCTAGCTTTGCTATAATTATGATAGTTTAATTTGAAGACTGTATAAACAACAAAATTTAATGGATCCATAAATTTCGAGAGTGCTCTTCAGTTGCTATCTCTCTTTGCATTACGTGAATGAACGTCAGAGAAAATACACGAATGAATTCATACAAAAAGATCGATAAAAAACGGCAGTTCACTGTAAGTGGCCAAAAGGCAATCGATAAAGCTGAAATTTATACGCTGTAGACAGCAAAAACTGGTGAAAAAACGTCTAAGCAAAAGAGAAAGAAAAATTTGGGAGGGAAATGCGTAAACAAGGAGCCAGTGTTACCAAGGTAGAGTTAGTTTCACTATATGCTCCAATTGTTTATATAGATCGGATTTAAACCGCCTTGTGTAGGCTGCCTCCAGGTAGCGTGAGGTGCGAGTTGTTCGTGCCTGAACAAGCACTCGGGAGGAGGTTTTAAGGGCCACGGAATGGCCCGTATCTAGCAGGTGTTCAGTGATTGATGAGCGGGGAGTTCGTTTTCTTGCTTAAGCAACCAGCTGGGTAAGTGCTCCTTTCCTCTGGTGGTCAATTGCCTTTGCATGTACTTGCATCCACAAGCGCATGTAAAATCATAAACACAGTTTGAAGTGGCGTGCATCGGCAAGGCATCCTTCGCACGAGGAATCGGTACAAGCTTTGTAAGATTGCAAATTATAAGCTCAGTGGCCTAATATGTCCTTTGACTGGCATTAATGAGTCGTCTCTTGATGGTATTGAAAATGTTGCTGCTGCACTATTTCTGTCTTCGGTCTGAGCACTTTAATTTGTTCACCGGAACAGACTTGAATTCTGAGTGGCATTTCAGAGAACTTGGCAAGCTTTCCGTTCTCAAACTGCTACTGCCAATATCCGTAAGGCCAAACTTGTTGGCCTATAACTGATCTATTTCTTATCTCTCGTTCGCTGCCCCGGCTCTCATACGGATGTTTTTGTAACTTGACGGTCGCGAGTGTTGTGCTTAATCGCCTCGGTGGAGGATGCTGATAAGCCTTCTTCCACTTCCGGTGGGTTTGTTGCGGAAACCTCCTAGATTAAATGGGCATAAACTGGCGGCTCGGAGGCTAGACCCAAACTCGTAGCTTGCAACCCATGCTGAAGAGATTGGCCATAATTTAGAATTCGAGGAGCAGTCAGCTTAGGCCGAGGCACCTCAAAAGCTGAACGACGGACGCTTTAGGCATAGTATTCAAATGCCAACTCTTTCCTGTGGCCTATAAAATCCTCTACCATTACGTGTACAATGATCAGAACAGCGTCACACAAAACTTCGGAATTGTGCATGAAGCCGGCCCGCGAAGAACCCACCGGAAGAGAAATTAGGCTTATAAACACCCTCAACCGAAATGACGAAGTGTAACTCCAGCAGCTATCAAGCTGCGCAAACATCCATACGGGGGCCCAGAATGGGAACGAGAAAAATCAAATCGATCAGCCTAAGGCCTCAGATTTATAGTTCTGAAATCTCACCTTCGCGAATCTTTCTCGTCTTCTCTCGCATTTGAAGCCAAGGAAGGCCACCTAGGGGTGAGATCAGCTAATTTGACTAGCCTAACATAAACCTTTGTCTTCCGTGTGTTACAGATGTTTTTCGCAGCACCAAAAGTTCGTCGCTGCAAGCCTCCCCACTCGTCCTCACCATATAGTTCAATATACTTCAGTATATTTAGGTTAGTAGGCAATGCCTTTATAGACCCTATTGAAAACAGTATGCATGAAATATCCAACAAAAAATATGTCACTATAGACAGTGAGTAACATATATACATGTACAAATTTTAACGTGTGCGTGCGAGCAGTCAGAATAGTCTCTTGTGAACAGAATATATCCAAAATAAAATGTGTGACTGTAAAACAGTGAGTAGCATATACAAATTTAAAGTTATATCTCTAGGTATTTCCGGGGCGTAAATTATTCCTGTTTCCTTGTACATATGAACGATAACTGGTAAGTGGATGTTCATCCAATTTCCGTTTAAACGCATCTGTGGAGTTCGCCATTACGACCTCCTCGAGCAGTCCCTTCCAGGCACCGATGACTCGTTGTGGGAACGACTGCTTGCGGACCTCTAGATGGGATACGGTTCCCCGCAGTGTGAGGGAATTCCCACGGAGGTTGGTTGAAGTGGCGAAGGCGAAGAAGTCATCAAACTTAAGGGCACTCTCCCGATTCCTCACGAGGCGGTACGTCGGTATGAGGGGGGAAACGTTAAGTGCTAATAGTCTACATTCGTAAGATGAAGGCTTTAGGCCCTGCACAATTTTCGTTGCCGTTTGCTGAATTCTTTCCAGCATCTGGTTATCTTTGTGCATCCATGGTCGCCACGCCTGAACGCCATACTCCAGATGTGAGCGAATAAATGTTCCATAGATTTCGCCGAATAGCTTTGTGTATATGTCGACAAAAGTTCGCTTCATGGCAAACATAGCACTGTTTGCCCTCTTGGCAGCCCTAGCACACTGTACAGACGACTTCAGGGATGGCACAATAGCTATACCCAGATCTTTTTGTTCATTGACGTTCGACAGACACCTTCCATCGAGTACGTAGTTGTGTAAGCCATCCGTCGCGCTCAGTTTCTTCGCCTTGAGCCGAAGTGTGACAAAATTCTCAAAGTTAAACCGCATTAACCATTTTTTGAACCATTTACCTAGGTGGTCAAGTCCTCCTTGCAGAGTTTGTTCATCATAAGCGTTTTTGATGGGTTGCCATATCTTAATATAATCTGCAAACAGGACTCCATTACTGACCAGTCCATGCCTACAGTCGTTGACGTAGATTAGGAACAATAGTGGCCCAAGAACGGAGCCCTGAGGCACTCCACTCGCAACTAACACTGAAGAGGATTTTGCGTTTCCGGTATAATTGTAGTGGGTTAGGTTAATAGGTAAAACGCTTCCTGCCGCGATATTCAGGCTCGGTTCCTTAGGGGAAGAGAAGAAGCGAGACGCTAGATGGAAGGAACAGTATATTCTCTACAGAGCTTGTGGCGGCTGCAATGCAGTCTATTACGGACAGAAAGGACGATCAGCCTCCACACACTTAAGCGAACATCAACGAGCGGTAAAGGGGCGATATCCCTCGTCTGAAGTCGCCATGCACACATTAGAAACTGAGCACCAATTTGCATGGGGCAAAACCCGCATTGTTGGCTCTTTTCCATGCAATAAAAGCCGCGAATTTCTCGAAGCCATGCACTCGGATGCACAATGCACAAACAGGCCCACCGAGTTAGCATCGTCGTACCGAAGCCTCAAGCAGAAGTGGGTGAGACGCGAGCCAATCCAAACGGAAAGAAAAACGCCACAACAAGGCACTGGCGCAAACGCCACGCCACGGCGTTATTGATTTTCCCACGGACTTTCGTTGTTAGTTGTTACTCTTTTTGGCCCATTATTTTTTTGTTTACGTCTGAAGATGAGGCGAGGCTCCAGCTTTGAAAATTCACAGAATAAAACAATCGTTCCTCCAATGCTTTCGCTACATAATTATACTTCTTGGGATGCCGATTTTCCAATTCATCCGTATGAATAACGCTCGCGAAGGTTTGCTGCAAGCTAGACGATGGGATAAATGTACAATACGCGAAAGTCTTACGCGGGAACAATAAGCCTTTCTACACCGATGCGGAAGAATGAAAATTTTACCAAAGTCTATCCGCATTCGACCTGCAATAAGAACAACTCAAGGATATGAAATTGCATCTCGTTATAGTCAAAGCATGCTTAGAGCATCCATTGCAAATGCCCATTACAGACTTCAAAAATTCCAAGTTTCTAAGGAAAAATGCATGGATTTCTGCCAACCCAAACTTCCTTCAAACATTTTTGAATCTTTGAAAGAGAAAATTACTCGTGTTTCCGACAGTTAACGACAGAAGAAGACGAACTTTTTAGAAAAGAAAGGGATGGCAATTACTAAACGATCTTCCTGAAGCCAGAACACCGCAACTAATATAACAAACCTATCATCGCGGACTGTTACAACAACTGAAGAACATGTACTTTTGATGGGAATGAAGTACAACCTTACCGATTCAAACTAACTGGACTTCCTCGCAAATTTGGAATCCATAATATCAGCAGAAACTCTATCAGAAGATGAGCAGTTTACAATCCGATACAACACTGTAAACGCCCTAAAGAACCGAACCCTCTATTCAGTGTTATCACAAGAAGAAAAGAAAGCACTAAAGTCTCTTAAAACATGCAAAAGCATCATCATCCTTCCTACAGGTAAAGGAGGCTCAAACGCCATCTTAAACAAGGCTGACTACGATGCGAAGATGCTTTCATTACTAGATGACAGGTCAACCTACAAACCTCTGAACACGAATCCCACTAAAAAAACAGAATGCAGCTATTAAAAAGGTACTTAAGCGTCTTATAGAAACGAAAAAAATATCAGTCGATGTTGCCAGGTCCTTAAAACAAACCGAGCTAAACGCAGCCAAGAGCTACGGACTACCTAAGGTACACAAGCCCGATGTACTACTGCGACCGATAGTATCCTTAATCGGCGCGCCTAATTATAAGATCTCGAAATGGCTATTCCGAAAGCTCCATCCCTTGGCAACAGGTTGCAAAACATCGATCAACAATTCCATGGAATTCCTAAACAAATTGCAAGGACTTGAAATTATCGCAGAGGAAATAATGGTATCCTTCGATGTCACCTCTCTCTTCACGCCGATACCATTGCATTTGGCTAGGCAATACACAGAAGAACTACTTAATTCCCACGATATTGACTTTTCTGCATCTTCCCTGCTTAAACTCTTGGATCTCTGCCTGGAAACTAATTTTTCGTTCGCACAACAACATTATCAACAGATTAAAGGAGCTCCGATGGGGTCAGCCATTTCTGGCTTCTTAGCTGAAGTCACAATGCAAAAATTAGAAACCATGGCCCTGCCACTAGTTAACCCCAGGTTTTGGGTACGATATGTCGATGAGTTTGTCATTGTTAAAAGGGAGCAGCTCGAAAGACTACACAACGCTATCAACACAACGATGCCAAACCTCACGTTTACACTCGAAAAAGAAGTTGACAGTAAACTCCCATTCCTCGACGTCCTCGTACAGCGGAATACTGACGGGACATTCCAAACATCAGTTTACAGCAAAAAAACACATGAAGATGCCATCCTACATTACGAGAGCAACCACCCTATTGCTCAAAAATGGAGTGCTGTTACCACCTTAATCAACAGAGCAAGAACGCATTGCTCTAGTCCTGAACTCTACCAAGCCGAACTCAATTACCTGGTAAACAACAGTCGAAGCACAAAGAAAAGGAACTAGATTGTCCCGATCAGGCACCTAATCCAAAAAATGGCGAACGCTTCCATCTATAAAGAAAGTGTCCAAACTTGTTGAAAGACACTTGAGGAAGCATCAAATCCACGTAGCGCACAAACCGATTAATACGCTACGAAATCAGCTCGTGCACCCTAAGGATAAGGTAAGCTACTTGGACAGAAAAGAAGTCATCGACAAGATCCCTTGTGGCGGCTGCAATGCAGTCTATTACGGACCGACAGGACGATCAGCCTCCACACGCTTAAGCGAGCATCAACGAGCGGTAAAGGGGCGATATCCCTTGTCTGAAGTCGCCATGGACACATTAGAAACTGAACACCAATTTGCATGGAACAAAACCCGCATTATTGGCTCTTTTCCATGCAAGAAAAGCCGCGAATTTCTCGAAGCCATGCACTCGGATGCACAGTGCATAAACAGGCACACCGAGTTAGCATCGTCGTACCGAAGCCTCAAGCAGAAGTGGGCGAGACGCGAGCCAATCCAAGCGGAATGAAAAGCACCGCAAAAAGGCACTGGGGCAAACGCCACGCCACGGCGTTATTGATTTTCCCACGGACTTTCGCTGCTATTTGTTATTCTTTTTGGCCCATTCACTTTTTCTTTACGTCTGAAGACGAGAAGAGGCTCCAGCTTCGAAAATTCACAGAATAAAACCATCTTTCCTAAAATGCTTTCGCTACAGAATTTGAGAATAAGTGTTTAGGAAGTTAACTGTCGGCCGAATAGAAGATCGGCTGCGAGAGGGCTGCCATCTGTAATATGAGAAAGTGGCAATAACCGTGAGGAAATGTGTAAGTCAGTCATGGGGAGGTGGTTGGCGTAAGTAAGCTAGTTCACGCGCAGTTGCATGCAGCAGTGGCGTTGGCGCATGGGCGTCTGCGCGGAGTAGAGTTATCGTGCCTAGTTCGCGTCGAAGCGAAGTATGCCAAAGCTCACGTCCGCTGTTTTAGATTTCTTTGAACAGCAAATCACAGAGGCCGCAAGGCTGGCCTGCCAACGAAAAACACGTCTGCACGCGTAGGCCGATTATGTCTGTCTTGCCAAAAACCTTCAAGGCCGACTCAGACGACGACCGCTCTCGTTGGCCCCTGGGATGGCTACTGCTAAGCATACACTTAAGTCACGGCTAGCCTCCTAGCTGGTCGTGCGCTCCGAATTCAAACTCTCTTCTGCTTATTCTCCATTCCTCTGTTTACAGAATAAACTATTCCTACTACGCTGGCCTCCACCGACTTCTTCTCTCCGAAGGAATCATGGTCTGAAAATGGCAGTTGTATCGCAGTAGGTTAAGTGAGTTTAACCTAGCAAATGCGATCTCCAGACCATGGTTACTTAGTGCAGGAGAGAAGTCGTTAAAGGCCGAAGTAGTTAGAAGACTGTATTGTGTATACAAAAGAAAGGAGAGTAGATGGAGGAAGTCTGACTTGGGGGAATGCGTCCCCTCAGGATGTTGACCGGGTTTCAAGTGAGGTCTCAGCAGCAATCAAGCCAGAAGACAGAGAGAGCGCGTCCATTGGCTAGGTCGGGCTGGAGATTTTAGGCAAAGAAACAGCTTGCGTCAGGAACGCGTGCAGGCTTGCTATTCGTCACTTGGCACAAACCGTGCAGATGCGGGGACTGTGATTGGCTGAGCGAGACGCCTTTGGGAAAGTGCACTTCAACGCGAGCTAGTCGGCCAGGCACGAACCACTAAAGTTGCTAGGATTGAACTCACTTAGCCCCCTGCGATAGGGTCACTACAGCATCACTGGCATTCGATTATTTCATGACAGTGTGGACTTTGGCGTACCTTGAGGAATTGTGTGCAGTACTTCTACGACACCAACCACATATCCACTTATCTACCAGTTATCACGATGAGCAACGAGCACAGGAAACTGTGATGGCTTACCTAAGTGTCTGCTAAATCATAACCGGAAAAGGGTGAGGACCATGGACTCTCATATGCCACAATATTAACCACGGCTTTTACACACGATTATGCCTGGATGACTAGTAAGGAGATGAAGTGCCATTATGGTAGCATGCGCTCAGTACTGCTGCACTGACTCATCATATCTTCGCTAGCCATGCCTTTGGGTACCTGTGCGTGTTTGTCAATTGCTGCACGACGCCCGCGATATCCCATCCATCCTAATCTCCTTCCCTCCCCGAAACTCGCATCCTGAGGCGCTGGTAAGTGCGAACCGATATATGTGCGTCATTCCACGTGTTTGGCTGCAGAGGCGACTAAGAACATTCCGCTGTCAAGGCTTCGCAACAGCAGACACGCGCGCTTGCTCAATTGTACTGAGG
>JAYGXS010000007.1:16736498-16752369 GCA_036362985.1 Ligula intestinalis
AAGGAGACGAGAATGTTTAAGGTCACAAATAGTCGAGGACCACCACAAGGATACTGAAAGAATCCGAACGGAGGAAAACTAGTTAAATTTAGTAATAGAGGAGAAGTCAGTAGAGGCCAGATTAGCAGTAATAGTTTACTGTGTACACAAAGGAAAGGAGAATAGATGGAAACAAGTTAGACTTCGGAGCACACGCCATTTCGCTGGAGCGCCATGGTCCTTAAGTGACATCTGGCGGCCGAGGGTGGGGAAAAAGGGACATGCTTGACTGGTGCTTGTGCAGCCCCGAGAACCTAGATGTCTCGCGGAAGTTAGGGCTACGAAGGTTTATCCTAACACCTACAATCTTCCAGGCCCGGTTCCTTTGGAGATGAGAGAGAAGACGGTGCAAAAGCCGGATCGTTAGTCATAGTGTATTCTGCAAAAGGATAGGAGAATAGATGGAAATAGTGTTGACTCTCGAATGACCGCATTCCGGCTGCTAGGGCGTCAAGTCCGGAGTGACTTGGGCATCAGAAATCGCTGCAGTATCGGTGCATGCTTTGTTAGACCGGCAAATGGCCGAGCTGATCTCTAGACTATCGTGGACGTGCGACCTTGAGATGGCCGCCTAACGTGAGCGCGCGGTCACGCTGAGGCGTATGTGCGCGTCGGTCAAGGACAGTTAGCGCCGAGCTCCACGAAGCAGTGGGCGCGCAGGCAGGCTAAAGGCGTCATGCGTCGGCGGCTGGTCATGGGGTCCAAACGGCTGCAAAAGGCCACTACAGACGCACGTATGTGTCCGAGTGGAAGTAGGTCAAGTATCTGCAAGTCAGTGCGTCTGTAAGCACTGACTGAAGTATTGGATGACCTTGAGGCAGCTAAACTTGAACAATGAGGCCGGACAAAGCAATGGAGGGCATGAGACGACAGAGACCACTACAGATATATCTAATGCTAACGCAGTATGGCTTCGCAGTCAGTCCTCATGTTAAGGTCAAGATCGAGATACGGATACAGTGCGGCAGTAGCACGAAAACATAATTGTAATATTAAGGTTTTTACTGAATACTTGCATGTCTGAACTCGTATTTATGGAAGTAATCAGTGAAATTTAAGCGCACAGCGTCTGGAGACCATAAAATCTCATGTTGCGTTACCTCCATTTCAACGGTTGCCCCAGGTCAACGCCTATTCTACAGGACACCATGCAATTTAATCGGCAGTACCTTGTGCGGTGTCTACGCAAATTGCATGTCATAGTTCGCACGCTGAAGCTGTACGGTACCCCCGACGCATACCCCGCTTCCGCTTCCAAGAATATCGCGTCCGGGAGAGGTCAACGACAAGCAGGCTGGGAAGAAGCTGATGGGATCGCTAGCACAAGAATTTTATTCGCTCAAGGTTTCGAAATCCGTCGCGGATCCATCATCAGGCATGCATAGGCCGGTGCGTCTGCTAACGCCCACGCCAATAAACCATATGAGCGAACAATGATTGGGCCCAAATCCAGCACGGGTGACGAAAGATCAGTAGGTCACGACCTGCACGCCGGCTACCAAGCCATTAGCGCACAAGCGGGCAATTATCCTTGGTACGTGTACAGCAGCATAGTGACTGTATCCTATAAATACTGCAACTCCCTGTGTATGCATTACCCAGGTTTACTATTGTCGCTGATGATAGGTCTACGATGGATTTCGAAACGTCCGGCGAATAATTTTTTGTCCTATCGATCACCTCTGCTTCCTCTCAATTACTTCCTGGGACTCGCATGTTCGCTTCTATGAAAGGGCTGTCGCTGAGGCTATCTTCAGAAGTGAGATGTCTAACTGGAGGCGTCGCTCCCACCAGACAGTCCACATACACTGTCGGCTAATCAGGCGCAGCCTTCGCCAAACGACCTTCGCCAGAAGTATACGTCATTACGCGCGGCATGCACACCGCCATGCTCGCGTTCGCTTGCGAACGCGCACACGCACCCGCATGCACTTGCGCGCACAATCCAGCGAGCGAGTGAACGGACGCACGCATGCATGCACGTACGCACGCCTGCCTGTCTGTCCCACTACCTTCATGCGGCGGCGCGTTTTCATGCAAGCGCGTATTTGTGCACACTCACACGGCATAGCACACATACACACACAAACAGAGCCAAGCGAGACGACGTAGGAGTACAAAAGAACACGCGCAAAACTCAGGTGTCTGCTGCCCTCAGCGGTTTAGAGGCAGTAGAGCCGTTATTGCTACTACTACTGCAACTACTGTTGTCAGTTCTTATTCAAGGGCGCTCCCCGAATGTCCTCTGTGTCCTCATCTGGTCCATCATCTCAACTCCCCCGCCCCCTGCTCCTAAATTGCATTTGTGATTAAAGTCTAATGTGTACTCTTCCCGGCGACCCGATAACCTCGCCCTGTCGCATTGGTGAACGGCGGGAAATAATGCTTAATGAGGACTGCTCTCTTTCACCAACCACCGGCAGTACTTCTGCCTCTAACACCCTTCTGCGTCAACTGCTTGCGGGCGTAGATCCCGAGAGTGTCCGCGGCTACAGCGAACTAATGAACTCCAAATTCGGTTTGCGCCGCTCCTCCTCTGTGAGCATCAGCTCGCGCCATCGTTTCCGACGGAACAACCCTGATGGCGTTGAGATGAGGCCACGCGGAGCAACAATGTACAGCCAATCCTCCCTCTCTAGACGTTCTTTCCCCAGTCCCAAACATGAGGCCATCGGTGCTAAACGATCCAAGCATTCTGTTGATTCGTCGGCGCCAATGGTGCCAGAAGAAGGAGAAGATGTTGTTCCACTAACCATAAAGATTGAAGCCACTGATCCTTCTGAAGACAGTCTTTCTTCAGAGCAATATAATAAAAAAAATCCACCACCCTGGAAATCGAAAGAGGCGAACAGTCCAAAACAAGCAACTACGGATTCTACCACCACGAATTCCTCGGTTGCTGCCAGTGCCTCGGACATTGCCTCTATTCCCCAACTCCGACCGCCTATGCGGCCACGAGCACACACAGCTTCGGAGATGGAAAATGTTCTCAAAGCCTGTACCGAAAAGCTCTACCACCGTGATGAGTTGACGCGTATTTTAGAGTTATGTGTCCGTGGCGGACAGCTTGTCAATGGTGGTATACATCGAACCAGTCGGTCACTGGATCCTATCACAACAGAAGCCTCAAAGTCAGGTGACTCCTCGAAGGCAGATAAATCGGACACGACGTCTCCATTGAGCCAGCTACTGGAGTCCACACCACCCTACAATCCCGCTCGACTAGACGCCACCACCACAGGAATTAAACTTCCCTGGCAGAGAAGTGTCGTCGGAAGTCACAGCACAAATGCACTCAATGCCTTGTCGCTGAACACTGATAGGTTCCCGAGCTCCCGGAATAACTTTATCCATGGCACTCACTCTCTGCGGTTATTCCCTAAGGCTGATACTACCTTTCACCAAATCCTCGATCTCAGCACCAACACCTCGCCATCTGAGGTGCGAGGTCCGCAGGCGGCTGCAAACCACCCGCTCTCCGTTGTGGATCAGGTCATCGACTACAGTCGGAATAAGGAACAAGGCCTCTTAGGCATCACGCCGGACGAACTTTTTCACTGGTCGGGTGTGGGCCAGGCTGCGATGTTACAGCAGCTCTTTCAGAGAGTAGGTCTACCCGCGGCAGCAGCAACAGCGGAGCCTTCAGCCACCACTGGAGGGGACATTGGTTTGAACCCCCACTCTCCCTCTCTCAACCTCGCTCTCGGCCCGCTGCCGCCTTCATGGCCTATTCGACTGGCCACTGCGAATTCTCATCTGCTTTGCCGTCGGGTGGGTGAATGGTTGCTGGTAGCAGACGCCTATACCACGCGCTGCTGTATCAACGTCCCTCCGAATGCTCTATTAGCCACGGTGGCCGCCTATCGTTATTGTCGCTGCACGGAAATAGATCAGACTCCGCCGGGAAAGATAGTCTCCACCCACGCTATGCCGAAGTTAGGACCCACACTGAAGGCGATCCTGCAGCGCATCTGGCCCCAGCTCCTGCTCAGCTCAATGATTCGGGAGAATTTCTCCTTCACTGTCACCCCCCTGACCTCAGCGGAGATGGAGACGATTGCTAACTTTGGAGGCAGTTCGCCGACGTCGGAAACGGAAAAAGATGGCTCGCCGACCACTGAACCGCAGGATCTACTTATTGCCCGGTTAGGCACGGCTCACGCGCTGCTTAACCTCATCGAGACCGGAAATCAACTTTTGATGGACACACAAGTCCTCGAATGTGTCAGGAAGTGCATTTTTGCCCAATGTAAGTGTTCATGTTAATGTGGATTTTCAATACTTGTATTCGTACCATAGTCTAGGAACTGGGTTTGCTTGCTCAACAAACAGAACATTTAGCATTGCTGGTAGCGATAAGTGAGACTAGAATGGCCATTTCTGGCTCATTAGCCGTTGTCAGCCAGTCGTAACCAGCACCATGGGATGCACCACCTAAACTCGAACTGGCGACCTTTTGATCAGAAGTCTAATGCCTTAACCATGGAGCCACGGGCTCATCTTGTCGGTTTAGATTGGGAGATATTGGCAGTCGTTGGTTAACGTTCGCCGATCGCTAACGGAACTCATTAGTCTCGCTCTGCCCTGGGGCTCATTTTCAAGCCCCGTCAGCTGCCGTACAGCGGCTGGTAGTCTAGGCAGACAGCATTGGCGCCAAATACATTCCGACATTGCCGACAAACGTTCAGCTCGATATTGGGATCTGTAAATTGCATAGAGCATCATGAAAAGTACCATAATATTGTAAAATTACCTCCACCGTTCCCCTCATGCCAAACTTCATTCGAAGGTATCGAGGACTCTCCAATTCTAAGGGTTTGGCCCTTTGTGCCGTTTTACCAGTCCACATACGGTCGTCAGTACGCGATTTTCCCCAAAAAGCGCCAGAGGAAAACCACTACTGTGCTGTTCACTCTTTGTAAATTTTGTGCAAAATTAGTCTCTTTGTGATATTTCCGCCAAGGATTAGTGTGCAGGGGCTAATGACTGTTACTTGACGGTGTTCGCAAGGCAGATCAGTTTATCAGAATAAGACTGTCCTGGGCTGCAACCCAAAAATAAATTATAAATGATAGCCTTGCTATTCCAGGATTAGGAGCCTGGCGAACGAGTTTATTTGAAAAAAGCAATGGTGTGCAAGCCAAAGACTTGAGTTTCCTAATACAGAAAAATACGTATAAACAACGTCCATTGTTACGTACGGGTAGAATGCAATGTTGGTAAATATGAGGGAATGTGTTAAGATAATTGCCTTACATTTTCACCCTTCGAAATGTGGAAATATGATAACATGGAAAACTGTTCTAAACATTAAGCGGGTGGAGGTTGGTACTCTACTTAAATCCGTATTCTCGGTAGACTTACACTTGTTTATCTCTCATTCCCTTAACTCATACCATTCACTACGCCACTATCTCTGAAAAAGTCTAATTTTTATTAAACCATGTAACAAAACCCTCTTATAGCTATGAATTATTTCAAAATATCCGGAATTTACAAGTACCATTGAATAACAGAGTTTAGCGATATCTCTGACATAAGCTATGATCTTAATTTATGTGGGTTTTATGTACTACCTGTGCCGTCAGTATAGTAGTTATATGGCATATACTTCTGATAGCCACCTTAAATTTCTATTTCAACATATTTAAGACAAGAGGCCCAAGGCCCGGAGGAGTCTCTTCAAAGATAGTTCAGGACAGAAAAATAAACTCAAACAGGACGGCGATCCTCGAAAGGAAGTGGGAACCGCTGACTGTTTGAGTAGATGTTGTAATCCATGGCCATAAGAAAAAAGGGCATCAAGGCGTCTTTCGAAATCGGGCACCGACATTGCTTGGACAGTATCCTCACTCAGCGAGTTCCAGTCTTTGATAACACGACGGGAAAACCGGTAATTCTGAGGCAGATGGTCTGAGCGTTGCTGGACTAGGCGAAAGGAGTGGCCTCGGGTGCGAGCGTCGTAATTTTGAATGATGATGCAATCCAACTCTGGGTAGCGTTTGAGCACAACCAAGCGGAACAGCAAAATTAGATCCCCTAGATGTCGACGATACTCCAGAGAAAACAATTCTAAACTGCGAAGACGTGCTTCATATGGAAGTCCACGGAGTTGTGGGACCATCGTAGAACCCAGTCGTTGCACCGATTCAAGTGCGAGAATTTCTCCTGCGTAGCAAGCAAAGTAGGCCGGGCCTGCGAACTCGATGACAGGCCGACTATAGATGGGGAACAGCTTTTTAAATATGGCGGGAGACCACCGAGAGAAGGTCCTTCTCAACATCCATAAACACTGAAGCCCAGCCGCACGAATTTTGGCTGTGTGACAGTTTTTTTTCAAATTGTCTTGTATCATGATTCCGAGGTCGCGGAATTCCGTGACTTGTTGGAGTGGGACACCATTGAGCGAGTATGGTGAGACGACATCAGTAGATTTAATTGTCATGAATGCCGATTTCGCAGCATTGACCGGCAATTGGTTACTTGAAGCCCAAGAGGCTAACTGGATAAGGTCCTGTTGCAGGGCGATTATGTCGTTGGCACCTGTGACATCGCGCCATATTTTCAGGTCATCGGCGTACAATACGAACGGATAGGAAAGGCTTTTTTCAGATCCTGAACGTAGATGGAGAACAAGGTGGGACTAAGAATGGATCCTTGAGGAGTACCAGATGATGTGACCTCGGCAGGAGACAATACACCTCCGACACTGACACTCCAAAACCTATCACTTAAATATGACCAGATCCAGTTCAGAATGTTGCCACCAATACCAAGGGTTGCTAACTTGTTTACGATCAGTTGGTGAGAAACCCGGTCAAACGCTTTACTGAAGTCGATAAATGCCACGTGCGTTGGGCAACCCCTATCTTTCGATTCGGCCAAAGACTCACGGGCAAATAACAGGTTTGTTGTACAAGATTTTCCGCGCATAAAACCGTGTTGCTCTTGAATCCAACCGCTGGTTTAGTCCAGGAAATTGTCGATCTCTTGTTTTATGAGGGTTTCGAGAACCTTCACTAAAACCGACGTGAGGGTTACTGGCCTATAATTGGAGGGAAGCGATTTATCACCGGATTTATAAAACGGCTTCACGACAGCAAACTTCCAATCTTCAGGAAGAGTGCTCTTACTGATGGATGTTTGAAAAATATCCATAACAAGTGGAGCAATGATATCTGCCAGGTGCTTCAGTATTAATGGGTGCAAATTATCAGGTCCAGGTAAAGTCGAGGATTTAAGTGCAGTCAAAATAAGGATAACCTTTTCTACCGAGAACTCGATGTTCGTTAAAATCACCAAGCTCTGAGATGGGAGGAACACTGGTGTTATTGTTTGCTGCTGGTTAGCATATAAACCCCGGTATTGTGATGCCAAGGCCTGCGCTTTCTCCCCGTCCGATAGCATGCGCTGACCATCCGCTGCAATTAGCTCTGAGATTCCAGGTTGAGCTCTGCGACGACGGTTGATATAGGCGTGGAACCGCTTTGGCTGAGAGTCGGAGACTTCCAGTATGGTATCTTCGTAATCCCTTTTACCTTGCCTTATAACGGCATGACATTCATTACGCGCTTGTTGATAGCGATCAAATGCAGATTGTGTTCAGAGTAAGCGAAACGCTTTCCACGCTCGGTCGCGCCTTCGCAATTAGCCTTCAGCTGTTCGGCCGATCTAGGGTGAAAATAGCCGGGACGAGCCAGGGACAGACATTGGAGTAAACTCCGCGACAATTGCAGTAACATTAGATTTCAACGGTGCCCATTTTTCCTCTAGAGAGGCAGTGGTATGCACCCCCCATAGTAAAAGTAGAGCAGCTTGACGCATGCCGTCAAAGTCCGTACGCCAAACATTTGATCTTGTGAGCATTATGCCGTTGTACTAAACCGAATGGATCTGTTCCGAAAGCTTTACTTCAAATTCACGCATTAGTTTCATCGGGAACTTGGCGCAAGTTTGTCTGCATTACCATTCTTTCCGAATTTCGGGAGTACCTCCGAAATGTTTGTGTGTGTGCGAGCGCGTGGGTTAGTAAAAGCCTTTATTTTAGCTATCTACTAACCTTACTGCAAAAGTGGAACCCCATGGGTCTGATTTTGACTGTTTTATTTGAAGTAAAAGTCTGGCAGTATTAAGCATCTCCTCCTCCTCTTATTCCTTTTTATTCTGTCCATTTCACTGCTCGTTCACCCTGTCGTATATTTTTGTGAACGACTGTACTTTATCAAAAAACTACTATATCTTTGTCACAAGCCTCGGTGTTCGTAGCCCCTCTTTTTATGCACTCCTACTAATCACGTGTGCCATAAATTTCAGTGTCATGTCTGCCGTCAATGAGTTAACGCGTTGTAATGGCAGTCTAGCAAACTTCACACTGCGAAATTCGCTAACAGGCTTTACAGATCGATGCACCCTATGCGCAGTGCAAGGCTTTTTACCCGGATGTGCCTCCGTCTGTTGGTATATGTGAGATTCAAAAAGGATTATAGTGCATTGTGAACCTCCCCCGGCCTCGCACTCAGCTGACTAACAGTAGCGTAATTTGCTATGCCCCTGGTTTTGCTATCCACTCATCTCGGAGTCAGGTGAATAACCCTTAATTAATCAGCTAAATCCCGATCCCTGAGCGTGTCACGTATGTCACTTCTCTCGATCTGGAACAAATCCGCTAGCGGCTCCTGGCGGAGCCTCGTAGCGCAGGAGACTAAACGTGATATAATTTTATGTACACGCTTAATAGCTGGTTTCTCGAGTCTCTCACTAGCATAAAATAGATGAAAGACTAGGCCTCATTTGAGGTTTCTAGCCTACAGTTTCACCCGTTTGAGAATTATAGAAAATCATTTGCACACACGATCGACGGCAGTATGCCACCGCCTTATGTTGGCTGCAGGACCTGAAAGGTATAGAAAACTTTAAAATTAATCTTTTAAACACCAAATCCATCTTTTGCCTTCAGTGGGCTTGATTGGCATCACAAGTATCTTTTATCTGGCGGATTCCCAATTGGTTGGTTAGGAAATCATTTTTGGATAGTCAGCTTACTGTATCAGAAGTGATTTCTTCTATAGGTTGCAGAAAATTGGGCTGGTAACTTGACCTACACTTGAACAAGTTTACGACTCTTAGTGGGATCTCCTAAGCAGGTGGTTACGGTGTTGTCTGTACCCAAGCCTAGCACTTGCTATCATGGTTTATAACCCCACCGGGATAACCGAAGTGTTCACTATTGGGGCGGGTGAACATTATATCGCTACACGTAACCGCATGAGCACGCCGGCCTCACGCCCTCTCGAACTCAGTCAGTGGACTGTCTGAGCATTTTTTCTGCTATTAATAAGCTTGGGCGAGACGCCTGGCGGGGAATGAAATTTTGCATCTATGTATGTCACGCACATGCACGGCAGTTGAACAGATGAACATTGCCGGCAAAGACAAGGGAGAATACAATGGACATTTCTGGCTCATTATTCTTCATTGACCAATCATATCTTACCCCAAGTGGTTCATTACCTCAGGACTGAACCCACGACCTTTTGATCAGAAGACTAACGTTCTACCGATTGAACCAGCGGCTCATTGTCTTGCCAGTTTAGATTGGCAGCTATTGACCGCTAACGGAACTCACTCGTCCCGCTCTGCCTTGGGTCTCACACTCGAGTCCCGTCAGCAGCCGCGCAGCGGCTATTAATTCAGGCGATGAACATTGCCGGTAAAACAAAGAACCCGTGGCTAGATGGTGAGAGCGTTGGAACTCTAACCAACAGGTCGCGGGTCCAGCCTTGAATGGGGCGTGACCCGGGGTTGGTTATGATTAACTGATGACGGCTAATGAGCCGGAAATGGTCAATCCAGTCTCCTTTATCCTCCTACGCTACTGGCCGCCGTGCGGCTGTTAGTACGTTTCGAGAATGAGCCCCAAGGCAGATCGGGACTGGTGAGTTCCATCAACTATCGGTTAGCGTTTATTAACGAGATATTCAGGTCGTACATTATCGTGTATCCAAGGAATGTCTTGAGTCAACGTTACTTTCTTTTTGATTCAGCATAACAAACACTGTTCTTTTGGGAAATGGGGATTAGTAGCCCCAAGCCTCTAGGTACCATAGCGATCACTTTGGGGTAACGGTAGGTGAGAAAGCCTTTCGGGGAGACTAGAAGGTGTATTTTGTCCCAAGGGCAGGACGGGTAGATTGCTCTATCTACCGTAAATAGTAATATGACAGATAAACCTGGCTAACCGTTCTTTCTTTGACCAGAAACATAGACGTTTATTGACTCTGTGTAGAAATTTGACAAAGCTTTTCACTTCTGTTTGTATCGAAAGCTTCTACTCAGTGCTCAAGCAAAGGCGATAATAAACCGGCCTTGATAATGTTGCGAACCGTACCTCTTAGCGTATGACCGTCTGTCGAAGCAGATCTGGACAGCACGACTCATACTCTGCGACAACGACGGAGACCGAATACCACAGCTCAAAGAACCGTTTCGAAACTGTGCCGAGCCAAGTTTTAAGTTAATAACCTCCTCGACCTCTTGAGGTGCACAGCAGCTTCCGATTGAGTGCGGTATAGATGCAGTCATGCGGTTACCGGGGAAGAAAGTGCCCAAACCACCTCAGGCTTGTTTTTTGAGTTGCCTGGGATATCATTGCAATGTTGTCGCAGTCACTTTGGACTGTCTGATTTGAGCCGACTTCGGTGTACTTTCTTTCTAAGGAGGGTCCTGAGGCAGCGGTGGTTAAATACCTCCAGTTTTCCTTCATATTCCGTGCGCACAGCTCAGCATTCACAAACACAGCGATGAACAGATCGGGTGGATGCACGGTACACGCAAATTCCCGAGGCGATGGAGATGTCATATTGAAATCAAGGCACTTTCTAAGGCGTGAGAATACCCAACGAGCAGCATCTATTCGGAGACAATGTCGTCTTTACTCTGTCCATTTGGCAGCAACCTTCAAGTTGGCAGCCATAAATCTCAAGAGGAGCTTTCTCCTGGCCATGTATGCTGTTTGAAAACACGTTGCTGTTCCGAGCGTTTATCGATAAATTGACCTTATTCACCCGTTACACCCTGGGCTGCAGACTACCAAAGCTTGAAGCTAGTAAAGCGATATTATCCGCGTAGTCACCCGAGGTCGGAGTGCGAACTCGCTACTGTCGGTTTCGTGTAGGGTCTTCCTAGCAAATCAAGTCAATGGCGTAGTTGAACAGCGTGTGCCACAGAATACGGCCTTGTGAAACGTCATAGCTAATATCGAACTGTGGACAAATATTTTTATGGACCAGAACGCGCACAGTACTGAGATCTGATATCTATTCCAACACTGCATCCCTCTTTAGGCGATCCATTGAAGAACTTCGGACATTTCCCAAACTATCGGCTAAAGCAACTTAAGGCACATTGCTGACCAGCAGACTATCCAGACAAAAGTAACAATAAAAGGGTTTCAGAATGATTTCTCTTTATAAAAACCGTAGTGCATGGTTGCGAAGGTCATATGCATGCGCATTTTAAGGTGATTTACCGACAAGAGTGTGCAGATTGCTTAAAACGAAACGAGCCCCTCAAGTTAGCAAAAGTGAGGGTTCCGGGATATGGATTGGAGAACATGATAATGGTTACTTGGACGGATTTGTTTTTGCTGACGTTTCGGAGTGCTTAGTCGGCTTTCCTTTGTTAAAGCGTATGCTACGGATATCAATCAACTACTTGAATGTCTGGCCGGACTTATCGGCCGTGGGCTGATCGAATTTTTATCTCGTTTGCTGCCTCGACCCTCCTGTGGATGTTAGCGTAGTTTGGCGACACTTGGTGTTGTGCTTGGTCTCCACGGTTGAGGAGGATGCCGATAATCCTGCCTCCTCTTCAGGTTGGTTCGTCGCCGGGCCGTATTCGCTCGCATTCTGTTGCCACGTTTTGGTCCAGACAGCGAGGGAGAAAGTAAGTTATGCTTGGGTTGATGCAATCGAAAGTCAGTTAACGTTTTGGCAGAGCAAAACTGGCCTAGTTCTCCAAAACGTCAGCATAAGAAAACCTGCCCCGGTAAGCATTATCCTGTTCTCAAATCTGCACATGACTTGAGATACTTTTCACAGGAAAGCATGTTAACTGAAGGGGTCTTGGAGAATTTAGTTGCTCCTATTTATTTAAGTTTGACATTATATTTGTGTGTATGGTTTACCCTTTCTTCTCGGGATTGTGTGAACTCTGTATTACCCTTGCCTGAAAAATTTCGCACTTGACCCAAAATCGCTTATCCGGCAGGCGTTATTTTTCATATTTTATTACGACCGCAAGCCAGGATCCAAGTCGTTTTTGCTTGTCAAAGAAAATACTTTCCAATCGCATCCCCAATAAACTATATGAAAATTATTTATTGAGAGTAGAACTTAGAACACAGACGCCAGCTTCTGAAAGCCTAATAGCAGATCTTTCGGAAATCCCTTTGAACGGCCTCTCATCCTGCAAATGTGCACATCATTGGTTTTTATTAGTTTTAGGAAGCAATAACTTCAGTAGTACAGATGTATAGTTCATGTTTTGCTAACTGGAATAAATTTGTTGGTTTGCTGAAGTTTTGGACAGCTGGGCTGGCTGTTCTTTGTCGAAGCGTAAACCGACTTTATCGATCAGAAAATTTAAAGTTGAAGCTGAACCTGTTGGCCTTGGGCTAATTGATTTTTCTCCACTCGCTGCTTGGCCCTCCGTGTAGATTTTGGCATAGCTTGAAGGCAATTGGTCTGGTGCTCCGTCTCCACGGTAGAGTACGCTGGTAATCCTGCTCCCTCTTCCAGTGGTTTTGCCACAGGGCCGTCTTGTTCTGCAAATCCTGACTTCGCTTCGACCATGTCCTGCCCTGTACTAACGTAATGGCGTAGGACATTCTAGGCCGCGGGTAGGTTCAGATGCCCGTTGGCAGAACTGGCGTCTGAGTGCCATGCATCAAGCGTCCGGCTTTCCGCTTTTGAAGTTTTTCGGCCAACGGCGGTCGCTCCTTGAATATCGAAGTTGTGGCCAGTCTCTCTGATGTGTTTTGAGCTGCGAGTTTGGGTCTGGTCTCTGGACTGCCGCTTTGTGTTCTTGTGGACGGATGTGCAATTTGTGCCCTATTTCTCCAACGTCATTGCAGTCCCCATCGTTGCCACGTATTTTGTAGACAACTGCGGAGGTTTCAGTAGGGGCAGTCTGTCTTTAGGTTTCATCACTCGGCGTATTGTTGCCTGAGGTCGATGGGCTGTGCCTACTCCAGCAGTTTGTAACAATCGACAGACTGCTTTGGAGACTCCTTTTATATAGGGAATGGCCCTCCGACTTCGGTTTGCTGTTTTGCTGCCCGTTGTCTGTTCACTCGGCTTTTGCTTTGGTTGATAAGAGAATTCGGGTATCGAGTAGCTCGAAAGACGTCACGAAGTTATTGCTGTTCCACTCTTTTGTCGGCTTGTGTGTTGCAATGTTTTTCAACTCTTTGGAAAAGAGTAAGAACGCAGCTACGTCTGTGAGACTTTGCCAACTTTTAGTTCGTTTTTCGAGCTTTTATTGGCCTGCAACCACGGTCGTTCATGCACATTCCCGGCAAATTCTGATTGTGGATGGTCAGGTAAAGGTCATTGCAAGCCATCTTCCCACGGACAGATAGTCTCAATTACATGCGTGCAGGTGTTTGGGTGTGTGCTTGCCGTCCTAAACGAGTCGTGTTTTAGATGCGTTGGATGAATACGGAGGCTAGACCAGGGCAGGGTAGGCGTTATTCGGGGTTGTGCCATCATAAAAACTGCCGCACTTGGGGGTGTGGTGGCACGTCTAGGCGCAGGCTCGTGTTACATCAGCCGCCTGCCCCATCTTCTACCTCCGGTCTTTGTGACAAAGTTTTGACACCGAACACAGTTGGGGGAAAGGACAGGGTGCGGTAGATGCCGTGCAAGTCTTCTATCACTATGGTTGCTGGCGTGGCTCGAAGATGAACTCCAAGGCAGAGCGAGAGGAGTGAGTTTCCGAATGAATGAGAAGGTACGCGAACCAGGTATTTGCATGAACGAGGAAGAAGACGTATCGAGCACCAGATAAATTGATTCCTTGTTCTCTGACGATGGATCTATATAAGAGTTCAAAAGCTCAGAACAATAAATCAATTGATCTGTTGCTCGACACGTCTTCTTCCTCGTTCAGGAGTGAGTTCGTTTAACGATAGGTGAATCTTCGTCAACGGGGGAATCTAATGTAAGACAGACTGCGCGACAGGGGTTATTAAGACGGCAGAGAAAGTCTGAGTCTTTGAAGTTTATTGGGTTTATTTCTGCTTCTTATTCTACTAGACACCTTTTTAGATCCAAAGCAGGCTGCCGTTAACTCACTTCAAGTTCCGATCAGGCCGGTACCAGCTTTCATGAAATTGAGCAGATATTTTCCAACTAGGACATTTTTTGCGTTATCGCATCGTATGATACGTAGTGGATACGTAGTGTGTATGCATTATTGGCATCAATCTGAGTATTTCGAAGCAAGGATACTCTCTCTCTCTTTCCCGTTATACGTCATACAAGTTACACGTAATGCAAGTATTTGTTCCAGTTTGGTTGGTGCGCGTCCAAGGCTCCGGCACCCAGCAGTAGCTGCTGATCTAAAACAAAACTTCAGATCATGTGAAAATCCTATTTTGCTACAGCAGACGCTTTTACGCTGCCTTCTGATCCTCCTCGTTGTGTTAGAGTGCAACTTCATGCCTGCGCTACCGCTGAAAAGTGCGCATTTTTTCCATACTTGAAGCCTTATGCACATATGTCGGTGTAAAGACGAGAAGGGCTTCTTTGGGAAAGTTGAGACTTTGATGTGAAATGCACGTTACGCATACTGGCACACACTGACGTAGTCAACAGTTGGCAATCTGTGCTCAAGTCAGATGCTTATTGACTTTTCTGCACGTTAAAATTTTTAATTGTTTGGTGCACATTTTCTAGGGTCTGAAGAAGAACTGGGGAATCAGTATTAAGATTTTATTTTTATATATATAGCAGTAAGTGGGGTATGACAGAATTTGGGGGTAAGTTGATACAGAACTGTTCCGGACATTTTAGCCTTCACCAGCCAAGCATAACCCTGAACACCAGCTGGTCGGACAACACAAACAAACGCACTCACAGATAGCGCAGTTTGTCCACCACTGGTGTCTATCAGATGGGCCATAAACAATTCATCGAACCAAAGTTCATGAGCACCTCGCCACCTGCCATCTGCTGTCACTGCTGATCGGGTCTATATTCACTCAGAAATGTGCAAACACCGATCAAATGGGCTTTCGAACTAAGCAAAGGGCATGTGGTTGTCAGAGGTCTCCAGGGGGTGTCTGCATGCCAGGCCGATTCCGGCCAAGTCATTATAGCAGTAAGGGGGGGTATGACAGTATATGGTGTTAACCGGATACAGAACATTTTCGGGCTTATTAGCCTTCATCAGCAAAGCATAACCCTGAACACCGGTTGGTCGGACAACACAAACAAACGCACTCACAGGCGGTGCTGTTAGTCCACCACTGGTATCTATCAGGTGGGCCATAAACACTTCATCGAACCATAGTTCATCAGCGCCTCGCCACCTGTCATTTGCTGTCACTGCTGATCGGATTTATATTCATTCAGAAATGTGCAAACACCGATCGAATGGGCTTGCGAACTAAGCAAGGGGCATTTGGTGGTCAGAGGTCTCCAAGGGGTGACCGCCTGCCAGGCCGATTCCGGCCATATTCATAATAGCATAAGGGGGGCATGACAGTATATGTTGTTAACGGTGTACAGAACTTTTTCGGGCTTATTAGCCTTTATCAGCCAAGCATAAC
>JAYGXS010000007.1:16752469-16773637 GCA_036362985.1 Ligula intestinalis
CCAAACAAAGTTCATGGTGTGGTCAGAGACTCCCAAGGGGTGACCGCCTGCCAGGCCCATTTTTGCCAAGTCATTATTGCAGTAAGGGGGTTATTACAGCATTTGGTGATATCAGGATACAGAACGGTTTCGGGCTTTTTAGCCTTCATCAGCCAAGTATTACCCTTAACACGAGCTGTTCGGACGACACAAACAAACGCACTCACAGATGGCGCAGTTGGTCCACCACTGGTCTCTATCAGGTGGGCCATAAGCACTTCATCGAACCACAGTTCATCAGGGCCTCACCACCAGCCATTTGGTGTCACTGCTGATCGAGTCTATATTCACTTCGAAATGTGCGAACACCGATCGAATAGGCTTTCGATCCAAACAAAGTTCATGGTGTGGTCAGAGACACCCAAGGAGTGACCGCCTGCCAGGCCGATGCCGGCAAAGTCATAATAGCAGTAAGGGGGTTATTACAACATTTGGTGGTAACAGGATACAGAACGGTTTAGGGCTTTTTAGCCTTCATCAGCCAAGTATTGCCCTTAAAACCAGATGTTCGGACGACACAAACACACGCACTCCAAGTCGACGCAGTTGGTCCACCACTGGTATCTATCAGGTGGGCCATAAACACTTCATCGAACCACAGTTCATCAGCGCCTCGCCACCTGTCATTTGCTGTTACTGCTGATCGGGTCTATATTCACTCAGAAATGTGCAAACACCGATCGAATGGGCTTTCGAACTAAGCAAAGTGCGTGTGGTGGTCAGAGGTCCCCAAGTGGTGACCGTCTGCCAGGCCGATTCCGGCCAAGTCATAATAGCAGAAAGGGGTATGACAGCGTCTGGTGGTAAGGTGATATGGAACTGTTTCGGGCTGTTTAGCCTTCATCAGCCAAGAATAACCCCGAACACCAGCTAGTCGGACAACACAAACAAACGCACTCACAGACGACGCAGTTGGTCCACCACTGGTGTCTGACAGATGGGCCATAAGCACTTCATTTAACCACAGTTCATCAGGGCCTCACCACCAGCCATTTGGTGTCACTGCTGATGGAGTCTATATTCACTCAGAAATTTGCGAACACCGATCGAATAGGCTTTGTAACTAAAAATAAGTTCATGTGGTCCTCAAAGGGCCCCAAGGGGTGTCCGCCTGCCAGGCCGATTCCTGCAAAGTCATAATAGCATTAAAGGGGTATGACAGCATTTGGGGTAACCGGATACATAACTGTTTCGGGCTTATTAGCCTTCATCAGCCAAGCATAGCCCTGAACACCAGTTGGTCGGACAACACAAACAAACGCACTCACAGACCCAATGTCTAACAGCAGCAAAGCAAAATACGAATCAAAAGAAGCATATTAAAATTTATCAAGTAATATAACGTTTAGGAATATTAAGCGGGAAATTTCAAAAAAGTGAACAATAGAGGTTACTGTGTAAAGACAATCTGTTCCTGCAAACAAAACGAGTGAATAAAGCAGCACAAGTAAACTTAGGCTTGAAAATTATCCTTTTGTGAAAAGTTCGAGTGCATATACTTCCATAGGGAGTTTATGGGCGTTTGCCTATATTTCACTTAATAAACTTGACTTGCCTATATTACCCGTAATGTAAAACGGCTGTTACCAAACAACTCAAATTTCGTGTATGTAATTCAAAGAGAATTGTCGAGAATTTTCTAAATGTTTCTTCGATTTGCAAATTGTTTGAGATATGTTGTACTACAGCAACCAGATTTTGGCTTGACTGTGGCGGTTTGAACGTTACAGGAGTAAGGTATGTTGTAAATTCACATGTGGACATGTCGGTCAGTGACTAATAAATGTAAATGAATTGTCAGATGCAATCCTAAGTGCAACATTTTGTGTGCATTGAGAAGAAGTTTCTTCCGTTACATTTCCCTGCACTTGTTTCAGGAGACCGACTACGACGAGGTTCAGATCCTTCTTGAAATGGTAGTTAACGCTCCACGATTTGCAATGTTTTTAGTCGATTGTGCATAAGTACAGCTTTTGTTCTGAATGCTTACCAACACCTACACAATAAGATATTTCTTAAAAGAATTTACCTTAATAGTGAATTTCGGACACTTGTAGGCGACTGCTTGCTTGGGCCATGCTTTGAGCATCACCCAAACGTGTTGACTACTTACCCAGAAAAATTAACGCTCACAAAAAACGTCACAAATGGATATGCCTAAGATTATCTTTAAACTTTATATCAAGTAACTTCCAGAAAAAATCGCTTTCATTAAATATTTTAACATCGAGTATCTGCGTACTTTACCTTTTTGAAAGTTAAGTCAAGGTAAAAGTGGGAACGTTTGGCCAGTTTTCGGCATCCCGAAAAGGGATAAATCTCCTGAAACTGAAAGAACGCACTTTTCTTTGTATACTGCAGCAGTTTTAGCTATATTTGTTTACGCTCACGGTCGCAAATGCACGAAAGCGTGACAGAATATATACTTTGGTTTTGTGCAAACTACCAATCTTCTATCCGTTTCGTTTAAAGTTTCCGTATGGTTTCGTAATCAATTGTATATAGAAATTGTTTGGACATCTTTCGTATATGGCGTAGTAAAGAACAGTGATGACATTTCGTGGGTGGTTATCTATATGGTTGATTACGATGTTTATTTTCGGTGTAGTAAAACAAACTGCAGCTGCAAAATTTCATTGCTTAATTTTATGGCTCGAACCGTAAGATTTTTGCAAAACAGACAGGCATTTGTCTGATTTCCATGGAGGTAAAGCAAATTTTTCCGTTCTCTAAAAAGGTATATTTTCAACATTTGTGACTTATGCTTATGTACCTTATGGTAAAACACAAATAAATAGGACGTTCTGATCCGTGACATTTACTAGTGTAGAGTTTACTTGAATATCAAGAACTGTTGGATTGAACCCGCTTTCTCCCTAAATATACTGATTTGAAATGAAGTAGTTTCTAGTAAACAGCGTCCTGAGTCTAAGGCTAACTCAATAAACAAAATAAACAAACTCAAATGTGTATTTAACCAACCGCCCCAATTTCGATCTTCACTTTTCATGATTTAGAACAGGTACTGTATGGGAACAAAACTAAGGTACTGCAAGTACTGCCCGTCTCATTTATTCTAATGGACAACAGTTCGTGTTATGGAGCCATCTTCTTATCTAAACATGTGAAAATCTGAAAAGAAAAACTGGTTATCCCGTTCCTTTTACATCGTGAATTTGATCTTGGGATATAAATTAGTCGTGGTAGACAGCAAATCTTCATCTTGCTTAATTTCATCAACAATCGAGGATACAACATTTAAATATTATCTTTAAAGCGATGTCGTGTTTAATTTAGATGATACCTTTTCTTCTAGCTGGTCCATAGAGATGTCAGAAAAGGTCAGGCCAAGTGTACTTCCCATTGATATTCTGTCGATTTGTCTATATAATTGGCCGTTAAATAGAAATTGGACATTTTTTGTACAATATTTTACAAACACTTTTTCAAAATGCTTTTTTTGCTATTTTTTAGACGCTTACCCAAATCACTACACAATCTCCTACCGCGCGGCCATAGAGGAACTGCGTCGGTGCTGCATTCGATGCTCCGGCGACTCCACACTCTTTGCTAACGTCCTTCTTCTCATGAATGAGATGCAGTCAATAAGCCCCGAGGCCATTCACTGCCTCTTCTCGGTGGACAAACTCTCTGCGCTGTTCTCTCAAAGTCGAAGTACAAATGTGGACTCCACTCCGCATGGGCCCCCGCCCACCTCCATCCACTAGAGCCTTTTCTAATACCTTCCTCCGATGTCTGCGCGCGTTGCGCTGCTCTCCCATCCCCCGCTCCGAGCGAAAAGTACTGCATACATAAACATAAATACGAGGGTTTACGCACGTGGCGCGTTTACAAAACAGGGGTACGTGAGTTTAAATGGAGCAACGTGCAGGCGATCCTGTAACTCATCTCTCTCTCTGTCCCTTCCTCACACGCCTCCTCAGCAGTACTTCCAAGCGAGTGACTGGTTTTCGTCACCCACCACCCCAACCCTTTGGTCCCAGATCTTCCGTCCTCGCTTGCGCCCAAACCAGACGTTTTTTACAAGTGCTACGTGTACATCAACTTGGTTGACTGTTCTCAGACCACCTTCTACCATTCTTTATTCTCTATATCACCCCTCAAATATAATTCCACTCTGTCAAGGCCAGCTCTCTAGACTCCCAAAGTCTGCGCGGATACTGGTTCTGCCCCAGCCAGCCCGTACGAACCCAAAGGAACAAACAAAGTAAAACAAACCAGTGATGTTTGTATTTCCGGTGCTTTCTAAGTATTTTGCATTAAAATAAAATTCCAAATCATGCGTCCTCTGCGGTAACTGTATATTTCCTGCAACTTAGTTATGATTTTATACAAACTTGCAGTTTGCGTACTCCTCTGATGCCGTCCGCATCCCTTCGTAGTGGTTTGAACTTTAACTTGGCTGCGTTATGAACACCGACACGGATGCACGCATTTCAAGCCTTTAAATCATATCTCTACTCATCCGGGAGGTTAGTCTAAATGAGTAAAAGAGAAGCTGCTTGGGTATCGGAGCAGGTTGTTTATTGTTCTCAGCATTCAACCGCTCGCTGGTTTACATCGTCACAGGTACCAGCAGCAACAAAGTAGGCGAAAGCTATGGGAGAAGAGGGGTGTAAAATGGAGTGTGCCGGTGCTCGCCAGCCTTCTCCTTTACTTATGCAAACACTTGAAACGCGAACCTGCGAATTTATTTGTGAGTTTATTTGAAACCGGGCGAAAATTCAGTTGTGTTTTTGTGTGTATGCTGACGTGTAAGATATATGATATGGCATTGAGGCTGTTTCCAACAAGAGGGTTCTCCAAGTCCACACCTGCTCTTAAGAGAGAACTTAATACTCGATTAGATTTGGCAGACACACATGCTTGTGTGTTTGATGGGAAAGGGTGGCTTCCAGAGAACATTTACTTTTTGCATGCATGAGGTCTTCCTGTTTACAGTTTTTTTACCGGCTCGTCCACTCTTGGCAGGTACAAATTTCGACGATGTCCCACATATGCTCCATGCCGGTTGAGGCTCAAATAAGATGGTCACACCGAATTTAAGAAATATGAACGAATAAGAAGCAGGCTTATCAGCATCCTCTACCATCAAATTAACTATGCGCAATACGCCAGCTGACGCCAAAGGCCCAGGAAGTCAAATCAATCGGTCCAAGTCCAAGACGCTAATCGGAATTTCCGTCCGACCAAGCTCTTCTAACAATAGGCACTGTCGCTTCTCTCATTATTTCTTCCGGCATCTCAAATTTGCAAAAGCTAACTAAGCTGTATAGGCCTTTATGGACCTCCGCCCACCTGTGGAAGGTCATTTTCGTTGGCGTCCAAGTACCCTCCTACCTATGAGGTTCCCCACATTGTGGGAGTCAAGGGTTCCCGTCTGATAACAAAATAATGACCTCAGGAGTAGGAGATGCAATCGCTGGAACAAGAAGTTAACTGGCCTGACGTTTGGGACCCTCGTGCTCAGAAACATCATCAGAGACAATCCTCATCCGATACCGGTTTCCGTTATCTCGGCTCAGGCAGCGGCAACCTACAGAACAGGAGAGGACAAACACACGATGCGAAGATGTATAGCACATTTAAAGCAGAAGACTGGGCAGAACTGGAACAATCTTTTTTCTGAGCTATCGAACTCGTGCAAAAGTCCGCCGTCAGAACTCGCATGATAGTATAACTTCTAGTCGGAACTCTGATCGTCCACACTGGAAAACGTCCAACCCACGATAATTGGTTTAAGCCTGGTCCAAGGATAGTAACTAAATCTTTCGATTTAGCACAAGTTTACGGAGCCCCTCGAGGCCAGCTCAAGACCTATATTCCTGTAAATTGTTTGGTTTGAGCACACCTTTAAGCCTTATCTTTTTACTGCTACTGTTGCTGCTTCCGGCATAACTGACGATGAAATCCTGCACCCCTTTAAAAGCCTCTAATCATAAAAAATCCGTTCCGGTGCTTGGCCAGTCTTCCCTTTCACTCAATTTGTCATCCAAGTTTATCTGCTAGAAACGGTAACTGGATCGGTGAGAATAGCCACGCGGGCGTTGGCATAATAGATAGTGGACTTTGCGCACTCCTCTTTAGGATACACTTGTGACCGCGTTGCTCGCGTCAGGAGTTGCCGAGAAATTAAAACCTGTACTCGACACGGTGTCGTTGGTCCCATGGTGGTGGTGTAGACAGGAAAAGTTTCACTTATGCACCAGGAACCGGCGTCATGAAGCATTGCAATTGTGCCTTTTGTGATGTTGTTGTCCTAGGAGTAATGTAGTTGTTTCGCTATTGCGTTGAATGCACGAAGACGAATCATACAGTAATTAAGCATATTACAGTGAGTGACCCTAGTATTGTGGGCCACTGCAGTACCAATTTGTAGATGTGTGAGTGAGCACTGTACACCTGGTGAAACCGTGTTTGGTGGCTGGCACGGAAGGAACCTGCTCATAGGCGTACTAGCACACACCAACTCCATGTTCATACTTTTTTTACGTCTGTCGTAGCCTGATCTCCCTTCCTGTGTTGGGTCAACTATCGACAGGCGTTAAGGCTAAGAAAGGTAACCACAATAGCCTAGATCTTTCAGGCCCATGGTTCCTTTAGGTGAGGAGAGAAGACGGTGGGAAAGCCAGATTTTTAGGAATAGTGTATTCTGCAGAAGGATAAGAGAATGGATGGCAATAGTTTTGACTCGCGGACTAGTGCATCTGTTCCCTAATCGGGTCGGGTCCGGAGTGATGCCTGAAGGTAGACGCTGCATTGCTGGCCTTGTCCCACGGATTGAGGCCAACCTACTTGGTGAGGTCAGTCTACTAAAGCGGGAATCTGGTTGGACGGATTGAGGTCAAGCCACTGTGGGTTGAGGCCATAATGAGAAAACATGGGGCGTGCGGTTGGGTGAGCGTCAGTTGCGTCTGGTAGCAGTGGCGGTCGCCCGTCCGCTTGCGCGTGCCTCGAGGCACGCGGGAAAGCTGCTTTTGCATGAGGTCCTATGTTCTGAGTGACCTTGCGTGTGGCTTCGAGAATTAGAAGGGCGTCGAACAGACATGACCACTACACTACTGCGCGGTCCGTTTAAAGTGTGTGGCATTTAAACTCTATTTAATTTCCTTCGGATATACCCTTTATCACAACCAGCCTCGGTTTGAACCTCAGATATTTCCTACAATTTAACAGTTTGATCATCATCATATGCCCCTGCTCCTCCTGATAGTTCTCCTCTTCCTCCTCCTCCTCCACATTATCCAACTTTTTACAAGTGTGCGGGAGTTCTTTGGGCCCAAAAGGAGCACCACAAGCCGGTTATTTTGACAATCGGTCCAAAAGAAGTCCAGACAGATATCAGTGTTAAGGGGCAGTCTTCAAGTTCACTTTCAGTCTATGACGACATTAAACTCTGAACCAATCACAAATCAGGCTTAAGAACAAAGTTTGCGTGTACTTTGCTCGTAAAGAAAGCAATTTAGTAAAGGTTTCAGGTTGGGCAATACAAGTGAAAAGGCCAGCGCCACGCGAGGTACAGGAGCAACATGCCAGGTTAATTTGACCTTTAAAAATTAAATTTTAAGACGGCTGGCTTTACAGCTCATGTGATATATCTATTAAAGGAAGTTTTGAGGATCAAATGTCGAATAATTTGAAGAGGAGACTAAACAAGCGTTCGCATGGGATACCGATAAACTGGATATTGGAGGAGGAGGGAAGGGGCAAACGGGACATACGCCATTACCCATGCGTTCGTCATTAACAATTGGATTGGATAATGTTGCGGTCAAGGATCAGTGGTCTACTATAACCACAAACACTAAGAATGTTCCGTCTGTTGGAAGAAAGCAATGGGCTGTTGGGAGCGATTTATTGGACACATAAAGCCAGTTACCGTGGATTGACTGTTTGCTGATGTGTGAACAATGTTACTGTCTTTGAACTTGTGAGTAACGGTGTATGGACAATAAGACCGTTTGGGAACGTGCTATAAGAGGTGTGTTGTTCATGGGTTTATCATAGTTCTTGTCAGCATGCGATTGTGCGTGTTAGGTGTGTGATTGGTTAGGTCAAAGAGACAGTCTGGGGTCGCGTTAACACAAGGGACCACGGGTAAGAAGGCAGGGTGGCCGATGCTTTGATGGGGCGCCTATAAGGTAGCGAGATTGTCGCGGCCGTTGGGATGCAGGAGAAAAAGGAGAAAACCGAGCAGCCGCTAGGTTAAGCCTGGCGGGCATCGTGATGACAGAGGCATCGCAAAGTGTTCAGGCTACGAAGGTTTAACCCAAACGGCTGCGATCTTCCAGGCCAGGTGCCTTAGGAGATGAGATAAGTCTTGGAAAGCTAGAGTAGTAAGAACAATATATTGTCTACAGAATGAGTTGGAGAATAGTTCATAGGAATTGAGAAGAAGAAGAAGACTCGATCGCTGGGAAAATATGTTTATTCGCCTGACGTTTCGATATCCGTCGCGGATTCGTCATCAGAGATATGAGTAGCAGAAGAAGAAGACAAAGTTGCCGAGATAGAAAACCTCCGACGGGTGTTCAGAGAAAATGGCTACCCGCGCAACTTTGTCAACCGGTGCTTGCGCAAACGAACTGGCCAACAAAAGCGCACCGACCCCAAGATTTGGCGTTCGATCCCGTATGTCAAACACGTATCGGAAGCAGTCGGCCGCCTTCTCGCACCACTTGGAGTTGGAGTCGCACACAGGCCGGAGGCAACCATAAGGCGTCAGATAATGAAGCCGAAAGACCCACTGCCACGGCAAGAAACATCTGGGGTCGTCTACAGGATCTGGTGCAGTTGCGGTCAAAGCAACTATGTCGGAGAAACTGGCAGACTTCTCAAGACGCGAATTGCCGAACACGCAGCTGCAGTACGGCGAAATGATGCCAATTCTCAAGTTGCGGCTCATTCGACGAGACCCGGCCACACCTTCAAATTTGATGAGGCCGAAATTCTCGCAAGAGGTGACAATCGGGTGAGCCGAGAACTACTTGAGTCATGGTTTACGGGCCCCCAATCCATCAACAAGTGCAACGATTTGCCCAATCCATATTCAATCCTGAGATTCAATGTGGCCAAAGCAAGCCGTCACTTGAGGAATGGGCAGGCCACCGCCTCATCGTACGCCAACACCGGGGAGCCAGACGGCCGAGCAATCATCATGCCGGAGCTCACCGCCCGTGACGAAAGTTCAACAGGTCAGAGCCCGCGTGCCGTCCAACAAGCAGTCCACGCACAAGAAGGCAATTAACGTTAATTGTCGCTGTATGCTTGCAGTAATGACTGTGTCCTATAAATACTGCAAACGTCTGTGCATACTTAACCTTTCTGCTACTCATATCTCTGATGACGAATCCGCGACGGATATCGAAACGTCAGGCGAATAAACATATTGTCCCAGCGGCGCGTCCGTCCCGCGAGGGGGCAGAACGCCAAGGGATTCTATCGCCAGTCATCTCGAGCGGCCACCGAATCCTTTCTCTGTCTCTCGGCCTTGATGGTGATTGATTGGACCGCATGAAGGTAGACACTGGCGTGGGCGGTCCGTGTCTCGCACGCCAGTTTGTGTCTTGTCGGATGCACGCCGAACGGTGCATTCGCATAAGGTCCCGCTCTGAGTGACCTTGTCTGTGACGTCAAGAGTTAGGTGGACGTCGGTCATAAACGACCATTACAGAGGAAGGTAGCATTTATATTTTTAAGGATGAGTAATTTGTGGGTTAGCAGTATTGCGCAGTACCTGACTCTCTACGATTACACAGTTCGGAAATTCAACCGCGAGCACTTATGAGGCAATCTCCGTGGTGGCAGGTCGTCCTCTTCATATAGTCGGTGTTGCTGTCTTCGATGAGAATCGTTTGTGGTCGTCTGCTCGTCGACGCAGGACATAACATGCTCGGCAGGTCTTCTTCAGGCTTTAGGCTGCATGAGGATCGGGAGTTTTCATCTGCGGTCTTTGGTATCCATGTATGTGAGACCATGTTCATTACTGCTATTTCTTATCTGGGTCTGCCCCTGTAGCCATCTTGCAGTCACAAAATATAGGCTGTAGTGGCCCCAGCGGACACGCTAATCTAGACATCAGCAGCCCCATTGGCTCCCGGGACAAAGCATTCGCCAGCAATTAATGAAGCTCTATTCACTCCGGAGTCGACCCGAATAGGGAACGGACGCACTTCTCTGTGAGTCAACATTCTCTCAATCTAACTCTCCGTTCCATTGTGTACACAATAAACTCTTCCTTGTACTCTTGCCTTCCCAAGACTTCTCCTATCTCCTTAGGAACCAGGGTCTGGAGGATTGTAGGTGTAAGGGTTAACCGTCTTAACCTTAACTCTTATAACTGGTGACCCCAATCATGAGATGAACTCTCAACTAAACTTCTGATGTGGCCGAGCTCAATCATCATCAGACCTCCCTCACCTTCAACTTAATTTCTCCTGTGCCATCTCATTTGGCCATGAAATGGATAATTTCATTATCGACACCCTGTCGTTAAGCAAGAGGGAGATGCGCCATCGCTCACAGCCCTCGGACCTTAGGCTCTGGATCCTTCCCCATCCCACGGAGCACTTTCCCGCTATGAGTGCCAATACCCAGACCTCCATTCCAAACTCTCATTTTACTTCTACTGCCGACGGTGCCCCTTTCCTCCTGTCAGCGAACACTTACATGGCATACTGATTTGTCATCGAAGTTCAAAGCAGCCAATCAACCTCCCTCCAAGGTAGTCAAGATAATTAATCTCCTACAAGATACCGATGCACGTGTAGTCGAGAACTTTCCTCCTACCGCAGACCCAGTTGCCTACGCGGACGCAAGAAAACCTTTCCTCCTCCCAAGTGGCACTGGCGACACTACCCAGCCTTTCGCATGCCAGCCACATAAGCCCATGCAGGCCACAACTGTTCCTTCAATCTGGCTCTCGCAAGCTAACCACACGAGCACCAGCTGTTCGAACCCTGCCGTTGGTACCTACCTCCTGCCTTATCCTAACCTTCCTTCGTTCCATTTCTTTCATCAATGGACTTCGGTCTTTGAGGAGAGCACTTGTAGTGGCCCTAGCAGCCACGCTAATCTAGACATCAGCAGCCCCATTGACTCCCGGGACAAAGCATTCGCCAGCAATTAATGAAGCTCTATTCACTCCGGAGCCGACCCGAATAGGGAACGGACGCACTTCTCTGCGAGTCAACATTCTCTCCATCTTACTCTCCGTTCCATTGTGTACACAATAAACTCTTCCTTCTACTCTCGATATCCCAAGACTTCTCTTATCTCCTAAGGAACCAGGGTCTGGAAGATTGTAGGTGTAAGGCTTTACCGTCTTAACCTTAACTCCTATAAGGCTGCGTTTCTTTTTGGAGTTCGGAAAATCCATCTGCTTCCCATTATGACTGACGTCATTAAAAATCTCCTCGTCTTATTAAACCAGGGGAGTTGAGTCACTGGCAACTGTGTCGCAGATTTAAGGATACGACCTTTGGATGCATGTACTTACCTTTTAGCTTTAAGTTCTATGAACATCGATTGACCAACGCTCAATAATCTGTTACTGTACTCGCGTTTCTCGTTTTGCCTTAGGGCTCACCCACGGAACATGCTAGCAGCTATACGGTGGCTAGAAGTGTAGGCAGGTAAACGTTTGCAGTGAGCATTAATTCACCGAAGTCAATATTTCCGATAAAAACGGGCAAGACAAAGAAACTGTGACGCAATGGGTTAGAGCGTTGAACATCTACTCGACAGGTGGCAGGTTTGGATCTCAGAAGGTGCACTACCCGTGGCTAGGTATGTTTGGCTGATGACGGCTTTTAAACCAGAATTGGCCATTCCAGTCTCCCTTTTCGTTGTCCTCGGCCTGAACATCACGCGCTGTATGTTTGCCTTCTGGAGATAGATCCTGAGGTTCAGGCGGTGTTGAGGGTGTTATGGCGATTAAGAACGAGTGATAATGCGATCGCATCCTAAGGATAAGTCAAGATGAGCTAAAAAAATAGTCAGGCTATAACGAACTTAGCTGCCTAAGCCGACCACTCTATGACAACGTTGGTGGTTAAGATATTGATTATGGTTACCGCAGCCCACACCGTCTGAAGGGTTGCATGCAATAGATGATAAAAGAAAGTTAAACAAATAAGGATCAATGTAAGTTCAGGAAATGCGTACCGGATAGAATACGTGTAGAAGGAAATGTAGAAACAAAAGTATTGCAGAGGGCTACTAAAATAGAGTCATTCACCACAGCTCCCCCTGGTCGAAAACAGGAAGTAAAACTCCAGTTCAAAAACCCCACTCGGTAAAAAAACTTCTCTTTGAGCTCGTGGATTAATGGTTAGGCCATTTGACTCTGACAAAAAAGTCGCGAATTCAAGGCTCGGTTGGGACACCACTTGTTGCTGACTATGACTGGCTGACGACGGCTGATAAGCCAGAAATGGCCATTCTAGTCTCCCTTGTCTTTGTCGGCAATACTAGCTGCCTATAAACATTTCCGATGGCAGTGTGGAATATTATTCTTGGGTGTTGATGTCTCCACAACCTACAACATAGCTTGTAAAAGTCATGCACGGAAATATCCTTCCTTGTACATGTTTGATGGCAAATAAACTTATCTTGAATTTTCCTACATCAGAAGTGTATATTCTAGTTTTAGAAAGATTGCAATAAAGAGGATTGTAAAACTATGAAATCTCCATTCATAACATATCGCATCTGCGCAATTATTAATGCCTCCTGCATGATAAGCAACCTGCTGCGCATTCACTTTAAAATTAAATGAGTTGTAAAAGTGTCCTTCATAATGGCATTTAGAAATATATAATTTTAAAAAAACATGGAAAATACAACTTGTAGTTTTGAGGACTTGAATAGAAGTGTAACTGTAGACCAAGTCAAAATTATTTAGTAGGTGAAAAAGTGTTAACACAGAGTGTACAAATATTATTTTCGAGTCGAGTTTCTATAGAATATATAAAAATTCATAAAGACGTTGGAAATGAATGGGAAAAGATGCAAAAATACGGATAATTACGTCGAGACGAATTAACGAAATAGATGCCACAACCCCTAAATAGAAATATTAGTCCCAAAATCCAAAAATGTCGAAAAGGAATTATATTAAATGAAATGTGAACAACTTTAATGGGCGTGAAAAAGCCAGCCGCAATTCGAAAAAAAGATGCGGTCCCCCCAATCGAAAAGGTTCAGTCACGAAAATGTGCTAAGGTGTGCTAAGGAGTTTAGTCTAGCCAGTCAGCACAATACTACTAACGTAATGCCAAGATCCAATTACGAACTTTTAACTGGAGCAACTTTAATATACGCTATTAGAGCTGGAGTTAACGCAGCTGCTGGCAGCTAACTTACCCTCCAGTTGATCCACGTTAAGGGATTGAGAGTTCATTCATGCCGGTCCCCGAGCAGGAAATAATGGCCTGGCATTCTTTTGTGACGGAGATGTCTTGGGATTTTGCTGTACAGAAAATAATAGTACAGTTGCCTCAATAGTACAAATCTCCTCTTTTGTACTCGAACACACATTTGAGAATTTTAGACAATGTTTCTTAGATGGGAAACCTACTATAGGTGTCTCAGTCGACAAAACAGTCCAAGTACGAAGAAAGAAAGCTTGTCGGTGAGAATCAAAGAAGAATGTGGATTGTCTGTCAATCGCATTGGGGCTTTTGTTATGTTAGTACTTGGCATCCACCCTAGGATATTTTAAAACCCGATGGAAGACGATCCTGCAAAACGCAGGTGGTAACCCGGTGTCTGCTTGAGCTAATGTTTGAGCTAATCCGTTCAGAGGCGACAATGTCTGCCGTTGAAATTAGGTCAAACAGTTGAAACAGTCAACAGATTTAGAATAGCAAAGGCAACGTTTTTGGTGAAGTCAGACTGTGTGAGGTAGGCAACTCGAACAGCTAGAGACGGACTGCGCGAACTAATTGAGTTTCCTTCCGTGCGGATTATCAAGTTTAGCGCATTTTCGGTTTAACCGGCTGCATACCCAGGTACTTGGGGCACATCTCAACACAAAGTCTACTGATGTGAAAGAATGGCGTACCCCTGTTGGTTATGAGAGCCACGTGTTCACTACAATTGGATCTAACACATGTTGACCTCAGGATAATAGTGTCAAAAGTAAAGGAGGAAAAAGAGAACCGCTAACATGTCCTATGCCTAATTTCTCCTCCTCCTTCTCCTCCTCCTCCTCCTCCTCCTCGCTCTCCTTCTAGTTCTCCTCTGCTTTCTTCTCCTCCGCTTCCCCTCCTTCTCCCTATGCATTCTTTCCTCCTGCTCCTCATTACTCTGCTCCTTCTCCCCCTCTTCATCTGCCTCCTTCCCTTCTTCCTCTTTTTCCTCTTCTTATTGTTCTTCTTCTTTTCCTTCCTCCTTCATTTCTTTTCGTCACTCTCCTCCTCGTCCTTGCCTTCCCGAACCTCCTCTTCCTGCTCCTGCCTCCCTTCATCTTCCTCCACCTACTAATATATGGCCTGTTTCATTCTATACCGCAAGTTTTGACCATTGGTAGTATAGTGCGGCGTCTGGATGAAAATCCTATTGATATTCCAAAACAACACATGTTGGACATGCTGAAGCTCCGTCTCAAAAACTATAGTCAATTTGATGGCAAGTACTATCAGCAAGTAAAGGGCACACCAATGGGCTCGCCAATATCGCGGCTACTGGCCGAACAATCTTACAGAGACTAGAAGAGGAAGTTTTTCGAGCTGTTAAACCAAAAATTTAGCCCGCTACGTAGACGACGCATTCGTCATCATAAAGACATGCCACGTCAAACGGCTGCACCAGAGTATAAATGGTGTTTTCTCAGAAATACAATTTACCCGCAAAGAAGCAACAGAAGATACCCTCCCATTCCTTGACGTGAGGATACAAATGCTCACGGATGGCGAACTAGCAACACGCGTCTACCGAAAGGACTCCACTGCAGAAATCATCCTCAACTATGGGAGTAACCACCCTGTGGTACATAAAATAAGCTGTGTTCGTACTCTTTTCCAACGGGCCCACCGTTATTGCAGTAATGACGATTTGCTCAAGAGAGAAATAACGTATTTGTACAAATTATTCCGGGCCAATTGATATCCGACAAATTTTGTCAAGAATTGCAGTAGACATCGGGGTCAAGCACAAAACCTCCCTCCCAATTAACCTATAGTGCCACGGAAATTTTATTCTCTGCCCTACATGAATAGAATATCTGAAACCATCTCTCGGCAACTAAGTCATTTTGGCATCTCTGTCGCCAAAAAGCCCGCATCCTTACTGCGTGCAAGCCTATGTCGAGTAAAGGATCACATACCCGTAAAACAAATAAGAAGCGTCATTTACCGTATACCGTGCGCTGGTTGCGCTTTTGTTTATATTGGCCAAACAGGCCGACGCCTTGAGACTAGCATCAAGGAACATAAGTCAGCCGTTTGCCTACGGGACCGTTTATCACTCGCATTTGCACATTTCCTTGAGTGTGATCACCGCTTCGATTGGGATGGCACCGACGTGATCACAATGGCTAATACGCGACAAGCGAGATAATTCCTCGAAGTTTGGCACTCAAGTCCGGCTAGTATAAACAGACACGTAGAGCTTGACTAACACTATAACGGGTTTCGTGCATCGTCTACTAATCTAGACACAACCTCAAACAACAACATGCTCTCCGTGCCCGGTCAAGTGGAATTTTTCTGATTCCGAACCGCCCCCCCCTTTCCCCCGAACACGTGGCCCACAGTTCAAACGTTAGCACCTCGCTCCCCTCACCAGCACAACCTATCGCCGCGGGATTCACGTTAACATAACCCTCCCACCCAATCCCTCCCTCCCGTCCGTTGTATCGTCTGCCTCCAAAATCTCTTGTGCGACATTCCTAGCCCTCACTTTCCATTTAATCTGACGAGGAACACGTGAAATTTGTTCGAAAATTCACAAGTACAATTCGATTTTCCGAAGATCTTCTTTATTTTCATCGCGTGGTTTCCTCTTTTTTCTCATTTTAATTCCCGTCCGCTAATTCTCCTCCCAATTTTCCATTTTATCCTAGATAACCTCATCATGCGGGATTGTGAGAGCATTTGTCTCCATAGAGGGTGAGAGACTGGTCCCACTTACTTTGTTTCAAGGAACAGTCATTTTGGATGTTTGGGCTTCCAACTTCACGCAGAAGTCGGACGGCAGAGAAGATAAAGTACTGTTAACAAAGCGGTTGTGTTTTTTGTCAGTGTCTCAACCCGTGTCAACCATTTGTGTCCTTGATTGAGCCCTGTGTCCTGCCATTAATTGTTAACATGTAAGGCGTAATGAGTGGGCAGCGGGTGGAGTCCTTCGTGCGGAGGGGGTGAGGAGGGTGATCGACATACCAGTTAATGGGATTATTAGATGAGGTGCAGGCATAAAGCAGCTCTCGGTCTGCCCCAATGCAGCGTCTTTGTGCCCTTACGACGACAACGACAACGATGATGAATTAATGACTTGCTTTTGGGGCGTGGGCAGCGAACTGAGGGACGCGTCATCGGTTTGCGCTTATGTGCGCCTGTTGATTCGCCATTGTTTTGGCTTGACCGCTGTACTTCCAGTGGTATTTGCCACATGCAATCAGATAAAACGCCTTCACATTATCCATTTGCGTTTAAGTGGTCTTTGATCCTTGCAAAAACTTGGCACATTGTCGTCGGACATGTGGCGAAATGTCCTCCTTTCAGAACAGAAAACATACAAGTAGGTCATCGCAATCTAGAGCGACCACAATCCTCTGGAGAGGAACAATCCGAATAATCGTCCGAGGCGTAGTCGAAGGGAACGCCGGCAATTAAACGCGGGCGGTTTAGTCAGTCGGCTGGGGCGTGAATTCAAAAATAGTTAGATCCATAAAGGACTGACGTCCATCTATCTGGTGCTTACAAAATTTTAGGAAAAACCCTTAATTGGCACTTTGAGATCTGATGAGAGTCTCCAGGGGACAACTCTTTTTGAGTCACCTCAACCTTTTATTTATAATTCAGGATCCCGAAAAAACCACGATCTCATTGTTTTGCCGGTTTCGGCTAGGAATATACAAAACGGTAGATAGGCGCTTCCCCGATCAGTGACGAAATTCATTTGTCTGTTTGTGCTTTTAGGCTAGCTCCCGAGCCCCACCATCAGCCACTCAATGGCTAGCATATTATTGTCAAAAATATATGACGGACAAAGGCGAGCTCAGCTTTTCTGACTATCGAGTGTATATGGATCAGCATTCCCTCATATGTCATCATGCGATTGCCAGCAATAACTCTAGAATGCATCTCGAGGCCGAACGGTACGATAGTGTTCAAAGAACAGTTCGACAAACACCCTCACCCCTCCACGTTTCCCTAATGATATGTATTCCTAGCTTTACAGTTTGGGTGGTCGCATAAAGAAAAGTGCACCTACAAAGTGTTTAGTAGCGATAATACTAGTAAGCATGCCCGTATCGCAGGGGGTTACAGGGGTATTCATTTATATGGACCCCTGTATTCATTTATATAGACCCCTGTATATATTTATAAAGACCCTGTATTTATTTTAATATGTTCATCGGGCACCAAGGCAATTGCATTCGCATACATTTTCCGGATGTTTATGAGTGAGGGTGTATTTCTTTCTACAAGCACCAATGAAAACTGCTTTCTCGAGCAATTGATTTTTTCATGATTCTTGAAACGGTAGGCTGTAACGTCGGCACCTGCAGGAACCCCAATTTCTGAAAAAATTCCCTCTCGGTCATTTCGTTTTGGGCATTGACCATCTCAGCAACAAGCTGCTTAGTTGTTTCCGATGTTTGCTTCGGCCTTCTCTTCTCATAAGCGGTTTTGAAATCTCGCTCGTAATTTTCATTCTTGCTCAGGTTTTTTTGCAATTCTTTTGACTGTCGAATAATACAAATTGAGTGTCTCGCCTATCTTCTTCAGAGGGATTTCCTGCTCAATATTGAACAGGTAAAGTCCAGAGTAGTTGTAGGAGTATATTGTGTACACAAGGGAAAGGAAAATAGGTGGAAGAAGTCTGAATTAGGAGAACACGTCCGCTCAGAAGATTGACCACGTCCTAAGTGAGGTCTTAGCAGCAATCAGGCCAGAAGACAGAGAGCGACAGCACGTCCATTGGCTAGGTCAGCCTGTGATTGCTTGGACGGCACGTTGTTTGACACCGTTGTTGGACAACGTGGGTGTCCTCTGTCTCGCGCCAGTAAGTCCGGCGACCGCAACGACCTTAAGATCTAAACGCATTGAGGCCACGAAAGGAAGGGCAGGCATCGGCAGGCAACGGCACATGGGATATACCGAGCTTGGCCTGATCTATGCGAATTTTGTTTAAACAAATGAATTTGTCTAGTGGAAAGATGAATGCTGTCAATTGCTGTTCTGGAAATATTCCATACACAGACAAACAGCGTTTAAAGGTTTCTGGATAATCAAAAAGCTGATCATAATATGAAGATATTCGTAAAAGTTAGTAAATTAGTAACACAGTCAGCGGTTGTTGATTATCAGAGTCATGCAAACATTTCCATTTTATGATTAATAATTCATATTGGCATACAATTGTTTCCGGTCATTCGTCTTCAAGCCGATACTATGACATAAAGAATAAATCGGGCAGTTATTTACCATGCTTATATGGTCCTGGCAGTAGGGAGTGGGTGGTGTAGTTAGTCATCTCGGCGTTTCCTCGTCTCGTACATGTTGAATTCAGCGTGCTGAGGACGTTAGGTGCGCTGCGCAGGAAGTGGGGGGACGTTCTCGTGTTCGGTGGTTTGGAGTCTGTACGTCAGACGTGCGGCATGCGTTTGACTGTTTTCTGTGGCGTGCGATTGCCGCGCAAACTGCTTGTACCAGCGTATTTTGACAGCAAAGAGCGGATTTTCCTTAAATAATTGCCACTGCTTCGGCTGTGGCAGGGTGATACACAACCAAAATCAAATGTCTCAAAGTAGAAGGCGAAAGTATCCGATATTTTTATTTTCCCACTTAAAATGGAAAGTCGAACGTTTTCGGGCAATAAAATGTTAAAATAAAATGAGGTATTGTGTGTATAGAATTTGACAGTCGAGTTCACAAGCCCATTCAGCCCCTGCAACAACCACACACTTGACAACTGACATGTGTGGGCAATGGCCTGATGCTGACGCTGGAGGAAAGGGGTTGGACTGCTCCGCGCATTTTCCTCACTTTAAACAATCTGACGCGCTTGGGGCTACCACGTTGTGCTAACAGCCGTAGCTTAGAGGGTTTCGAAACGAAGGGATAACTGGCACCACGCAATCGGCCCAGTGTGCATTTGTGTGGAGTGGCTAACTAACGGACTGAGCGTCCGGCTGCAATGGCTCTTTTTTTATGTGGCCTCTTCGGCACTCTAATCCATCTGGGATCCCAGCCGCCCCCAACCCTAATTTACTGCAGTATTCTGGTTTTGTTGATCACAGTGCGTTAACCTTTAGGAGCTTAGGCTTAGACAGTTAACCCTGACACCAAAAATCATTCAGACCCTGGTAACTTAGGAGATTGGAGAGAAGACGGTGGAAAGGCGAGAGTAGACGGACGATTCTATTGTTTATAGAGTAAAGGGAAAGTCGCCAATTGTTCTTGCAAGGCGTCCGACAGGGAGGCCGGCGTCGTCACGACCGCCGTGCGCGAGGCCAAATTAAAAGTCAGGTTTGAGAGCCATTAGACCAGGACACAGAGAGAGAGAGAGCGGGTCCATTGGCTAGGCTGACCTGTGATGGGTTGGACACCGTGTAGGTGAACAGTGTGTGGGTAGATAGCATATGGCTTGACACCGTTGATGGACATCGTGGGTGGCCTGTTTCTCGCAGCAGTCGCAACGACCCGGAGGTCCAGAGAGATTGATATCACGAGAGGAAAGCCAGAAAACGAGCAGGCAACGACCCACTACAAGTACTCCCCCGGAGAACGTAACGAGGACACTGAAATAAGCTGAGAAGCGGAAGAATATTTAATTTAAGTGAGGGAGATACGTAACAATGGCAGGGTTTGTACAGCTGGTGTTCGTGTGGTTGGCTCGCGAGAGCGAGGTGGAATGGACGGTTGTGGCCTGCATGAGCTTCTGTGGCTGGCATGTGAGAGGCTGGGTAGTGCCGTCAGTGCCGCTTGGGAGGATGAAAGGTCATCTCGCGTCCGCGTGTTCAACTGGGTCTGCGGTAGGAGGAAAGTTCTTGACTACGCGTGCATCGGCATTTTGTAGGAGATTGGTCATCTCAACTACCTGAGAGGGAGATCGGTTGTCTGCGTTGAACTTCGATGGCAAATCAGTATGCCGTGTTAGGGTTTGTAGCGGATCACGTCTACCTGACTAGCTCGCGTCGAAGTGCACTTTCCCAATCGCTCACCGATGGGCTTTCTGGACGTCTCGATCAGCTAATCATAGTTCTCACATCTATGAGCCGACAAATGAGGAGTTTGCACGCGTGCCCGACGCAAGTTGCCTCTCTGCCCATAATCTCCAGGCCGACCTACCCAATGAAAGATCTCCCTCTATCTGTCCTCTGGCTCGACTACTCTAAGACCTCACTTGGGCTCGTTCAACCTACTGATCGGACGTATCTCTCCCAAGTCAATCTATTCTCCTCTTCCGTTGCGTACACAATAAACTCGTTTCATCTACTCTGGCCTTCACCGTCTTCTCTCCTCAGCACTAAGTAACCATGGTCTGAAGATAGCAGTTGCACGGTTAGACCCACTTAACCCCCTGCGATAGGTTCGCTGACAGGAGGAAGGGGCACCGTTGGCAATAAAAGTAGAATGAGAGTTTGGCGTGGAGGTCTGGATATTGGCACTCATAGCGGGAACAGCGCCGCGGGATGGGGAAGAAACCAGAGTCAGGAGTCGACGGGTTGTGAATGGATGAGGATCTTCGTATCGCTTCGTTGGAGTCAGCCACATCAGAAGAGGTGTTGAGAGTTCATCTCATGATTGGAGTCACCAATTATAAGAGGTAAGGCTTAGACGGTTAAGCCTAACACCTACAATCACTCAGACCCCAGTTGGTTAGGAGATTGGAGAGAAGACGGTGGAAAGGCGAGAGTAGACGGAACATTATATTGTT
>JAYGXS010000007.1:16773647-16792782 GCA_036362985.1 Ligula intestinalis
GAGAGAAGACGGTGGAAAGGCGAGAGTAGACGGAACATTATATTGTTTATAGAGTCAATGGAATGTCGCCAATTGTTCTTGCAAGGCGTCCGACAGTGAGGCCGGCGTCGTCACGACCGCCGTGCGCGAGGCCAAATTCCTGACCTGTGATGGGTTGGACACCGTGTAGGTGAACCGTGTGTGGGTAGATAGCATATGGCTCGACACCGTTGATGGACATCGTGGGTGGCCTGTTTCTCGCAGCAGTCGCAACGACCCGGAGGTCCAGACAGATTGAGATCACGAGAGAAAAGCCAGACAACGAGCAGGCAATGACCCACTACAAACCTGCGTCTTCTCTCATCTCCGGTCTTCATGCCTTGCTCTTGACACAAGGCACAGGTTAGGAGAGAGGAGAGGGAAGAAGCAGGTTCGATCACTGGAATCGGAGTTTTACTTTTCTGAGCTTTCGAACTCTTGCGGGAGTCCATCGTCAGAGATAAAACTGTCAACGAAAGCAGGCAACATATATAGGGGAAGGGGGGGGGGCAAGTAACCGTCAACGAAAGCAGTCAAAATTAACAGGGGTAGGGGGGTTAATTAACTGAAAAACTCTGAAAAATAAAACACCGATTTCAGTGATCGAACCTGCTTCTTCTCAATCTATGCACAAACCTGGGATGCGAACCTTTGCCTCAATTCGAGCGAGGAGAGGGTTCAGAAGATGCCTCGCAAGTCAACTTTCACTAGTATCTAGCCGAAGTCACCGTCCCTGTACCGGCAAACTGTAGAACACGCGGGTCTTCCGACCGAATTCGCAAAAAAATATATAATTAGGAAGCGATGAATTCGAAATTTTTAAATTCAAACTTTGCAAAGAATATTTACGACAAAGTGCTTTACAACAGCGTACGAATAATTGCTGACGATTTTAAGAAGAGTATAAACAACGCCGTCTCATAGTCCGCTGATCATTTTGAACAATAAAAAGATCTAACTTTTAGTTTCAAAAGCAGCGGCTTCGACGTGAGTACTAGAGCAAGTTGTTCATCCGTTTGTCAATTATCTGAGGCAGCAGAATTCATTAAAATGAAGGTCAAACTATCCTTCTATTTTTGGATAAACTATACACGGTTAATAGTGGGATTTTCTAGATGGTTGAAATTTTTCAGTTGCTTAGGCGTGATAACAAAATTTAAGTAATTGTGATTTGGCCAACTCTTAATTTCTGCTCACTGTCCTGGAGTGCACCACTCTTAGGCATAAGCTATCCTGCGGATACTCGTTTTTTAGTCGTTTTTAATAATAAGGTCCCATCCAACGGTGTGAGCTATTCGCACGTTTTAGAAAATCAATTTGCTCCCCAGAGCTTTTTTATGCCATTGTGGGATATGATGTGGTCCATTTCGATAATAGAAGAGAGAACGTATCCCAACATCTTTAAGCTAGTTGAATAGAATAAGGCGTGGAAGGCCATAGTGTCAAGGAGAATTTACTAAAGTAGGAACAAACGTAGTATGTAAGCAATAGGAGCAGTGACTTCCAGACGAGTTCAGTCCAGAATCGCATTCCGGCAAGTCGATCACCGGGTCTGGAGGTCTGCAACCGAACAGTGAGTCGTCGGCTCTGGAAGTGGCTGAGCGTAAACAAATCGTTCGCATCTCGGGCACTGGTCTTACCTTGAGAAGTGGTTGGCTAGTGAGACTAGACCACCTTAAGAAAGCCAGACAGGAGTTACCTTGAACGGAGGCATTGGCTATGGTGTCTTGCGGACGCGTGGTGGTCACGCCTGACATGACTTAGTCCACGCGGCGTCCGAGGAAAGCATGACTATGAAAGGGGTTCGCTACACCATCCTCAAGAAATTTGCTTCAATTATCTTCGTTCATCGGCCCTCATCCCATGCACTCGGTTGCGTCAAACGTTCGTGTGTTTTTCAGTCATTCAACAATTTACCATATTATGTTTTGTTTGAATTCACAGTATATACCATTTCCTTCATCCAGCCAAGCACCTGAAGAAGTTACAGTAGTGCATACAGCTGAAATAGAACGGAGTGTCAGGTGGATATAAGTGGAAATTTTGAGGAAAAGGCGTTTTTTGGGAAAACAAGAAAAATGTGTTCAGTAAATTTTCGAGACTGCTTCCCCAGCTCGTAATCAGACTAGATAGAATTTTCAGCAAATAATTAAAATTTGAAGTGAGCATAAAAAATCAATAGGTATACGGAGTGAGTGCTGATTGGTAGTTGTTGCTTATGTCGGTCCATATTTATCAGCCCTCTTCTCTTCCCTCGTTATTTGAGATGTGTCGCTTGATGCATGAATCATCGGAAGGCATGACCTCAAGGATTTCTCGGCCTTTTTTGAGGGGCAAACTCCGACGATGTGTGTTTTGTCCCACGCAAAAGTGTCTTGTATCAAGGCTGTGCATAGCCACTTCGGATAGATGGTCACATCTTTTCACTGCCAGTTTGTGCTCATGAATGCGCGTGGAGACGGACCTTCCTGCTTGGCCACAGTATACCTTATCAAAGCTCCGCATGGGAACTTGTAAACGACTTTTCTCTTATCGAGATAGGCAAACCTATTCTTAGGATGTACAAGCTGGGCACGTATGGTAGCCTTCGGTTTGTGCGCCACATTTATTTTGCATTTACTCATATGCTTTTCGACGATTTCGGGCAGATAACTTATAGAAAAAAAGCTTTGCAATGTTTTTTTTGTGGCGCCTGAAGGAAACTATCTAATTTCTTTTCTCTAGGATGGCGTTGTTTCATACATCGGTGTAGAAAATCTCTAGGGTAAGCATTTTATGAAAACAATCAAACGGTTAATGTAGTTTGCCTCTGTAGGTTTCATCTTCAGAACAGAAGTCATTTACAAGATTTAATGCGAAGCTTGTGATACCGTACTCCGTGGCCTAACAGGATAATAAAATATGTATAAGTGTGAAAATGCCCGAGGTTATGAAACAAACGACTTATCCTGTCAAGTCTTTTTGTCCTGTTTTGAATAAACTAAACTCCCCTGATCATAAACGCCCGCTCTCTTACCCTCGGAATATGAATCTTGGCCGGACAAGCAGGGTGACTAGAGGTTATGATAAACCTAGGACACGGGAAAGGCTATCCTCCTTACTCAGTATTTTCCGATTGACCTCAGTTTGCTTATGCGTCAGCAGCTATTTATTTACCACTAAGATTTATCGTTTTGTTTATTCTCTGATTTCATTTGTGAATCTTTCTCCCTACAGCTGTGAATCCCGCAAGTTTTGACATAAGTATAATGCAGCAAGGTTCTCTGAACATCCTTATCTACTGCGCTTTTTGGTGAAATCAACACTGAAGTGGGGTTTTCGTTTGAGCGAACTCTTAAGGCGGGTTTTTGCTATGCGTACTTGAGCAGCTTAATCTGAAGGTCCTTTTCGCAAGAAGTGAATGAACTTCTTTTCGAATGCAAGCAATAATATTTACTTACGTAGTATGAACATGTTCCTATTGCGTTTGCAGGTCTGTTTCAGGGAAAATATAGTCCATAGGCAAATACACACAACCTGTCTTCGCTGGTACTTAGTTGGTAGGAAACTACGGCTTTCTCTATTCGTTTTATTGATGAAAAGGTACCTTAAATTTGTAAACGATTTAATTTCCTGAATAACTTCGAACCCGGACAAAGACAATGATTCACTGCTCTGTGTTTTTAAAAGAGGTTATGGTTACTGTGTATAAGTGGGCAGTGAAGGTTTACCACCAGCAAAATACAGACACGGCGCTATTTTTACTGTGTTAAATATCTCATTACTAAGTATTTTTTCTTAACCAAGAGGCATTTAAGCGCAGACTTTAAAGAGTGTGCGATCTTCTACAAACAATGATGCAAGTCCCAATGTTTCTGCCGGTAATGCCTAAACATATCTGGTTCTATTCTATCTTCATAAAGCATATCCGTTCCATCTGGCTTGTTTTTGTGAAAAAAATGCTTTCCTTAACACATTCTGCTTTAAAGGTGGAGGAAAATGGCGGAAAAAGCTATTTTATCAAAGCAGTTTATTTTAAGTTGAAGCCTGAGACTGGTACTTGCCAGTCGCCTGCTAGTCTGTTAAGTCTCAGGACTCCCATTTTCTTGTCACGTAATGTACTTTTCGGTCTCTTTGAAACTTTTTCTCCTCATCATCTTCCACTACACGTACTCTAGCACCACGAAAAAAACTGCCTAGAACCCCGATCACAAGGCATTTCGACGATGCCAGCAATTCTGCTGATGGCCTCGTTTTAGACATGCCATGAACAAATGCTTATTTAAAATCTCTCTCCATTTACACACTGCCCAGACGAAATGATTTATTTCATCCACATTAAGCAAGCGCGCACGGGGCGTACCTTTTAAGCCTCTCCTCTCTCGGCTGGATAGGAGGGGAAAAAGAGAGTTTCTACCTCCACGGCAAATCTGCCCGCGCGTGCGCTTGCCTTCGCCCGCGCGCGTCAAACGCTCGGATCTATTTCCGTGCACAGACGACCTTGAAAGTCCGCGTACTTTTGCCGCGCTTAGACCGACCTCTGATGGACACCAATCAGAGCAAAAACATGCATGCACCAATCCCGGGGGTGGAATGCTGCTGTCGCTGGCTGGCTCTCTCACTCCCGCTCCGTGTCTTCCGCTCGTTCTCTGCCGCTCTCTCGGAAAGACCTTCTTGTGGCTGTGTTTGCGCGTCCGCGCCCAGCCTTTATGTGTGCATTCCAGACGCGAGCAGTGTTACCGACGGCAAAAAGGCAGGGAGGACTGGAAACAGTTGGTTCTGGTCGTCCCGTCGTCCTTTTCACGATGACGAAGTAGCTAAGCCTGTGGGCAGGAAACTAGGGATTTTGAGTTCTTTGGCTTATCAGTCTACTGATAGCTAGACATTATGCCACAAGGATCTGCATGATGTTTGGACACACATTCAAAAAATGGCGTTTCTGGCAGATAATTGCTCCCAGATCATGTTTTAGAGCTCAAGTTAACCCGTGCTGACAGTCGCATAGCGACTAAGCAAACTGAGAATATTCGTTTCTGGCTTTTTACGGATAGTCTATAATCATGACCATAGTATCGCCTACACCCCAGACTTCTGTAATAAGCGAGCGATAGTAGTTCAGGAAATATTTATTTTGTATGCAGCGATAGTAAATACAACTAATACAATAAAATTTTACCCGGCGAGTACCAAGTTTTTCGTCGGGACCGGATACATAGGCGGGGAGGAGGAATAACAGTGTTTGTCAAGAAGGGCATCATTGCGTCAGAACGTAATATTGGTTCCTCTCATGATTGTGAAGCGCTATGGCTTAAACTGAACACGCGTGGTGCACCCACTTTACATTTCATGACTGTCCATAGACCGCCAAATCAATCTCCAGAGCGTGGCGAGACCTTGTTTGAAATAATGCGTGAACTGGCTAAAAATGAAAATGCGCTGATCACTATAGATGTTAACGCCCCACTAATAAACTGGGTTGAGATAGCAGTTAAGGGTTCTTATGAGTCTTTTAGCTCCATACTGTTTTCAATAGGGTCTTCAAAGGCATTGCCTACTACCCTAAATATACGGAACTAAAAAACTGAACTAGTAAGTCTACTAGAAACCAGTCGGTACAACAAGTGACCAACAGGTAAGATACAATTATCTGTAGAGCAGACGAAAGGCTACATGCATGCAACTGAAATATAGTATAAATGAAGTAACTTTTCAGTAGTTTCAATGTCTGGTCTCCCCCCCCCCCCAATGGATATGCTGTCTCTACATGCGAAAGTAAAAGCTTGCAGCTGCTCACCGGTCCTGAAAACATAAATCGTTGGGTCTGTGATACCTGTAAAGAATCCTTACCCTGGCTTGTTAACTGGCATTAGCCAAGCATACCCCTAAGCTACCATAATTAATACTCCTGATCACTACAGGCAAGACATCGGTTCCGTATCTTCATGTTATACTATTAGGCTCATTGACTAGGGTTTCCGGGTTCAAATCTCCACGCTGACTGATGATAGCAAACTAGAAGTGTCCATTTTGCTCGCCGTTGTATCTGACGGTACTTTAGTGTTCGCTGCTGCCAGAGGCCCCCTAACTCTTGAAGTCCCAGACAAGGCCACTTAGAGCAGCACCTTGTGCGAATAAACTTTTCGGCGTGCCTCCGAACAGGCACAAACTGGCTCGCAAGACACGGACCCCCCACGCCGGTGTTTACCCTCGCGCCTTCCAACCAATCACCAAAGAGAGCTTTCGGTAGCCGCGCGGGATTACTGCCGCTAGAACAAACTTGGAATTCCGTCTCCTGAGGGACGGACGCGACGGTGCCACGCTCTCTGGTACGACGGGGTGACGAATTATCGCAAATTGCTGCTCACACCTACGAAACGGGCCATGAGTTCAATTTCTTAGCCGTCGGGAACAAAACGAGCCGATAATTAATTAAAACCTGGACTACGACTAGGAACTCAAGCAATCGATGCGTCGATTTGGCGCCGGCGAACAGGGTCCTGCACTGTCACCTCCAGACGTGTATCAGTCAAAGTTCATTGGTTCATGCTCCTTCTACTTGACCCCTATGTTGTTTCTACTGTTACCTATGACGATGAACTCCCTTATAAATGTGAAAGCTCAGGACAATGAGCAGACTGTTATAGGGCTCGATTAACCTTCTTCTTTACTAATGCAAACACCTTGCACGCGAACTTTCACGTTTATTTCTTATCACTGTTGTTTCCTTTTCGGCCATTTACGTGGATGGTATTCTCTCACTTCTTTCGACATTATCGGTCTGCTTGCAGCTGGTTGATGACATTTCTTGTCCGTTGGTAGTTCGGCCATGAGATCTGGTTACCTATCATTGCTCCCGCTGACTGCGACACTTGAAATATGAATGGTTTCAGAAGGCGGCTGGAGGCTTCCGAGATGTTCACATACGGACCTGTGCGCCTTGATACATGCATACTTTAATTTTTTTTCCCGTCGCGTTTGCGCATTCACTGACTGAAAGGTCGGAACTGCTAACTATTCACTCCCGAGAAGAAACTATTCATTCTAATAATCCGTCAAAGTTGTTGTAATTAAGCAATCTTATCTTCCAGTAATGCGCATTACTTCACCAGTATGGCACCCTTGCGGAAATGCGTTCATGGCTGATTGGGTGGTACTTGCTGATGTCGAATATTTGCGTCATATTTGTCGCTTGCCTGAACTATTTCGTTTTTAATTCACCACAACGTTAGATCGAATGACGGCACAAAGCGTGGGAACCTACATCGCCTGCAAAATTTGTAAATGCGGAACGGATAGGCTAACAGACAAAAGAAGGCTACAAAAACTAATAATCTATCCAAACAAGGCAAAGATAACGAAACTAGCAGAATTTATTCTTCCACTCTTTTGTGCCAGTCAGAAAGAACTTTTTAATTGGCTGATTAATTGTGATAAAAAATTGATATCCGACTTTCATAACAAGCAAACTGCTCATTGAATGATTTTATAACGCTCATCAAAGACCCCGCTGCCTTAACGGTGTATGATTAACCGTTACAGGAACCTTCCAGCAAGAGTTTATCAACAAAGATTAAACATTCTGAGAAGACGAAGACTCGATAGCTGGGACATTTAAACATTAAACATTCTGCAAATATTCTCATCTTTAATTTGAAAAGTCACTTTGACAAACCGAAATATACATATTAACAATATAGAGGACATTTACACGAAAGATAGCAGATATTTAGCTCCTTGTATTGTTAAACCGGCACCTCGCGGAGAGCATGGCGTACTTGGGAAAAGTGAGAGTTTGAATGAACAACATGTTTTAGTACATTCCTGTTTTCTAGTTCATTATGAATACAAGAAAGTACACAAGCTAAACTTCATGACTGATGGTTGCGGATTATCCGTCTATTTGAAGCAAGACACAAACAAGTGGGTAAATGAGAAGACTAGTCGAGCCCAAGGACAGTTTGTTTTATTATTCTGGGCTTTCGAACTCGTGAAGGGTTTAATCGTAAGGGGTAGCAGCGACAGAAGCAGCAAAATTAGCACAATAATAAGGAGTGCAAACCCGTCAGTGATCGGTGATGCAGATCTGGGGGTAAATGTGCAGATCTCTGTACGCCGGCGCCAAATCGATACAGCTATGGCGACCCAACTCCGAGTGCACGCGTACTTACCTGTGCAAGAAAGTGCACAAGTATCGGAGCCTCACTACCAAAATCTGGTTTTTTAATCATCTTCAGGGCTGACTCATACAAGATCTCACTACGACGCCTGCCACGCTCTCAGACTTCGAAGGTGGTCCTCTCGCGGATGGTTGTGCTCTCGTACGACAGGCAACTGCCTCCAACCTATTCTCCATTAGCTCTGTGTAAAATGCACAATTATTTCCATCAGGTCTCTCACTTCTTCTCTTCCCCAATGGAATCAGGCCTGAAGATTGCAGCGGCAAGTGTCTTTCCTACTAACTTAAGCCACTGCGACACATTGATTCATTGAATCCCCATCCATGGGCAGGCTTCAAACCATCATCGGTTCGCATTGTTTCCGGTGTGGACGATTATCTTGACAGGTGCGAAGTGGCCTTCTTTTTCACAAATTTACTATACTAACCAGAGCGACAAATCGACGAGGAGACAGTGGACATTTTCGACGGCCTGTCAGTCGCAACGTCAATAAACGTACGCCGCGACTTGAAAAAATGCTATGGCTTCAGTAAGCTGCGTAGAGTTAACCTGTGCAAAATGAATCCAAGGCAGCGCAGACCTCTGATATTTCCTCTCAAGTCAGATATATGATAGTTTGATCGTCATTACGAGCTATGTTCACCATATACTCTAAAGCAGAGTGGTGTAGTGACGGTTGCTTCCGCTTGTCTATAGTGAAAGAAGACATGTGGTGCATCTTCCTCGCTCTCTCATTTACCCCGCCCACCTAGGTCCAATGACTTTAGGTATGTCAGTCCAGATATTACGGCAGTATTGGTGCTGTATTATGAGTACTGCTTATCGGGTGACTCTGTGTGCATGCATTGCCGAGCTGACAGACCACTAATAGGTTATGGTCTCTGCGAGTCCAGTGCCGTCTTTATGAACTCTTAATGCATCTGAAGTAGAGAACGGATCTTGTGCGTGATACGCGTAAAAGAGCTACTTAGCCTTGCCAACCCTTATACCTAATTTTATTACCGTTTTTTTACGGGATCTGACAATCGGCTGATGAATGCGTGAGGTCGACAGTGGGGCGTCCATCCATAGAGCAAATCGACGAATCCCTTACTATAAAAACTGGCGCGTGTTTGAATTTATCGCGACGAGCATAAAGTCATAGCTTAATAGGCTGCCCAATCGTGGATAACTGTAACCTAATGTAGTAACTGGAGGACAGCAAGTCAGCTTGCCGAAGCTGCTTATAAATGTAGCACTCTCAGTGATGCAAGATGCCAGTATGCAGTAGGTTATATGTTTTTCTGCCTTCCCACCTGTGGCTCCTCGAAGCTAGGCTCTGTCAACCAGCCACATCCAGGTAATCACCTCAACTGGCATACCTATCCAATGCTGCAGGTACCCACACGCGGTAATTCTGTTCTCATCCCAACATTCAGCAGTCCTACGCAACAGGCAGCATGCAAGCCTGTAGGCGGCCTGGGCTAGGTCGGAGCATTAATCCACTAAAAACCCAACCTTGACTCATCATAGAGCTTGACAGCTGTCAAAGGTGTCCTAACAGTCCTATTTGGGGACGGTGTCACTTATTTCCTCACGAAGGATGGGGCTAGCAAAGGTGCCCTAAAGAATTATTGGGCTCGTCTCCTCTGCATGTTCACAGATGTAAAACTCGCCAGTCGAAATAAAGAAACAAACAAGACTTCCATCCACATCCTCTCCGTTACGCTCCACGTCTGCAAAAGTGAGCCCACTGACTAGAATTTTTTTCATTGACTCCTTCAAAAAGTGGATACTCTGTTGGATGAGTTATCTGAGCCTAAAGCCAGCATGGTGCGCCAAAAGCTAGGGCTTAAGTAGTTGCTAACTGACGGGATAACTCGGACATCGAGCTCAGTCCATTTTCTGTTTGTGTAGACTGGCTGACTGGCGGACTGAGGGCCAAGCTGCAATTGTTCTTTCTTAATTTGGCCTTCATGCTATTCCAACTCAGCTGGCGTCCGAAGCAGGCTTTTATGTAACTTCTTGGTCAAGTGTAGTTGCTTAACAGGTTTCGTTGTGACACGAAGGCCCAGACTGTGTGAGATGGGATTCGTGCCGCCGCTTTAGTTGGCCGTTGGTATCACACGTAGGCGTATGCTCAGGCACCATCCAAACAAAGGCCTTTATGGCACCCCAACCTCGTGGGATCTGTGCCAGGCAAGGCGGACCCGGCCGTCTTTACTTCCATCCGATTCCGCCTCTGGCATTTACGACTCACTTTTGACATCGGGTTCGACGTTGAAGAGAGAGAGAGAGAGAGAGAGAGAGAGAGAGCATGGTTGTCACAACGCAAGTCTTATAGCACTTTAAACTAAACCAAACATGTTTTACCGTCCTTGCACCCAAAGCTGAGGAGCACATGCTGGACATCGTCTGAAGCACCTATCGAACTGTCATGCAGCTGGAACAAGAAGAGTGTTTGCCGTAACTAACTCTTTGATATTTCGTCTTCATGTTCGAACCAATCATCAGAGACAGCACCATTATTCGAGTAGTTTAGCGAAATACAAGCCTGAACAGAACTTCCTGTGTCACCAGTCACCCTCTGTGTTTAAGTTTTGCAAGAATTCCATCCAATTCTTCCACAATTAAGTCCGACATATTCTACACTCCCCGCCCCACACGTGGCGTTTCATACTGTTTTAATGACGCTGACAACTCGTGCAGCTTATGCACGTGCATGACCGTGTGAAGGATGCACTCTCAAACGTGTGTGTGCACACTTGAAGGCATTTTAGTCGCCATTTCTGTTCACCCGAATCACCACATTTTTGTTACATCTATCTATGGGCGGGAGAGTGGGACAGCCTCTGTGTTCTCAAAATTGTACATTCAGCCCGTCGACAGTGAGTTAGGCAGCGGGACTGTTCGGTTAGCTAGGCCGTCGCATCTGAGTGTCTGCATTGCATGCAATATTTGGTATATGATCCATAATCTTTTTACCGCCGGTCGGTGACTAACACGGATATTTGTTGCTTTTTATTTAGTAGCATTCTCTAAAAAACTTGGTTCCGTGGCAAAGGATAACCATGGTGTCCGGACGCGGATTCGGTCACAGTGGATAAAAAATGTCTACGCGTGTTGTGCCTGACAAGTTATCCGGGATTCATCTGCGGTTAATGAAATCCGCACGAATGGTTACATCATGCGGCTGTTATAAAGTGCGCATGTGATAGTCTGCCTACGTCAATCCGGCCTGGCCAATCATCTCCCTATGGCTCATACACACGTGAGCTTACTTCGATGACTGCCACGCTTAGATTCTTCGGACACTGCTCCCCTCGAGTGCAGACGCATGCTCGTCCGAACATCAACATCTTCCAACCGGAGAACAAGTAAATGTGGTGACTGTGGCAATAATTATATTTGCCTGTCGTTTCGAAATCCGTTGCGGATATATCATCAGAGAAAATAGCAAGCTATTCTTCACTACCTTTGTAAGAATATACTTTTCTTCCATCTGGCGTCTCATTGTTTCTCTTCCCACGCGGAATCGGGCCTGAATAAAGCAGAAGCAAGCATTTTACCTATTAACTTAACCTAATGCGATATACCTACTTAATTTGCCCATTCCGTTACCAGGCTTCGGAGCCACAACTTTTAACGTATTATGTTAGTCCCAAAGCAAAGCATATTAATTATATTGATGAATGCACTGATGTAGCGTAAGTGTGCAGTCACGATCATCTGTCTCACTCCCTCTCCCATCCACCAGTCCACTGTCCAAGTCAGTCTGTCGTCTGGTTCTGGAAGCTCAACCAGTTCACTCAAATAGAGACTCAGAAGGACGTAAACGCGGTTCTACTAGTAAACGATGAACTACGATAAGAGAAACATTGACCCATTAGGCGTCTGGTCCTACCTAGGGATAGTGTAAAAGGGCTTCTTGCTTTCACGGTGTACCGTCATTGGTTTCCCTAGGACAAACCGTAGATGCTTTGGTTGTCATCCCTACACACACTTCTTTTCAGCAACTGCGCCGCTTTATAGACCTCATCAATTTCTATCGACGTTTTATCCCGCATTGCGCTGCATTGATGGTACCACTTACTAACCTTTTACGCGTAAGCAACCGCGAGTTTTCTTTTCCTGGCACAGCAGTCGATGCTTTCAATCGTGTCAGGAAGGTTCTTTAGATACATCTGCCCTCGTTCACCCCATACCTCATGCCCCGCTTTCCACTGTTGCTGATGCCTCCAATTTCGCCATAGGTGCCGCCCTTCAATAACAGACACCGACGGGCATCCAGCCCTTAGTTTTCTACTCTTCCAAACTGACACCACCACAAACTTCCTATTACAATTTTTGTAGAGAACTTCTTGCCATTTATTTAGCCATTCAACATTTCAATAATTTTATTGAAGGTAGAAAGTTTGCACCTATACTGGCCACAAACTCCTGTCTTGTGCCTTTTTCACTGCCTCTGACAAGTATTCACCCCTTGAGACCCGTGCAAACCCAGCCGACCTTCACTGAAAGCCTTGAGCAGACTAGTCTTCAACTCGAGGCCATTCTTCTGTCCACTGACTCTGGTACAATCTTGTGTGCGGCGCTTCCCGACCTGTAGTGCCAAGCGACATCGGACGAGACGTTTTTACCACGTTGCATAATCTTGCTCATCCTGGCATCCGCAGTACCCAGCACCTGGTCAGCGAGAGTTTCTTCTGGCCAAGCATGGACACTGCTATCCGTCGGTGGACCTGTTCATGTTTAGCTTGTCTGAAGGCCAAAGTCGGACGACACAACATAGCCCCAATAGCACTTTTCTTACACCTGACACACGGTTTGCACATGTCCATATCGATGTGGTAGGTCCTTTACCAACATGCCGTGATTGTACCTATTTACTTACTGGGATTGACTGATATACTCGTTGGCCTATTGCAACTTCCATACCTAACATAACTGCAGATTCGGTTGCTCACGCCTTTTTGGAACACTGGATCTCCCATTATGGCGTCCCCTCAACTATCGCCACCGATCGAGGCCAACAATTTAAGTCTAGACTTTTTAACAGCCGGACCGACCTGCTCGGATGTTCTCGCCTACGCACGACAGTATACCACCCCTCATCAGTTGTCCTTTTAAAATGACCCTTTATTTACCTTACCATCTGCTCTCTGTGAATGGAGCCATTTTTGCTGAAAATTTAGGTTTGTAAAATCCTCAATATAGCATTCTTCTTCTTCTTCTTCTTCTTCTTCTTCTTCTTCTTCTTCAAATGATCCTGCTGGAGGCGCTCTCACACCAGGGACGCCGGCCCTCGTGGTCGAAGACTTACGCTCGTCCAGCCAGCATCTTTGTCCAACCCTTCTCTCCTCCCTCTGTACAGAATACATTATGCCTCCCACTTGGCATCTCACTAATTCTCTTCCTACATGGAACTGGGCCGGAGGGTGGCAGCGGCAAGGGTCTTCTCTATTAACTTAAACCATTGTGATACCCTTCTTAGAGTATAAAATGCAACGATAGCATAATCTACTACCGAATGAGGACGAACAAGAATATTTTTGTGCGCTTTTTGGAAAAAAGTTCAGTTTACTAAGGCATCGAAACTCAGCAGGAAAGTTTTGTATTAGTTAAACGATCATTGTTTACAGGCTCTGGTTTCTGCAGACGAATGAAAAGAAGCTCATTAAAAAAACTGGCATTCTGACCTCACCGAAATATCGTAGGATTATGCTGCATAACAATCAATATTACACCTCTACATAGGAATTATTTTAAATCACGACCACATATTTAAATTTCGGTTAAAATTCAATGAGATAACTGTTGCGACGCCGCGCGTCCCATGATAAGTCAACGCACTCAACGGAGTCGCGGGAATCGCTTGCCGTGAGCCAGTCTTGTCTGTTCAATCAAGATTGGCCATTGTCGGACAATGTCTATCGCGTTCCCTTCAAAGTGCATACACCCTGTGTCTGACTGAACTTGCGCTGGGTTGTATTGACGCGCTGTACCGTGCTCGTGACTGAGTAGGCTCTTTGTCCGGCAGACTGGTCTTCTCACTGTCTCTATTACGGGCTCCTGGCGTACCTGTCCGTGCTGATTAGAAGTACAAAGGCGAGTCATAACAATAACACATTTACTTGAAGCCTTGCAAGGTAAGTACTTAACACTTTGACTTCGACGTGCGCCATATGTGGTACATGCAATGATGTCCCAAACTGCGACGTGCGCCATATATGGTACACGTCTAGGCCTAAAGTAATGCAGGTTTAAAAACGCCGCCCAGGGGCATACAGGCTACTTTGAGCGCCGCTGTCAGTGTTAAATCACCATCAAAGCCTGAAGCCAAGCAGTTTTCAACAAAATCACGGCCGTTTGCTGTGTCTGTAAATGATACCTCAAAAGGAGTTGTGGTAGCGTTGGCCAAAAAGGGGACTATTTCGGCAATCGAGAAGACTCGACACGAAAAGGAGAGATTTAACTGTTCAAAAATATGTATTTTAGCAGTAAAGGGGAGTGTGGGTGTGCAGCACACTGGTACGCGGATAATTTTAAGCTACGGTAAAGGGAAAAACTTTTTTTTTCTAACAGTGCGTTGTCTGACGGATTCGTAAGAACAACGAAAAGTTGTGATAGTAGTCACGCCCGGCGTAACGGTCAAGTATGAACTTCAGCTGTTCTCATTTGACCTAGCAAACGAAATTTGCACCCTGATTCTGACAGTCATATATCATTTATCTATGCCCGCAGCCTTGCGTTTTTACATGCAATTAAACGTAGCTAGTAAAAATATAATCAGATCCCTTCCAAAGATTTCCAGCCTTCTGCTCCTGCTCCTCATCAGCATTATTACCCTCTCACAATCACCACTACCACAAAAACTATTACAACAATGACCAACGCCGAAACTATCTCGGAAATGCTAGCTTTGACAGTAAACAGTAGGGCGAGGCACTGAAGCAAAATACTGAAGTTTGTGAAAAATTAATTATTTCTCGCATACCGGCATGAACACATGCATGAAAATTTAGAAGCGACAAAATATGACATGAGGCAATTTTTTACTTACAATAAATGTCAAAAGCACTTTTTTTGTTAAGAAAAACAAAAGTTTTTATCGCTCAAGTTCCTCAGATGTAAAATAGCTGTAGATTATCGGAGGTTGAATAGAAAACCTTATTATTTTCGATATACCAAAGAAACGTTTCTTTTGCCAAAATATTAAAAATGTATTGCCGTTATTCAATTACAATTACTTAGAGGTTGTCCTTTAAATTCCACAAAAATGTCGATGATATTCTGCTTTCCATTGTGATATTAAGAGTAAATACGGAGAAAATGAGTTTTTGCATATAATGTCTTATAAAGGTGGCCATGTGGAACATATTTAGAAATTCCTTCAAACACAAACACATATTTTCGAGCCAAAATAACGTCCGCAACAAAATTCTGATATCTTTATTCCTAAGAAAAAACTTCCGAATAAAAACTTTCGATAACAGGTTACCTCTTTAAAAAAAACACTTTAGCTAAGTATTCAGCCGACGGATATCTCTGCATGTTACTCTTTTCCAAGGTAAGTTTCTGAGCATTGGTTTCGATGATATCAACCAAGTGCACCAACAGGTTGGTGCAGGAGGTGACGGCCTCAGGGTTTAGTTTTTAAGTGATAGAGGACGTAGTTAGCGGCTCCGCACTCTTCACCTTCTCCCATGAGTCACGAAGACTAGACGGTAGCCGGTGCGGCTGCTGTATCAAATACAAGCCAACTCACAGTGGCGTGACCTCAATCCCTCTGGACAAACTCTAAGGCCGTGGCTACCGCCAGACGCACTGACGGGCCTTCAAGCCTGTAACCAGGCGGTGGCTGTTGGCTAGACGACACTTGGGATTCCGTCCCAAGCGGGACTGTCGCCACGATGCCGCGCTCTCACACGGCCGTCATGGTGAACGCCATGCTAGGCCGAGTGGTAACTTCTTCCTTACTTTTCTGTACACAATATAGTGCTCCTAACACTGTGGCTTTCCCAAGACTTCTCTCTCCTCTCCTTAGGAACCGGGCCTGGAAGATCGCAGCCGTTAGGGTTACAGTGACTTAGCTTTAATAGGCCCCGATAAGTCCACATGGGTCCTACCATCTTGGCAACATAACTACCATGTTAGCTTGTTTTTGTCCACCTACGTGGTCTGTGTAGCGCTAGTAAATGTTATTTAGGCTAATTTCACTGGTCTTTGGAAGTCTGCCAGCAAATTGTCAAGTTTAGTGTCTGGCTTCTTTCTTTGTGGAGCGTTAATAACTGGCAAAATCGCAAATGAGTCATTGGTTAATTATGCCTCCTGCGCCAGTGGGTTTTAATCATGACTTCCTATACGTGATAGGTAGCCCGACTGCCACCGACGCTCCTAGTTTAGGATGAATGCGTACTTGGCTCCAGCTGATAAAAAAAGTGCAGGACGGTTTCGCACAGTACAATTGAATGGCGGACTCGAGAGAGGGAGAGAGAGCGAAGTGTGACCAAAAGTAAGTCAGGCATGAGTCATCCATATTCTCGAGAAGTAGGAAATGCAAACGCAGGCATATAATCACTGGGACAAGATTTCATTTCGCCTGACGTTTTGCAATCCGTCGCGGATCCGTCATCAGAGACCATGAACCGCGACTTATATGATTTTTGTTACAGCGATCACATCTGCTTCCTCTCAGTTGTTTCGTGAGATCTGCATGTCCGTTTTTATTGGCAGTAATAAGGACGCGAACAATCTTAGGTGCGCAAAGCTATCACGGCACTCTGAAAGTCGTGGTTTGGGACTTTGCCAATCGACGGGATGATAGAGACCACGCAGTCACTCCAGATGGCGTTTATGGGGAGTGAGCAGCTGGTAGGTGGAGAGTCAGGCAGCAATAGCTCCTTAATGTAGCCTTTATAGCACCCCCACGCAACTCGGATCCGAGCCAGGTGTAGTGACACTCTTAGGAACGGCTCCAGCCGCGCTAGCTCCTTGCACCCTCTCTCGTTTCCAGTCTTCTTAACCCTGTCTTGGCTCCGGACCCAGGTGGAAGGAGGGAGTGAAGAAGGTGCAGTGAAAGTCACAATCACGCCACCATACGATGGATTACAGAGTGAACCTCGTCAAAATCGATACTAAAGCTGTCAGGGCTTTCATTAACCAATATCTATGTTATAATAAACAATTATCACTGCAGTTACAAGCAATTAGGTCCAGACGTCCAGACAGATAGTTTGCGCAACGCTCTATAATTGCCCCCATTATTGTTGATGTTTACGACCTTTGCCCACTATAATTACCACCTTTGTGCTGCTTCTGATCTCTGAAGATGAACTCCTGTAAGAGATCGAAAGCTCAGGAAGAAAAACCAATTGCTCCGCTGCTCGAAAAGCCTTCTTCCTGATCAAAACGAAATTCCTATCGGAGCTTGGATTGATCTTCTTGAATTGCGGTGAATATGCTACACAAGCAGAACATTAAAGGCGCTGTCAGAAAGACATTACCGACAAATAGAAAGGGGAATAAACGGGCAGTTACTGGCTTATACGCCCTTATTCGCTGTAATACCACATGCATTTCGGAACATAATTATGAAATATGCTTTCGATTAGGAAAATATAACTAAAATAGTACAGTAGTCGCCGGTTATTAAGGTTTATAGACCTAGCGGCTTATTAAGCCCAAATCAGTTTGGGACGGAATTTTACATTGCAAAATTCGCCGGCTAATGAGCCCAGTCGCCAACTAGAAAGCCCAGTTTGCCAACAGGACAGAGTTAGATTCTCATCTCTCTGCGTGCTTTAAACATAAAACAGTACGTATGTAATGTATAGTGCCTATCCTGCGTTTGCTAATCAAGAACTAGGACTCTCCGGTTAGTGAGCCTGCCGCTTAATAAGCCCAATTTGGTGTGGGCCCGAGGTGGGCTTAATAACCGCCGACTACTGTATACGTATAGAAGAGACTAACCCAACATAATTTTATTAACGACAGGATTCCGATCTTTAAACTGGCTTCCTTTCAGTCGCCGGCAAATATTTGCATTCAGCAAAAAAGGCTACTCATGTAGTATGGTTGAATCTTATTTATTTTCGATGCCTATGTAAATTAAAGTTAAGTGTTCGAACCTTGTCTTCCGTGTACTTATTTGGTAGACAAATGCATCTACTTTAACTGTTATTCTATCTGCTACAGTCGTAAGAGGTATTTTTGTAAAAAATTGTACCTGCTCACTAGTTAGTGCTGCTTATACTGTATACAAAATTGTCTACATCCATTGAGAATTTTGTACGTACTGGGGACTGTTTTCCAGTACCGAAGTAAACTATTTTGTTTTATTTTGAAGGGCTCTATCCAGCATGCAATTCGGAAACACCTATTGAAAGTTTAACAGGGGCTCAGGTTTAAAATAAAACGTTAATTGAAATAAACTGATTAAACAACAGCAAACTACTCCCCTAAGGAACAATTAAAGATAAAGTTTGGTACGAAATAAGTCCACACGCGAATATATTCGTAAATTGTTCGATCTGGTATGGTTAAATTTATATGGGTATCAAAATCCTTTCGAAAAATGCGTGCTACTGAAATAACTATAAAAATAGCGGCTTATAAACTCTAAATGATTGTGAAATGTGAATGTGTTCAACAATTTAGCGAAAGTGTTATTTGCTACGAGACGCTTCCAATAAAGTATATATATATATATATATATATATATATGTTGGAACAAAGGTGCTCATCCGATCTATCTGGTAAGGGCACATACTTGTCCCGGAAGTGCCTTGAGGCTCATACTTGAGCGATATCAGGCTTGTCGCTTAGCGACCTCAGAATATGATGGAGTGGATCCGACAAAGACACGGGAGACCGGAATGGCCCTTTCTGGCTTGTAAGCCGTCATCAGCCAGTCATACCCAATCTCAGGGGTCGGAACTCCCGAGATTCGAACCCGGGACCTTTGGTCATTGGGTTTACCA
>JAYGXS010000007.1:16793182-16807620 GCA_036362985.1 Ligula intestinalis
CCGACCCCTGAGATTGGGTATGACTGGCTGATGACGGCTAACAAGCCGGAAATGGCCATTCCAGTCTCCCTTGTCTTTGTCGGATCCACTCCATCATATTCTGAGGTCGCTAAGCGACAAGCCTGATATCGCTCAAGTATGAGCCTCAAGGCACTTCCGGGACAAGTATGTGCCCTTACCAGATAGATCGGATGAACACCATTGTTCCATTATATTCCCGATCACAACCGACAAAGCAACGAGCCCGTGGTGCCGAGGTAGGGTGGTAAACCCAATGACCAAAGGTCCCGGGTTCGCATCTTGAGGGGTTCGACCCCTGAGATTGGGTATGACTGGTTGATGACGGCTAACAAGCCAGAAATGGCCATTCCGGTCTCCCTTGTCTTTGTCGGATCCACTCCATATGTATAGGTTTATATGCATTTTTCTGCTAGCTATATTTAAATCTATATGTGAGCATGAAATATCCATGAGAAAATGCAAGCTACCCAACCATTCATTATTTACGGAGTTATGTTTGTGAAAGTGGCTGTACAGAAACATTTTCAAACGCCCGCAGCCTAATGTGACAGAACTATCCAGGGATTATGCTGAAGAATAAATAATACAGGATGTCCTATAAATGTCTACACATTTCTAATAATTGTAAAGTTGGTGTTTATGGTAATTTATTATTCCAAAAATGTAAAATTTTTTGTAAGCATCATTTTATTATTTTTTCAATGCATATTATCAAACTGACGTCCATTTAACCCCGACACTGCTGGCAACGCGAAGCAGTGGAATCGCACACACAATAAAACAATTTTATTCGTATTTGGGTGCATTCATGTTTTATGGCTTCTCTCTTTCTCAATTACTTAAAATATAGCAAAAATACAGTGGAAGAACAATAAAATGATATTTCTGAATACTTTCACATCTTTGAAATAATAAAATTATAGTAACAATCAAGGTTACAATTGTTCAAAATGTGTATAAATTTTTTGGGACACCCTGCATTAAAAGTCTTATTACTCTATGGACTCAAAAACATGTGTCAGAGTTTTTGTTAACATCTCCTCAAATAACAACTCCCTTGTAATCATATGTTATCCTCAGGGGATAACCTAACACTCTTTCTGCTCTGGTCTGCGATTATTAAAGGCGTTGTGCTTCTACACAAAGCTGGTGCATTCTTCGCAAACTTGTGTTTTATTCCCTTGCAGTACATTGTGACAGGCATTCCGAAAGTATAAAAACGATGCCTACTTGCGTCAGACCGCTTCGAATAGGCCAGAAATAACGTGGATACTGATGTGCTTGCGTCAAAATAACAGCCCACGCATCTGCACCCAACACCAGTAGCCAGTCGTTCGAAGTTTTCTCAGCGCCAGTGATGATTAATGCGATATGTAACTAGCATTGTGGAAGGGCGACTTTATGGCTTACCCTCTCCGATATTATGTACCCACTGACTTGTGTATTTTTCCTTCAGCCAGTACACCCTGTGTTGTGATCTTAGACGATGCTGACCACCGTTCATTTACGAACACACACCGATCGCTAAAAATGGCCATCACATTCGGCTTTGGGGCTCATTCTCAAGCCCCAACAGCAGCCAAAAAGCGGGTAGTAGCGCAGACAGATGAACATTGCCGGCAAAGACAGAGGAGACTCGAATGGTCATTTCTGGTCCATTATCAGCCGTCAGCAGCTAGTCATACCCGAGCTCAGAGGGGTGCAGCAACCGAGGTTCGTAACTGCGAGCTCAGAAACAGTGGATTAGGTCGTGTACCTCATATTCCCCTACTCCCAGCATTTTGTTATAGGAAGATGGTACTTCTAGTGTTTTTTTGGGTGGGGAATCAGGATAGGCAGTGGAATATATCTTAACAACTGCTGCATGCATTTTTATTTCATTGTATTTAGAAATGCTGTTGAGTTATATCTATAGTTTAACGTATTGTGGTAAAATTCGAGGAGAAAATGCAAATTTCTTGAAATTCGTAAAAAAATAGAAATGGTGATTAGAAGGTCGTCTACGTCAACTTGCCTGAGGTGTAAATTACCATTCTGGAGTTAGCTTAGTGTGGTCCGCGGCGCTGAGCGCCACTTACCGTAAAATTACACGCGGAACAACTTACTACCAGCGGCCGCGGGAAAAAAATTCCATTTTTTTGTTATAAACTTGTGTGAACACCTGCGTCGAAACTTGTTTTATCACTAAGTTGTATGTTAGGAAGGGAAGACAAACAGGGGAGCAGAGGACAATTAACTATAGCTGTGTCTGTGTGTACATTGGCTTCTGCGCTTGTAACTCAACTTTTCCGCATCCCTGTAGCAGCTTAGTTTTCTGTCGTCGGCAGTGCGCTCTCGTGTCGGGCAACAACTCTCGTATCGATAGCAATATCTTGTCTCGACGGCCTAGAGGTGACCTCGGTCGTGTAAGTATAACCGAAAAGAATGTAGCGAGCTCCTTTCTTAGTCATGCTTTCCTCGGACGCCGCGCGGACTTGGTCATGTCTGGCGTGACCACCACGCGTCCGCAAGGCACCATAATCCCGGCCTCCGTTCAAGGTCACTCCTGTCTGGCTTTCTTAAGGCGGTCTAGTCTCACTAGCCAACCACTTCTCAAGGTAAGACGGCGTAAGACGGCGCAACTCACGTCAGGTCGCAGATTCGAACCTCAAGGTTTGTCAACACATGGGGTTGGGTATGGCTGACTAATGATCGAAAAAAGTCTGAAATGACCAGTCGTACCTCCCTTCTCTCTGTTGATCGTGCTATTCTGCCTTTTGTACCAGTTTCCGCGCAGCTAATGGCCGATATCGAACCTGTAGCGCTTATTTCCGTAACGCATTCTTTAAGCGCCCCTCTACCACTATAAATTTACCCGAACGAAACTGAAAAGATAATGAGTCCGTGGATAAGAAAGTTAAGCTTTTTTAATTTCCTTAGAAATAAATTGTTGTTCGCAGAAACCTGAACTTTCGAAACCGGTGTATGAACCAGGAAGCAGATAAGGAAAGCTGGGGGACCCAATGATTAGCCAGACCCCTCGCAGCTCTGTGAAGTAGCGGTAGAATACCGGCGAAGCACGTGTCTGGGCCTTTTAGCCATTACTTGAGCTATTAGTATGGTAAATTACAACATCAACATCAGAAATTTTTTCGAACCTCGGGTACCGCAAAAGTGGGCTTAGGTATATCTGAATGCTGAGGACTGACAAAGTGCAAATGGCTATTCTAGTCTCATTTCTTTCTACCGGTAACGCATATCTACCCAGAATATACTATTAATGGTTGTGCGGCTGTTAACGGGGTCCGAGATTGAGTCACAAGGCAGCGAGGGACGAGTGAGTTCCGCAAACGATCGGTGAGTGCCCACCTACGATTGTTTAAATACGCGAGCGAAACCAACATGACGGTAAGCCCTTGAAATTCTAACTAGCAGGTCACGGGTTCGAGCATCAGGTATTCAAGCACCTGCGGATTGGGTAGGGCCGGCTGATGACGGTTAATAAGTCTCAAATGGCCATTCCTGTCTACCATGCCGTTGTGTGTCATTTTATTCTACCTAACCGCCTATAGAGACACTACGGCCCCTAAGGAGCTGGATAGAGCATATTCACTCAGAATCGAAGAAGCCGTTCAAGGAATCATTGCGATGGAAAATGCCAAGGCACTTATTCAAATTCAGCTGAAATCAACACATGTGGTGCCTTTCAACGCAGAAACGGAATTATTTGAAGAACAAATTTCGCAAGTACTCAAGAACACGAACGCTTTTTCACCTAAAACAACGCCATGAAAATATTATTCTACCCTCGCACAGATTCTGCCCAACAAGGACGTCCTTCAGAGGATGCACGTATTGTCCGTCAGGATGACCATGTCTTAAAGGCAAGGACAAATCCAGCGCTCTTGCAACGAAATGACCAATTGTAAACTATTTAAATGCGAAAGAAAGCGACAAATCCGTACCAATCACAGAAAAAGCTTTCTCCTTCCTCGCCCAAGTTCTACTCTGATAATATCTGATTTTCCACCTAGTGCAGAAGAGTTTTGTGGAAAATCAGTATGAATTCCAGGGAAGCAGTGGACCTATTGCAGTGGCTTAAATTAATAGGGTAAAACCCGTGCCGCTGCGATCCTCAGGCCCATTTCCGTGTGGAACGAGAAGACGTGGGACGCCAGATGGTAGGAAAAGTGTATTCTATACATAATTAGTGGATTGGTGGGTTGGACGAAGTTGAAATTTAGACTAGCGCACAACAACCCTCGAGGCGGCCACTGTCCGTAGTCATGGAGCGTGGGAGTCATCACAACGTATACAGCAGGGTCATGTATGAGGCCGTCACAGGGAAATAAATTGGCAAGACCAGATTTGGGTAAGCAGGGTTCGGTACTTGCGCACTTGTTAGCAGCCGCGAGAGGCAAGTGTTGCGTGCTGATTGGGGTCATCACGGACCAGCTGAAATGTTCTCAGGCCCCTTTGACTTCATGAGAACCGTAAGAAAATGAGATATTACCTGTGCGAGTCTGATACAGCCCTCGAGACCATAAACCGCCGCAATATTAGTTCATGCGGTTTCCTGATGGGTAGTTTGATTGATGGATCAACATTGACAACCTTCAGGATGGCAGTTGGAACGAAGAAAGGAAAAGCTCGAAGTCCCAATGCCCTCCAGTCTCATGTTCTCCATTCGGCACTTATCGAGTACCAATGGAAGGTAAAATACGAGTTCCGGGATATAGTATAGAAGACGAAGATGCAAGCAAGATGGTTATTGGCCTGACTTGTCTTTTCTAATAGGTGTTCAAATCAGCCATGCAACGCACGGAAATACGTCAATATACATCAGGTGTAAAATTTCAGGAAAACGCTCAAGGCCAAGATACGTAATCCTGGCCTTTGTTGGTCACTGCGCAGACTGACGACTACACGTTGAATGGGGACAGGGAAGGGGGGTCAGGACCTTTTTGTCACCGGACACGGCAACTTCTAACAACTCGCAGAACATGGCTGTTATAAGCAACCGACGCATATTATCTTGCAGTGGACGGACCGTTAAATGGTTCTTCAGAGCCAGATAGCACAATATTTTTAGAAACATTTCAGGTAGGCCTGGGTGTGGAGACAGAAAAGTCCTCTTCCTCTGGAAAAATAGCCCTCATTTTGCTTGAAAATCAAACAAAATTCATGCAGCCGAGAATATCCGAGGTAATGGAGGAGTTTATACTGTCGGTAACCTTATATTATGAAAAACAAATCACGGCAGAAAGTAGGAGGGATATCTACACATATTTGGCAGCCCATTGGGACAAAAGAGGAAGGGGTGCAGAGTCGAAATAATTATCGGGGTTTAGGCGGGATCCGAGGTAACTTCTTCACACTCGCCTCTAACAAAACAAAAATTACAATCAGACCTTAATTTAAGCCTCCCGCCTCGCTTTGATTTACCATTGGCCCTGACACCTCAGTAAACTGTACATTTAAATTTCAGTTTTAGTTGTTTTGCAAAATTATGCATTAATGGATCAATGAAAGGCAAAGCCGGGAAAAAGGAACACTGGCCTATTCTGGGGGCTTTGCGACAATTCTCAGGGAGATTTTTTGAAGGTTAAGGAGGGTTTCTCTATATTTCACCGTTAGGCTAAGGGCACAAGACTGCCTACTCTTCCTGGAAGTTTGTAGTGGTTCTCAGGTCCACCCAGTAAACACAAGGACGAGGTCCCTGCCCTAATTTCTGAAAGCCACTAGGCCTTTGACAAGCAGACAACAGTACAGTCTGATGTTGTGGCTGATGATGATGGTTTCGAGCATGGCCTCGGGAAGACCGGCAAATAAAGCTCCCGTTCCAGCGTGTGCGCATCTACTTCTTCTCACGTGCTCTCTGGGATTGGTCTTTTAGTTTTTTTTAAGGTTAAGGCCGGTATTTGGGGCGCTCGAGCTGGGCTTATGATGAAGGTTGGCTCAGAGCTAGTGTTGTGTTGGAGAAACAAGAATATGACCACTCCTGGGAGTTTACGCGTGAGCGCTTGTGTTAATTCTCTCTTCCAGTAAACATAAGGACGAGTTTGGGGCCCTGATCTGTACAACCAGCCAGGCTCTTGTAAAAAAAGGCTACGAATCGCATTCAAAAGCACCCAGACATCCTTCTGAACACAAATTTGCTGGGTGTGTAGGGCTTTTATTCGGTCAACCCCCTCAGCAGCGTATGACATTTACCAAAATAAAGTGGATAAACTTTATCCCCCACAAAGCGAGGGGGCATAATCATCTGCACTAGACGTTGCTATGGCTGCTGGCCAGTAAAAGTACCAAACAGGATGCAGCAAGCGCATGTTAAAGACTCCAGCCAAGTACCTAGCAGTCAACTAAGAGACCTTGGGGATTTCCACAGCGTGAACTATGAGGGGATCTGGAACGCCAAAACCTGGCAGGTGGGCACGAACCAACAAACCTATAAGACTGAAACATGGTGGGCTCAGGCGGTCCATGTTTAAATCCCATTTGAGCTCGATCACTTCTATAGTTGTTTCAAACCGCAAATCGGTCCACTTGAGCAGGAGCAGGTTTATTAAAATTTAAACACAACCGGCCTACTTCCCATGCATCAAAATGTCATATCTGCAGTCGACGCTGCTTTCATGCTGGCCGTCTCGTTTGGTCCTGGTCAAACAGTGGGGTAGAAAGACAAAAAGGCAACTCTCCTATTATAATAAATAATCAATATGACTAATACTACTACAATTACTACTACACTTTATACTAAATTTGATTTTTCGGCGGCTAATACTGATTTTACTATAAATAGCTACTACGACTACTAATACTTATGCTACTGCCATTATTACTAGTAATAATACTGTTGAGACGCCGCGCGTCCCATAATGAGTCAACGCACTCAACGGAGTCGCGAGAGCCGCTTGCCACGGGCCAGTCTTGTCTGCTTAATCCTGATTGGCCATTCTCAGACAATCTCTCGCGTTCCTTTTAAAGTACATACACTCTGCGTCTGACTGAATTTGCGCTGGCTTGCATTGACGCGCTGTACCATGCTCTTAACTGAGTAGACTTTTCTGGCCGACTGGTCTTCTCACTGTCTCGCTTAGGGGAACCGGTTAGTGTTGATTATAAGTATCATGGCGGGTCATAACAAATACTTATACTTCTAAGTTCACATTTTCTGCTTCATGTACTGCTGCAACTGCTAGTAATAACAACTTCCACTACTAATGATTCTGAAATTTTCCAAAATAAATTGAACAAACTAGCCTTTTCAACCCACACAACCAGCCAGACGCTCACTGGCAGGCCAATCACGAGAATGGCTAATCATCATCAATTGACGTTGCCATAACTGTTCGTCGGTAAAGGCAGCCACACATAAAGGAAACGTTATTTTATAGAAAATTAGCCCAGTAAAGAATCTTATTGCAGGTATTCTGTGAAATATAACCGAGGCTATGGGAGCATCGAAAATTAATGAGACACGTTCACACAACTTAAGCAGTCATTCAATCACGTGTGAACGCTCAACACTGCTGAGGTCGGCCTCTGAAAGAGCCAAACACAGGTGTGTCGACCTCCCCGGTCTGGCCAATCACCCTCAGGGCTGTGTGAGACAAAGACCGCTCTGAGTGCAGATTCGACTGTCAGCCTTCCAATTTGCTTCAGATGTGGCTCGCGGGCCAGTTCTTGCTTAGTCATGCTACTGGCTGATTGGGGTATTAATTATTGGGAGCAGTTTTAACCGAGTCGCTTGCACGCTGCCCTATCGATTCGCCATAGGCCATGCGCGCAGTGACATCACGCAAATTTAGTGATCTAACAAACTATTCGGGTGAGGCGAAATGTCATTCGACAAGCTGCACACTCGAGGGCACATGCAGATTGGTCCAATGACGGTTGGGCCTGGTATAGACGCTTATGCTTTTCGGCCTTAAATACACTGTAGCAGTATGTCAATACGCTTATATCGGAAAATCAGCTTCCCAGTAAGTAATTTGGTAGAAAGAGTACTCTGGGAAACGGTGGTTTATTGGGTGAATTTTCGACACTGGCTCACCAGGTCGTCCCATCCGTCTGGTGAGCCAGTGTCGAAAATTTACCCAATCAACCACCCTTCCCCAAATAACGTCTTCTATCATATTACACTTATATTCGTCCGTGCTTGCTGCTGACTCCTACTATAAGAATTTGATTAAGACATTGTTGAACAGGTGACAATCGAAGCTTGTCTCAGCGTTGCAGTCCTTCTTAGTCCACATAAGCTAACTTTAACAAACGGGGCAGTTAATCCTCAAGTCTGTATGTTTATGGTATGAATGAGGGGCTCAATAATCCAGCAGGTGGATTTTGCGTCGAAATGGTCAATTTGCATCATTATACTGACTGCTCTAGGCAACTTCGGAGATATAATTTTTGGTGCGAATGGCACAGAGAGGGAACAGCTGTTTGCTGTACAGCATCAACAAAAGTCGATGCAATCTAACGCGGGTGGCCCACCAGAACGAACAAAAACACAAACAGAGGCTCCCCTTATCGAGGTAGTGGCTCGCAACGCACCCAGCCAGAACACCCGCTCCAAAAGGCCTTGATAGCGAAAGACAAAAATCGCGATCAGCTTATCTAAACCTGCCTTACAAAATCGCATTAATATATTGAAGTAAAGGCTAGTTCAACTCTCTGATAATCAGGCGGATGAACACGATGTGACCGCTTCACTCATGGAAGGTGAACTAAAAGAGCGTGGCATAATCACTGCTGTAGTTGCAATGCATGTTTACCGAGTGCAGCAGTTTTCACGGACAAAACCCAAGCCTGTTTTGGTCAGGTAGGTGTCGCTACGATTAACACGAACAACGCTCCGCCTCGTTTAGCATCCAATAATCAACTATCTACCCTATAAGCTGGCATCTAAACAGTGTCTTTTTCACTGTCTCGTAGAGTAAGATTGTGAATTTGGCTACCTCGACCGTTTTGTAATTCACGTTCCTCTCGCCTCTGTTTGTCGGCGTAATGCCGCAGTTACTGGATTTCACCGCTACACTAGCGTCCGTGAGGGACTCTAGAGCGGCGCAAACCAGAGAATAAAAAGCTCTGTTTCTCCTACGTTTCCCTCACTCACCCCTCTCTACCTTTAGTTGATTAAACGCAGGGACGTGTAGCCTCATCTACCTCTTTAAAGTTTTGCCAACGCCCTGTCCAGAGAGGGAGTCAATTGCCGCGGAGACCAACTTATCAATTTTATCTTTTTGCAGATCACCGACTGGTCGTTTTGCTATAGTAACCGGTTGGTATTTTTATTGATAAGCGAAAAGCGTTGAAGATCGACTGGTGGGGGACATGCAGGCGACACTTTCCGACTTATTTATGCTCACCAGCTCAACTGTCATGCATAACATGAAAACAAGGAAAGACTCCGGAACCCTAGTAGGTCATACAGTTGGCGGTGTACACAATTGCCAGAATGGCCCGTCTAGACACTGACATTTGACCTCAACTTCCCCCGAACACCCCTCCCAACCGACCCGGACAACAATAGCACTACATCTGTCCATCAACCAGCATAGTTTATTGAATCCCAGGAAAGATATTTACTCCCGTGCCCGCTGTAGATGGCGGGCTCCACAGTAAGGCCGGTAATAGATCAGTGAGCGTTCATCCGCTGATGTCAGTGTCCTCGGTCCAACCCGGCAAGACAGTTAGTTCGTGGCTCAGAGAATAAGAGTGAAAAACTTCTTATCAACAGGTTGGGTACAAGTTGACTCGGAAACAAACTGGGGCCGGATATGACGACCTGAATTTTACTAATAAACCAGAAATGGCAATTCCAATTTCCTTGCCTTTACCGGTAATGCTCATCAGTCTTCGTCGCATTTTGCGGTTTACCTGCAATAACCGTACATAACAGGTTCCATAAGCATACATTTCGTTTCTGGTACGACAGAAAAGTAAGTAACCCCCTTTTTTAGAGCTGGTCTTGCACTAACTCCCAATGTGATTAGTTAAAGGAGTAAGCCTAGGGCTGGGTTTAAGTATAGGGATAAGGTTATGTTTAAAATATGTTATCGTTCGCAGACGCCTGAAAGTTCACATTTCGTCTGCACCGCAAATGCCACGTGCGATACACCTTGATGTCACACAACTCCGGCAACCAATCACTTCGGGGTCCCTGAGCATGTAAATTCCGTCCCATTTTACGACTCGAGCTCGCACAGAAGGAAATGACCAACGGTCAATATCGAAAGCGCTCATACTTGGGACAGATGAGAAAAATGTTGGATTCACCCGGCATCGCCGCAGTGACTGAACCAACTGAAGAACCCTGCAGCTGTCTGCCCAGACGGCTCGAGCCAGGTCCCGTAACGATACTTCCTTTACCCAAACCCGCAAGATGATAGCAAAGTCGGCTAGGAATTACCGGTAGAAGTATATATCCGGCACAACGAACTTCACGGAGCAGGCGTCAAATGTTGATTGCACTCGAAAACTCTACCAAATGTCCGTCAAGTAAGTGGTACGGCCTTGAAATTTGGCAAATCTGTTCGCGGTGTGAATGGCGGCTTTACTACTGACAACTCGTCAAATGTCGATTGCGGGTGCGTGCAATTCGAACACCTCCTTAACTCTGATGCGCAATCAGTCACACCCTCACGCTCCTTCATTTTCACGCCTCTTCATACATATGCTAGGCAATGAAAATACATCCGAGGAGAACAGTATTCCCACTGAAATCTTCCAGTCTTGTGCATATACTTTGGTTTCCTGGCTCCACGACCTGCCTGTGCAAGCGGGGAGAGATTAAATAGTTCCCAATCATTGGGGTTCGGGCATACTTGCATCTGTCTTCACGGAGCTAGATGAGGCAAAAAACGAGAACTACCACGAAATCAAAGTAATTGACGTTGCTGCGAAAGGTTTCATAAGTGTCCTCCTCAGAAGGTGTCAGTCTGTACATGACTCTAGAACGAGGCTCGATCAAGCCGGATTGCGAGCTGGGCGCAGTTGCGTAAAACAGATATTTACACAGAGACTCATTTAGGAAGTAAACCATAGTTAAGAGCAACCTCGTTGCGTCCGATTCTGTCTATTGTAAGTCACTGTGACAAATAATAAAACAAGATGGGGTGTCGGCCAAAATCGGAAAATCCTGCCAATAACAATCTTAAACCTTCGATATCTGATCTGGTGTTTTAAAATGTTGTATGCTTTCGCCCATTTGATCCAACTACGTCATTAACTAGATTCTCGGAAGTGCTATACACGGCTTTTAAGATGTGGAGTTGCAGACGGATGTCGGCTGTCTGAACTAGACTACGCTGACAATATTGTCTTGCTAGACTCAAGATCTGGTGATCTACAGTCTGTGACATCACGTATGAATGTGATCGCTACTTTGGTCGGCTTATTTATAAACACTGGGAAGACTTCATAATTCTTGAATGGCATCTCTGTGCAAATGACGGCGCCTCTGGGGATTATCTGTTAACGTGAAGGATACACAGTTTCAAGTAAATCAGGGTGAGGCTCCTGTCCAATACTTTCAGTAAGAATGAACTTTTCGCCCAAATTGGTGCGATTCGTTGAGTTTTCTCGATCCTTCGAAAGCACGACATCTCCAGCGCTGCACAGATTCGTGTGTGCTATGCATCCATCCGGTCAGTCCTCCTCGAATAATGTGAATGCTGAACTTTGCGCGCTGAAGAGGAGCAATGACTGGAATTATTTGGCCACCGCTGTCTGCGGATAATCCTTCGAGTGAGATATACCAACTTCGCCTCAGATGAGACAGTCTCCACTCGCTGTGGCAGTATCGCAAGAAAATGTAGTGATCCTGGAGCGCTTTTCACCTCCGGCGCCACGCCGAGCAGGAGGTCGCGTGATTGCATTTATCGAGCCGCCTCTAGGATAGCCAATCACGGGTGCCTCAAAATTCGCCAAAATTAAACCTCTTGTTGTTGCTAGCAAACGCGTTTGCAACAGCCTGCTTATCCTAATTCCGCCTGGCCAACCATCTCTTTGTGGCTAAATCACACAGGGCCTGATCACGACAACTTCGGATGCCGCCCTTCTCGACGTCTCATTTCATCTTTTCTCAGGCGGAACCGGGCCTAAAGATCGCAGCAGCAGGGCTCTACCCTGCTAGTTTAAGGCACTGCGATAGACATCTCAGGCCATCCAAGAAAGACGATGGAGGTGGTCTGAATACATTTTAGTGGCCCTAGCAGCCACTTGAAACCCAAGATCTGACGGACAGCGCCTTTGCTCTGCGCGCCTAATGCTGCCTGCGGTCAGGTGCTCAGTCCGGACAACTCATGTCCGTTCTCGCTCAATAGTCTGATCCACTTAGGAACACACCCAGCCTCGCCTTGCCAACCTTGCCTATCTTGCAATCAATTGCCACCAGTCTACCTAGACAAAGCCAGTATTCGCCGGCCATCCTGGATGACTGCGGTCAGAAGACACTTGGAATTGCGCCTCGCACGCGGCGGTCGCGACGACGCCGGCCTCATGGTCGGACGCCTTGCAAGACAAATTGGTGACTTCTCCCTATGTCTGTTGACAATATAATGTCCCGTCTTCTCTGTCTCCTCAAGACTTCTCCTGTCTCCTGAAGAACCAGGGCCTGAATGATTGCAGGTGTTAGGGTTAACCATCATATCCTTAAGTCCTATACGTTCTCCGTCGTCCATCTAATGAACTTTGTCATTGTCTCCACAGCCCATAACCCGCCTGAGGACATCGAAAAGGAGGGCAACTAAATAATGGTTAAGGAAGTATTTGTCAAGACGTGGAATCGGTTCTTGGACCTTCGGTATTCAGCTTTCGTCATTGGCGAAGACTGCACCTTCTAGGTCAATTTTCGCATATTGTTATGCGTGAAGAGGTCCAATATGAGACACTATGGAGGTCGAATAGATCAGGTATGATCACAGCCGTACAAGCACCGGAAATGCAGAGCCAAACCACAGTGGAGAGGCGAGGTGATGGTCTGAAGCCAACATCAGAGACAAATGCAGAAAAGGGTGATAAATGCACAAGTTAACTAGTACTTGTAGACCGTAGCGGCCGCACGACCACATGCATACTAAAAATGGTGGTTCCTATGTTCATCGCTTGAGGTCGTGTTGATGCGATGATAACTTGGCAGTCAACTTCTGAGTCATATATTGCTTGGATTTTATTATCTGCGTTGGGTGTTGGCATGCTAATTACGCAACAAGTAGGCTCACTGTCATCGAAATTGTTAATGACCCGCGCCTTCCCAACGTGATTGATTCTCCTGCCTGGGCAAAGTCTACGTACGGAATATAGGAGCAACAAGTAATTGCGCTTGTTTATGGACTGCGGGCCTAGGATCAATGACACGAGCAGGTCGTGGCTCACGTGGTTGTCACTTCTTGCAAGGATGTCGGGTTCGTTACATTTGAAAATATGACAGGATTCCGTCGAGTGAGCTGCTACCTGATAGTTAGCGTGCTTTCTCTCTACCACTAATGCTTACTCGGCCATTCGCCTCCAGACTAATCTTCCCGTTTCTCCGATGTAGTTGCCTTGCCCAAAATTGCACAAATTTAAGTAAACGAACCCATGTGGTGCTTGCCATGACACTGGGTCTTTCGACCCCATGACCTGGCGCCCGATTGTTACTTCCGGCTTGCGTGCAACTCCAACTTCAAGTGGAATGAGAAGGTGGCTGACTGCTTCCGATACATTATTCGCGTACAGGGGAGCTGGTCGAAGGTCTGGGTCAGTTGGATTGGGCCTCTTGTCTCGTTTGCGTATGCACTGGTTAAAAACGTTGTGTGGCAGCCATTCACTCTCAGTATCGGTCATTTATACATATATAAATCACCTATGTTAATACATATATATGTATATATTCACTAATAAATGTGCGCACACCAATCGAACAGACTTCCGAACTAAACAAAGTTCATGTGGTGGTCAGAGGTCCCCAACGGGTGTTCGCCTGCCAGGCCGATGCCGGCCAAGTCATAGTAGCACTAAGTGGGGGATGAACTTTGTTTAGTTCGGAAGACTATTCGATTGGTGTTTGCACATTTCTAAATGGAGGTATACCCGGTCAATAGGGACAGCAAATGGCAGGTGGCGAAGCCCTGATGAGCTGCGGTTCAATGAAGTGCTTAGGACCCATCAGAAAAAAACCAGTGGTGGACCAACTCCACCGTCTGTGAGTGCGTTTGTTTGTGTTGTCCAACCAGCTGGTGTTCAGGGTTATGCTTGGGTGATGAAGGCGAATAATCCCAAAACAGCTCTTTATCAAGTTACCCCCAGATATTGTCATACCCCACACACTGCTATTATGACCCGGCCGGCATTAGCATGGCAGGCGGTCACCCGATGGGGGCCTCTGACCAACACATGGACTTGGTTTAGTTTGGAAGTCTACGATCGGTGTTCGCACATTCCTGAGTAAATGT
>JAYGXS010000007.1:16810233-16823256 GCA_036362985.1 Ligula intestinalis
CCCGCAACGTCAGGGAAATAAAATTCTGTTTCCAGTGATCGTATCTCCTTCTTCTAAAGTGCCTACTAAAGCTCGCATATTTGCTTCTATCGGTAAATTCCATTTAGTTTTGGAAGTTGATCTTTCGTGATCTCCTGGCCTAATGTATCTCATATTTATCAGGCATATTTTGGCACTCTTAAGTATGGAAGCAATGCGGTGCAGAGCAATGAAAACTGTTCTGAACTACTGCTATCGACTGCTATTTTATTTTGACCCCTCTTTATTCAAGATCTTGACTTTAAATATGAAAGAACCCCAATGATGTCTTGATAAAAAACAGACAGCTCCGCCTCTCTAATGTCAGTTTATTTTCTGACAAATTTCTCTGGTACTATGAGCAAAAAAGTCGCACAAAATCAACCACCTTCTTGCATACTTGGAGTTGGAGTCGCACACAGCCTAGAGCCAACCATTAGTCGCCAGATGTTGAAGCCAAAAGACCTACTGCCACGCCAAGAAACATCTGTTGTAATTACGGACAAAACAACTACGTTAGAGAAATTGAATGATTGCTAAAAACGCAAAATGCCGAACACGCGGCAGAAATGCGGAGAAATAACGCCAATTATAAAGTTGCGACGCATTCTACGAGACCCGGCCACACATTCAAATTTGATGAAGCCGGAATTTTCGCAATAGGTGAAAACCATGTGAGTCGCGAACTAATTGAGTTATGGTTCATGGGCCCCTAGCCTATTAACCAGTGTAACGACCTACCCAAGTCATATTCGGTGCTGAAGCTGAATTTGACCTAAGCAAATTGTCGGGGAACCAGATGGCCGAGCAATCATCACGTCCTATTCCGCCACGTGTGATGAAATTTCAACGATTTGCAAGCCGGTCATCAAGCCATTAGTGCACAAGCGGACAATTATCCTCGGTAGCCATTTTCTCTGAACAACCATCGAGACTATTGCAGGTCAGCAACCTTGGCTTCTGGTTAATTTTCATAGGCATGCAGTAGCCTGATGACTGCACCCTATAAATGCTGTAACCCCTGTGAAAGAATGAGCTTTATTTAATGCTGTCCCTAAAGATGGATTCGAGCTGAAATCCGAAAATTCATACCAATAAACTTCTTGTCCGAGCGATCGCCTCTACTGCTCTAGTACTATGAGTCAGCAATATGTCAAAACTTCGTCATATTCGGAGAATGTATTTGTTAAAATTATTTGCGAGCCACAAAATAAGTAATGTTAACGTTTATCATTATTTTGGGCTTATTTTAGTCTGAGCAGGATGGTGACATTATCGTGGAGAATCCAATCCGACGCCTATGTGAAATCAATGGGCGAATCATGGAGCTGAAAAACCACCATACCGACGATGTGAGTCCTGCATTCCTTTTAAACGTTTCAGAAAACTGCTTACTTCCGTTTTGTTTCTGCTCAAATGGTCTTATCCTTTTCTGTTGAAGTCGACCCTTTATTCTCATTCACAATTTAAATCATTTCGACTAATGTTGCTTCCACCTTTATCTATCCTTTGGACAGCTTCAACACAAAGTGTTTTTTGGCGTTACTGAAAGGGTGCAACTTAATCAAAGGAATTGGATGAACCTTTTTCAAGGCTAATATGTCTGTACAGTTTGTCACCAGAAACGCAAACTGACATGCCCCGATGGGATAGCAATTAAAGGTCTGCAATGCAACCTTTGATAAGTTATTAGTTTAGTAAATGCACAAAAAGTACGGATGGTACAGGAGGAAAAATATAAGATTAAAGAAACCTGCAAAAGCACGCACACAACGTCAGTTGCGTCAATTTAAAATGAATGTGCTTCTGAGGTTCATAAAGGCAGAGCCCAATTATCATCACAAAACAACGTCATGTTACAGAGCGTGAATTGCGTGATGTAAGTGGCATGAAACGTTCACAATATGCATACATCCGAGTTGGTTTGTGGGTAACTTTACAACAGCAGACTCAATAAGTGATGTGGGCAATGGAGAACTTTTCTCATGACTGCACAAACGAAACCAAATTGGTAGAGGACTTATTGCAGTGGAAAAATCCTAGCTGTGGTGAACTTCAACCCCGGTTCTGTGTTGGAAGTGGAGAATTAAGACAACAGATAAGAAGAATAATATATTCTGTACAGAGGTACTGGAGAATACGTTGAGGGAAGTAAGCAGCTGGACGAGCACGCGTCTGCACCGACAAGGGTGGCGTCCGAGCTGTGAGAGCGTGCAAGTCATCGAGCTCCTCTATAAACGTAATTTGTGAGTCAGCCCTAAGAAGGTGATTGCCCAGATGGCGTTGCTTTAATGTAAAACAGGGCTTTGTTTGTCAACAGTAGAAATGACTTCCAATCGGCTTTTCGCTCCTATGCTCCTTTGGTAAACTAGTCAAATCATGGGAAAACAAAAGAAAATACAGTCAGTTGAGCAAGAATTTTCCTGACGCTGCGGGTTCTGTCGATTGAACAGTGTTTCTAGGTCGTAGCGACCATCCGCACGCGTTCGATAAGTACCAGCGGCTGCAACCACTGCTGAAGTTCTTAATTGGCGTGATGATGTCTTGACACTTTGCTCTTGACTCATTAGTTGTCGCGACTTCATTGTCCATATGAGATGCGGGCTTCACAATTGCACGAAAATTATGCTAGCTGTCATCAGAGTTGTAGCTGGGCCTGGTCCTTCCCACGTGACTGATTATCTTGCTCAAGCAATATCTCAGTACGCAGTATGGGAAAAGCAAAACTTTGCGTTTGTTGATGTTCTGTAGACTTGCGAGTCATGATTCGAGCAGCTCGCAGCTCACGCGGTTGTCACCCGTTGCAAGGAATTTGGCCTCCTTAAACTTGAAAGTATGGCCGGGTCCCGTCCAGTTGGCTGCAACCTGGGAGTTGGTGGTCCTTCTAGCTCATCGCCGCTGTGTTCGGCCATTCGGCTCCGGAGTAATCTCCTATTTTTTCCGAAGAAGTTTTTTTGTTGACAACCGCACCAGATCAGATAAACGACTTCAGCCGTTTCTTGCCGTGGCAGTGGGTCTTGCGGTCTCATGACACCGTGCCTGATATTTGCTTCCGGCCTGTGCATACGTCCTACTACAACAGGGGTTAGCAGACGGCTGACTGCCTCTTTTAAATTGTTTAATGTACGGAAGTGCTCGCTAATCTTTTGGGCCAGTTGAATGTGGTTTCTTCCCTTATCTGCCTATGCACTGTTTGGCAAAATTGCGTGGGTTACAAATCGGTTTCGGTTGATATCCAGAACACTACCTAGGCCACTACCGTCCTTATGGCAAACGAGGACATCCATGAGTACAGTCGTTTGCTGGTTGGACTGCTTCGACCGCTTAATCCCCTGGTACACTTTCGCAGGGCTTTATACTCGTTACAAAATTGTTCATCTAATGCACGCTTGACTATTCCCTGTCACAGCCAAGATATTGCAAGCTCGTGCCTTATATGCTGAACGTTTGACTCACCGAATAGATATTCTAGTTCTGGGGGATGAGGTATGGTTGCGCATTGAGCGAAAATGAAACATAAACGACAACCATTTTCTCACCAGTCTCACTGGATTGCTTTTTGCAGAGGGCTAATTCCTTCTGGCTGGCATTTTATTCATCCATCCTTCTTTCTTTTTTCCAACAAAATGCTGCCTTTCTTTGCACCTTCGTTTGGTTCCGTAAGTGGAAGGCCTTCCTTCATGCTCTTCTGCTTATAAGCTGGCAGTTGTATCAGTTGGCTGTGCGATGTCCCACATCTTTACTTTCAGCCGTCAATACTCTGCTTATCTGGTCACCGGTCAATTAACTTCCCAGCTGTCAAGCTTGCTTGCTCACCTGCATAAAAGCACTCCGCTTGTTAAACTGAGAAACAGGCCTCATTGCACCTGCACGCACACACAAAATTCACTTAATTAAATAGAAGGTCTGTTTAAGTCGACCACTTTGTCTTATGAGTTCTCAGACATCTTTTTTAACCGGGAGACGGTGTTGTTACAGCTGAATGACTGGAGTTTGTCAAATCCGATTTTAATTATGCCCGCTAGCCTTGGGGCTCATTTCGGATTCCCAACTGCAATCATACAGCGGTTAATAGTATAGGCAGGTAAACGTTGCCGAACAAGACAACGAAGGCTGGAATGACCATTTACGGCTTATTCGCAATCGTTAACCATTCATGCACACCCTCAAGTGGTGCATCACGCAGTGCAACCTGTTGATCATAAGCTCAACACTCTAGCCATTGAGCTATGGCTTAGTTATCTTGTCGGTTTAGATCGGAATCCTACCATCGAATGATGACCGCTCACTGATCCTTAACGGTTTGATAAATTCAAGCGGCGTTTTCGAGGCTGGAAAATAGTCCATTAATTAGGCCATTTATTTGTTCGCCAAAATGGGAAAAATCAGCCACTGTTTTCATCTTTTACTAAGTTTTGAAGCTGTATATCTGAGAAATTTTAAGCAAGATGGGAGTTTTCGATAGCCTGTTATGTGCGTGAGTAGTCAACGGAGTGATAACTCCAACAATTATCTACAAAAGATTGACTATTTCATGTAATCTCATGAATTTAACAAAGAAATCCAAGTTAAAACAGGAGTATATGGCATAATTTATTGACGTCAATAAATTTTGTGATAGCTTCTCAACTGCATCTTGTCACTGAATGAGGATGATAACGAAGAGAACATACAACAGTTTGAAATTTCACAGAATTAATGGCTTAACCGCAAGGATCATAGATCACCGCGTGTTTCAAATCTGACCTTCATTTTTGGCCTCCGAGGAAATCAGATTTCTTTGCGATTTTGGACTGCAGGACGCTCTCGCTTGCCCAATATCATCTCCCTCAACTACATTCAGGAGGACTTATCTACGTTTTGCAAAATATTGTGCTTTTTGGATTTTGAAGATCGTCGCTTCCACTAATTTCTCGAATTAGAAGTCCATTACTCCATCGTGCATTGCAAATCGAAATTCTACGAAGGCTGAGTTAATCTTCTTAGATAGAAATTCACTGTTTTATTGTTTCAAAGTACTCATCTTAGTTTGGATTTCCAAGAGGAATTCCAATTTAAGGCAATAGCCTTGATCAGGAAGTTTATTTTCGCTGATTGTAAAAAGCTTTGCAAACATGTTATACTCGACTTCTAAAGAAAGAAATTTTGCGCCACCGGGGTTCGAACACAGTACCACTTACATCGAGGACGAACGCGCTAACCATTTCACCGTCACAACACTACCGAATGGGCGTTCGAAAGGGGTCTTAAATTTAGCGCAGACGACGCAGGTAGACAAGCCGGTTTCTGCATGCTAATTTATGGTCCAGATGCTAGTTGCCAAATTTAACCGGCTCGAACTAGAAGTCAAAGAGATGAAAGAGCTTATCCGCAGGTCTTTTATTCCGGAATGAACTACACAAAGAGCAACCCGTAGTAGAATGAGGGGTGGTGTGCCTAACATATCAGCAGGAAACAAACAAGTGGTGTCTAAGATATCCGTAAAAAGCAGTCCAGTCGCGCCTCTTAAAGAGCCAAAGACTAAAAAAAGAGCCAAAGACTAAATGCAAGAGGCCACCGGCTAAAACACAAGAAGGTTGCCTTGTCAAGAAAAAGAATCCGTCGGGCTTTCCGAATAAGCAAATATCAGATCAAAAGGAAATCACAGCCCAGGTTAAGGAGACCTGCACTCCGGTCGTGTCGGATCTCTCTCAGCGGTCCCCGGATAAAGGCCCCGTTGACCGTGCACAGACCTTTACTAGTACCGCTGTCCCAGCAAACATTCCCATTTTGCGAAGCCCATATTAGGATTCTGAGTTGTCGGAGGATAACCGAAAGGCCGCAATCAATCAACCATTTGAGGATTCTGAGTGGTCGGAGGATAACCGAAAACCCCCAATCAATAGCAGCGGCCCTGACAAGGGCAACTGCATCATAAGGCAGGGACTACCCGAGTCCTCTGCCGAAACACACAGTGAAAGAAGCGAGGTAGACAAAGGGTTATTTCAAGAGCTCCTAAACGAGCTTTTAGTACAATCTGAGGAGATCTTTTATCAAAAGATATTTCTTTTTGGAATTCTCCCAAACTCAACTCAGCAGACTAGACCACGACCACTTAAGTTTGTCCTAACCAGCGACACAGAAGCAAAACTTCTACTGTCAAGACGTTTTCGATTGAAGTACTCTAGAAAGGATGTTTTTTTAGCCGGATTACTCTCCTGCCGACAGGCTGAGACGCCGCATGCTAGTTCTAGAATTGAAAGAATGCAGAATCAAAGGAAAACCGAATCTAGTGATCTAAAAGGACCAGATAGTTGAAAGACATTCTGCCCCACCATGGACCAAACCGATTCGCATTACCACGCAGACACTCCAGTAGACTGCGTCGGGGTTAAAAACGAACCACGCAAGAATACAAAACTGACATTTATGTATACCAATGAGCAAAGCTTAGTTTCAAAAATGGATGAACTAAGGATCAACGCATCCGACCTCCTTCCCGATGTTATTTTGATAACAGAAACATGGTTGTCGGACCAGATTGACAATCGCGAGCTTGGAATACCTGGCTAACAACTGTTCCGGAAAGACAGAGACAACCGCAGAGGTGTAGGCGTGGCAACCTTCAGGAAGGACGGTTTGTATGTTTCTGAAATAAGGCTAACCTGTCTTATCAAGAAGCGGTATGGTTGACTGTAAGATTAACGGGTTCCCAAAACCTTGATATCTTAACTGTTTACCGACCACCAAGGAACGATTCTGAAGCAGATGCTCTATTGCTGGATGAGCTTAAGGCCCTCGCTCCGCAACCAAATACCCTTATAGCTGGGGAAGTCCTTCCTAATATTTAGCGTGGTGATTTTGAGCAAATGAAACATGATCTCTGTTTCATAAACTAGGCATCCATACTCTCCGACAATGTTGAGGAAGCTTGGGAAGAGTTCAAAGGGAAAGTCCAGAACCTCATCTCTAGCCACTGTTCTATCACTCGCCGAAAACTTACGAACAGGTCTCGCTGGCTGGATCCATCTTCAAAAACTGAAGTTAACAAGAAGGGAACACGGTTTAAAAATTACCGAATTGATAGGTCACCTGAAACTCTTAATAGGTACAAAATGCAGAGGAAACGGGTCAAACGTCTCATTGTCAGAGCTCGACAGCAGTTCAACGAGGATCTGATAAACCGAGCCATGGTTAACACTAAAGTCCTGTACAGTTATACAAGACAGAGCACGCGAAATAAGGATCCTATTCCCCTACTGCGAACTGCCGGAGGTGCCGAAATCTTAGAGGACACGGATAAAGCTGACCATCTCTCTCAGTTATTTCGGTCCGTTGAGATGACTGAACCCGGTTTTCTACCCCACACTTATGAAGACAATTCGATCCCATCTACTGATACAGTCCTCTTCACCGAAGATGTAGTTAAGAATGAGCTTCTTAATTTGAAATAATTGACCTCCCCAGGCCTTGATGCAATTCCATCCAAGTTGTTGAAGACGCCAGCTTCTGAAACGGCCAAGCCGCTAGCCCTTATCTTCCAGGCGTCATCTGTTACGGGCTGCCTACCATATGATTGGAAAACAGCGATGATAATCACACTTTTCAAGAGTGGAAACCGAGCGTCCGCAAATAACTACAGGCCGGGGAGCCATACCTCCATTTGTTGCAAAACCATTGAAAAATAATTAAGAAGGCGTTGATGCAGTTCCTCGAGCAGAATCACCTCCTTTTCGATGCTCAACGTGGTTTTCGCAGTGGTAGGTCCTGTCTTACCAATCTGCTATTTTCACTTGATAGCTGGACCAAAGCACGTGACGATGGCAAAATGGTGCATGTGATCTACATTGACATCAAAAAGGCGTTTGATACCGTCATCATCAACGCCTGCTTCTTAAGCTGCGCAGCGCAGGCGTTCGCGGGAACCTTTTTCTATGGATCCAAAATATTTTAACAGGACGGTCACAAAGAGTCCAAGTCGGTCGCCAGCAGTCCTTGAGTTTACCTGTAGTGAGTAGCGTTCCACAGGGCTTACTTTTAGGTCCCAATTTGTTCCTCGTTTTCACTAACGACTGTGTCAGGGATCTAGACTCTGAAGTAACCTTGTTCGCTGACGACAGCAAATTATGGAAAGATGTCCGAAGTACGGCAGCCGAAAACCATCTGCAAGCCAACTTAACCAGATTGGAGGACTGGTCAAAGCTTTGGCTAATGCCTTTCAGTTAGTACATGTAACTTTCTTCAAATCGGCAGTTGTAGAGCATCCTGCACGAAAGTCTATTCCTTAAACGGTACACCGCTGCTGCAAGTTGACAGTCAGAAGGACTTGGACGTGTGGATAACTTCTTCACTCAAACCAACGCTGAACTGTACGAAGGCGGCGAAGTCGGCCAGATCTATATTACAGCTGATTAGAAGGGCCTTAATAGGGTTTGAAATAGACAGCTTTTCCAAAATCTTTGAAAGCTTCATTCGGCCGCACTTGGATTTCACTATACAGGCATGGAGACCATGGAATTTCAACGGTTGCACTGTTTTATAGAATGTCCAGAGGCAAGCGCCAAATATGGTCAAAGGTTTAGGAACATTGCCCTATGAAAGCAGACAGTCCATTCTCGACCTTTTTCGCCTTTCCTACAGACAACTCCGAGGGAACCTCATATTAACCTTCTGTATTATGAATAACCTGCATTTTTGTTTCGTTCCTGGTGATTTTTTTGCCCAGGCTAACATGCCAACTTTGCGCGGGCAAAGCAAGGATCGAGGGAAGAAGATTTTCATTTACCAACAGAGTAGTTTCAGCGTGGAACGCTCTTCCAGAAGAGGTAGACCTCTCCACTTGTGTCAATGCATTTAGGGTTACACTGGACATGTATCAAGTGCAAACGCAATGAAGGTAAAAACTCCTTTATCAGATTACAATGAATTACTTTACAATGAATCACCTTGCTCATCACAAACACTGGACCAAATTATACTACGCGTGATTTGCAAGTAGCCATATAATTGTCTGTCACATTTCTATGAAGATTGTCTTCCCGGAACATGTAACTGTCGTAAATTTTAAATTTTTCTTCGTATCAACTTATTTTCTATCATTCTGTTACCAACAGGGACTTCGAAGCATTCGCCTATATTTTTCTCAATAAACTGATTCTGATAAAGGACACCACATTTAACCAACGTAGGAAGGAAGAAGTGTTGAGGGAAGTTAACGAAAATCACAGTATATTCATGAGTTTTGTGTCAATTCAGTGGAAACGAAATCTGGTTCATAATCTCTTTCAACGAGCAAGGAACATTTGCTCTAGTGATACATTGCCTGCAGAGCTTTCCTGCAACAAAACAGTCCTATTTAACTGTGGCCATCCTACATGATTTGTTCAGAAGTACAGCAATTCTCTTCTTCCAAAACTGAAGAAACAGTCAGTTATAAAGTGCCCGTAATTATATCTCTACCATATAAGGGTGATGACACTTCCATTACAGTCAAGCGATATTTGCCCTGTACTATAGAAAGGACCTACAACGCAGCAAAACTCGTCTGCTTAAGTCTTATTTAAGGCATCCAAGTAAAACGGGCAAAGGATGCCACCTCAAACTGCGCATACGTTCGGATTCGCATAAGTTTTCGGATTTCTGCCTCGGAGATCGTCGTCAAAGGTTTGTGCTGGAGGAGGAGAGTTGACACTTGCTGTCGCATGGCGTTCTTACTCTCTTCATTTTCTCCACACTTCTGGAACACCGATTCAAAAGATGCGACAAAGTCTACGGGGCGAGCATCTCTCGTGTTGAACTTAGTGTCGTAGGATAAGACTGCCAACTGTTGTTGAGTGAGGGGACGCGATGAAAGTTTATGAACCAGGGCATCACCAGCAGAGGACTGATTTGTTGGACCTAGTCCGGCGAACTTCTGAGGCAGTTGGCTGTCGCGTAGCCGTCGGTGACTCTGTGCGGTATTGAGTATTGTAGCTTCTAGAGTTTTTAGCTCTTGCACGCTAAACATCGATCGGTAAGTGAACAAAAGCTGTTGTATTTCTCGTTCTTATTAATGGAAACACGAATGATAGTCTCGTATTAAGACCTTAATCATCTTCTTTTTGAAGTTTGCTATTGTCCGTCGGCAGGGTTCGGTCTTGACTGGCAGGCTGTTGCGGAGGCATTTTGGCAAAACATCCTCAGCTTCAACAACCAGGTTTATGAACAGACGAAGGGAACACCGATGGGCTCCCCCCTGTTGCTGAGGCGGTCCTGCAGAAGCTAGAGCGACTATTCTTCCGGGCTTAGTGTCCAACATTCTGGACCAGATACGTCGAGGACAACTTTGTCATAATTAAAAGGCACGACGTTCAGAGCTTTAAGACCTTAATGAATTCTATATTCCCTGGCATCCAATTTACGATGAAAGAGGAAGATAACGACCAGTTGCGAGTAGACCCCGATCTATACAGGCAGCTTGACCATGTGGGCAACCTCAAATTACCCTGGAAATTCGTCGCTAAATTTTAATTTTTAAGGAATTTTCGTTAACATCCCTCAACATTTCTTCCTTTCTACGTTGGTTAAAGGTCGTGTCCTTTATCTTATCATCATTGTAACTGAGCTATGATCCTCGCTATTATGCAATTCATTCTGTAAAATTTCAAACTGTTGTATGTTCTCTTTGTTATCATCCTCATTCAGTGACAAGATGCAATTGAGAAGCTATCACAAAATTTATTGACGTCAATAAATCTTGCCGTTTACGCCTATTTTAAATTTGTACCGTGCTAGAAGTACTTCAAATCCTATTTAGGCAAAGTCAGATCATACTGCGTCCCCCAATGTTTTAAAACAGTCAAATAACATATGCTCGTAAAAAATGGAACGTACTGCGGTTTAAAATTTAATGCTACGTTATTTGGTGGATCTAGTAGATTTGAATAATTCAGTTGAGCCAGTTGTGAAAAATGTTTAGGCTCCATAGAATTCGAGCCCACACCAGCAGGGAACGCTTTTGTACAGTTAACGCTCTACCAATTAAACTAGGAGGGCACGCCAAAAGTCTTGGATTTAGTCACTCTGGAATAAAGCCTTCCCTGCTGATGTGTGCTCGAATCTCGCCAAGACCACGACTTTTTCGCAATTGGTTAAACTGAATAATGCAGAGTTGTGTAAAAATACATATGATAAAATCTGAATGTTTCAAAAATGGCCAAATCGGTGAAGCTAACTTTAAAAAAAAACAGAAAGCCTGACCATGCAAATAAACGAGTAAAGAAGCAGCAACAATTGTCTAACGTTTTATAATAATTTTTTTTTGAATCTTTGGAGACATAGTCTTCCAGGCTGCGCGCAAGGTATAGTTGTTGTCACACAGCCTAAAGGTTTGGTATATATTTCAAAATTGTTTTCCCAGAATCGACTGTTGGCTATTCTATTTCTACATTAATTGAGATGCCTGAAACTAACGAAAAAAGGATTTTCACTTGCGTACGCCGATAATAACGTAAGAGGAATAATATATTTTGTAAATTTATCTGTTAAAAGCCCGATTATTGGCTAAGCAATGTAAACAGGCTTATGAGGTGCAATCGTTAACGTGCCATTCTGTGGATATCAAGGTTGTCACTGAAGTGAGCTTCAAGGAAATAAATGCCAAGATAAGGCATGCATTCACTCAAGAAATGCTGCTGTAAACAACCGAGATCGAAGTTTATCTCCTATAGCAAATAAATTCCTTTTGCCTGACTCACAGAATACTGTGATGCAATTTGTGCATACTTTTGGGATCCGCAGAAGCTGTCAACTCGTTGTTGATTTTCGAGAAGCATAAGATATTCAATGAGCAAGGAATATTTCACAATATCCCTTCTGAAACCGGATAATGTAATTTTAAGCTAATGGAGATTGAGTGTTTGTAGGCGTTTATAATCACAGTGCTTTCCTGAAAAAAGGGATGAATACAGCTACGACAATAACGCTTTGCTGAATTCTTGAATTCCTACTAAAAACGCAGCAATAAACTTTCCCTTCGTTGTTCTATTACATGGAGATTTAAAATCGTCAACAAATTACGTACATTGTACTGTAAAGGCGGAGGACAAAAGCAATCTGTTCTAAACGTCAAGTAATAAACGCCTTTTTTTATATATATTTCTGTAATACGAACTTCTGAAATAGAACGGACACAAGGTGAGCAGTTTTCTCTAAATCATAAATTATATCCCGCCATTATTAAGTGTATTTTCAGTATAAGAAGTAAGTCTAAAGTAACGAAAATTGCGAAAAAGGACCTAATGTAAAGAAAAAGGGCGTTCTTTCATTTCCAGTCGATATGTTATCACTTGTTTTCAGAAAAACATAAATAATTTATCAAAGCCCCTATTTCAAAAAGTTTTTAATTATCAGATTTCCTAAGGCCGTTAAAAGTCTATTCATAAAAAATTTCATATCTGTCCACTAGCAAATGCCGCTTGAAAAAATACACACGACTCACTTCCATTGAAACCATTATTAAAATTACATGCCCCTCCTTTAATGGTTTAGAGAAATTTCTGATTGTCCTTGTACCGAATGCATATTAAGTGTTTATTGGAAGCCTCGAATGCAAATATAACAGTACGTCAGGATTTAAAATTATTCGGCAGTGGAAGAGTGTTAATAGCCGAAAACAATCCCTTTTCAAATAAACATTTCACGATGATATAGCTTATAAACAAACAACTGAGTTCAGGAAAGCAACTTTTCGTTCATGTTTTCTGTTAAATAACATTTAATTTTTAGGGGCATCAAAAATCAGGGAGAAAATTTTTTTGTGCACAAGTAGTCATTTTGCACAGAATGCAGTTTTTGTAGGCGGCTAGAAGGGAGTTCAATCAAAATGCGGCATCTTGTTTTGACTAAAATATGTTGGGAGTAGTCTGCTGGCTCATTAAAACTACTATCTCCACATTTAAGTAAACTTTTCTAATAAAAAAACATACGAATTATGGCAACAATTTCATAAGACAGCATATCTACTGCACAAAGATGCGGTTGTGTGTT
>JAYGXS010000007.1:16832918-16855863 GCA_036362985.1 Ligula intestinalis
GTGGTCCTTCTTGCTCATCGCCGCTGTGTGTTCGGCCATTCGGCTCCGGAGTAATCTCCTATTTTTTCCGAAGTAGTTACTTTGTTGACAACCGCACCAGATCAGATAAACGACTTCAGCCGTTTCTTGCCGTGGCAGTGGGTCTTGCGGTCTCATGACACCGTGCCTGATATTTGCTTCCGGCCTGTGCATACGTCCTACTACAACAGGGGTTAGCAGACGGCTGACTGCCTCTTTTAAATTGTTTAATGTATGGAAGTGCGCGCTAATCTTTTGGGCCAGTTGAATGTGGTTTCTTCCCTCGTCTGCCTATGCACTGTTTGGCAAAATTGCTTGGGTTACCAATCGGTTTCTGTTGATATCCAGAACACTACCTAGGTCACTACCGTCCTTATGGCAAACGAGGACATCCATGGACACAGTCGTTTGCTGGTTGGACTGCTTCGACCGCTTAATCCCCTGGTACACTTTCGCAGGGCTTTATACTTGTTACAAAATTGTTCATTCAATGCACGCTTGACTATTCCCTGTCACAGCCAAGAAGTTGCAAGCTCGCGCCTTATATGCTGAACGTTTGACTCACCGAATAGATATTTTAGTTCTGGGAGATGTGGCATGGTTGCGCATTGAGCGAAAATGAAGCATAAACGACAACCATTTTCTCTCCAGTCTCACTGGATTGCTTTTTGCAGAGGGCTAATTCCTTCTGGCTGGCATTTTATTCATCCATCCTTCTTTCTTTTTTCCAATAAAATGCTGCCTTTCTTTGCACCTTCGTTTGGTTCCGTAAGTGGAAGGCCTTCCTTTATGCTCTTCTGCTTATAAGCTGGCAGTTGTATCAGTTGGCTGTGCGATGTCCCACATCTTTACTTTCAGCCGTCAATACTCTGCTTATCTGGTCACCGGTTAATTAACTTCCCAGCTGTCAAGCTTGCTTGCTCACCTGCATAAAAGCACTCCCCTTGTTAAATTGAGAAACAGGCCTCATTGCACCTGCACGCACACACAAAATTCACTTCATTAAATAGAAGGTCTGTTTAAGTCGACCACTTTGTCTTATGAGTTCTCAGACATCTTTTTTAACCGGGAGACGGTGTTGTTACAGCTGAATGACTGGAGTTTGTGAAATCCGATTTTAATTATGCCCGCTAGCCTTGGGGCTCATTTTGGATTCCCACCTGCAATCATACAGCGGTTAATAGTATAGGCAGGTAAACGTTGCCGAACAAGACAACGAAGGCTGGAATGACCATTTACGGCTTATTCGCAATCGTTAACCATTAATGCACACCCTCAAGTGGTGCATCACGCAGTGCAACCTGTTGATCATAAGCTCAACACCCTAGCCATTGAGCTATGGCTTAGTTATCTTTTCGGCTTAGATTGGAATCCTACCATCGAATGATGACCGCTCACTGATCCTTAACGGTTTGATAAATTCAAGCGGCGTTTGCGAGGCTGGAAAAGAGTCCATTAATTAGGCAGGGTCTTTTTATATGGCATAGCTGTACTCATGCCTAGTTTATTCGGCGCCCATAATGTCGTAAACTCTACCTCTCCACGTACGACGATCTGCGACAACAGGGATGATTAATTGGATCAACTTTCTCCTCCAGAGTTGGAGGCCGAATACAGAAGGCACACAAATAACATTTAGGTCTTGGTGAAGTTTGTAGATGCAGAAGTTGATTTGGCCCTGCCTCGAGGATAATAAAACTTAGCTCGTGAGGCGGACGACGAAGTCATACGAAACCCACCTCAGCTTTCCTTTTTGGCTGACCGAAGATATCCACGTGACGTTGCCAGAGTAGCTGCCGACTATCATAATTAAGGCGAAGTCTTCGTGATTTACTCGACGGATGGTCCTCAGGTAACAGCAAAAACCCCGTTCCCGTCCCCCGCTTTATGCTTATCCTTCATGCGAACGGCTTAAGCAACTACGACCGTATTCGATGACGGGCAAGACGGATGCCTAGTGAACTCATATATTTTGCCTCGAGTCCACAGGTTGTGGACTGTGATAATTTCGCCAGCAGCACGAATACAGGAAACGATGTCGTCTTAACGTACTCCATTAAGCAACAAATTCGCCCCCATGTAGCGAAAACCACAATTATTCAAGCTGACGGCCGTATGGGTGGGCCGACTGATTTTGCGACTTCATAAACTCAAGCCACTAACGTTTATCGGTCACCAACGTTTGGACGCTATCGCCCGCGTGTTCTAAGTCAGTCAGCCGACGTCCAGGTGCAAACGCAACATCGTCGAAACTATGTAGGGTCCTTCAGAAATTACAGTCAATGACACAGTTCAACACAATGGGCGAAATGTTAAAGCCTTTTCTAACACCCCATTGAATCTATAACGATTGGGGCAGATTGTTAAGGACCTCAACTCGCTTAGTGTTTGAGCAATAGTAGGTCTTGAGAGTGGTGATTTTTGGCCGAAATACCCTCTGGTTCCATTATCTGCCGCAGCGGACGGAGTCGAACGTCGCGACGAAGTCAGCTAAACAGGTGGTGGTCGGTTACATGTAACCAGAGATGGCTTGCAGTGTGAATATTAAATCCACGCATTCATGCCGAGCTTGGAATTCATCTTCCTTCGGTTTCATTCTGGAGTCACACACGACAGTTTGACCATCATTTTCGATGAGGAACATTGTATGCTCTGCAGCAGGGTGGAGCTGAGATGGTGGCTTATGCGTGGATTAGTTTTAAGCGATCATAAAGTTTCTCTGTATCCACCATACGCTCTCTCTTCACACCTCTTTGTGATCGAATTCAAAACAAAGTCAAGTAGACCGCAGGCGGGAGATTGTGCAGGTGACTGGTGCGGTGTGAGCCTATACGTACGCATGCTACCACACCCTTTTATGTTCGGATATTCGAATAACATCTGTTATGATCTGAGCTGGCCCATGTGTTTGTCGATAACAGTATCTACGCGGCCTGTTTAGGAGGCGGAACACATGCCTGAGAATGGTAGCAACAAAGACTTGCAGTTTATGCTGTGGTAATTTCCGCATTTTACTCTTGCTTCTTGAAGACCTGTATAAAGATACTCCGGTTCCAGTTAGCAGGAACGAGCTTATCTCTACATTTTCGTTCTATCCCCTTTTAGAGCTTGATCATCAGGATTTTGATACAAGACCTGTAGATTTCAGTGGAAATGCCGCCTTATTTGGGCACCTTGCTACTGAGCCGCTTCTCGTTTTTTCTACCTTTGGACTACATAGACTCAACTTAAATGTTAAGATCTTAGCGAAATGTAAAATCACAGACAAGGAATGCTCTAGCAAGAATATGACTTGGTGGAAGGACGTAAAGAATGCGTATAAACACAAGAATTACTCAATTACTTATTATTTGAAAACAGGCCCACCGTTTTTCAAGAGGAATGTATAATTTATAATCCTCCGCAGAAAAAGAGATATTGGTAGATTTAAGTTCTTATAGTCGTTGTCAAAAATCAGCAAGTCTCTTAAATTTATTATTTTAAAGAGAGGATATTTAAATCAGCCAAGATGTGGGGTTTGAACATATGCTTCGACTGTGGCTCTTGTTAAAAAGAGTTATCAGCATCCTCCATTGAGGTGACAATGCATAACGCCAGAATCCACGAAATTCCAGAAAAAATCTGTCACAAGACCGAGATACCACAAGAAAAAAGTCCATCAGTTTAAGTCTGAATAGTTAGGTTGTTCTTTTATAAAGCTGACTAATTTTTATCATTCAGTGCTTTAAGAACCAATATCCGATATAGCTCCTCAAACGGTCAGCAGCAATAAAAATCCTTTCCGGTAAGTAAGTTATTTACTCCTCAAGCTTTCAAATTGCAATATTCACAAAAGGTGTCTGCAAAATGGATAAGCTGGAATCCTATCATTTAGACAGTTCTTACGCGAAGTATGCTGAATGCTTAGATAACTTTATCTAGCCAGCTATATACATGCCAGAATCTTTAATAAATTTAATACCAAGAAAAGCTTATCTGATTTGCTCATTTTACCTTCGATTTATATAATTTATACCCACATAAAGGGCTTTGACGTTTTTATTGTGTTTTCTAACGCCACTTTATGTAACTGAGAGTTTTTAGTCCCCGGTAGACAGATTTTATACCTTTGCTTACGTAGTGCAGCCAACAGTTTATAGGATACAAAGCTAAAATTCAATTTTTTTTAATATTTAAAACGCTATGGGAAAAGCAGTTTGTGGCGCTGTTGATGATAGTTTCAAACGAAGGCTATGCAACGTAGAAGTTTATCGCATCGAGCGTAAGGAATTATGGCATTAACTGTTCAATGTTCGCGGCAATGTTACATATTTTTTATGCTTAACCCAGTCCATGAACATTCTGGTTACAAATGGGGTTGCACTGTGCTAGCGTTATCTGACTTTGAAAAAGCACAGTTATGTTATCATGAATCATATTTGATCATCTGAATGTGTTTGCTCGTACGTTCATATCGAAGAAACTGGCCACAACTTCAAGAAACAACCATTATAAGCCGCGGAAACTCATAAGCGGAAAGACTGACGCTTGAGGCATGGTTCTCAGACGCTAACTCCGTCAACAGGCATCGGAACCTCCCCGCAACCTACAAAGGCTTACGCCATTATGTGAGTAAAGGACAGAACCAGGTCAAGCCGAACATAATATTTCCGAGCAAAGACGGCCCTGAGACGAAACCACCGGAAGAGAGAACAGAGTTATCAGCATCCTCTACCGTGGGAACGGAACAAAGCACTAATGACCAAAGGTCCCGGGTTCAAATCTCAGGGGTGCCAACCCTCGAGATTGGGTATGACTGGCTGATGACGGCTAATAAGCCAGAAATGGCCATTCCGGTCTTTCTTTGCTTTGTCGGATCCACTTCTTCAAAACACGAATTGTCATCAAGTTATGCCAAATTCCACACGAAGGGCAAAGCAAACAGCGTGGAAAAATGGATAGGCCCAAAATCAAAACACAGAGCCAAACATTTGAAATGCTGATCGATAAAGTCGGTTTTTTGCTTTGACAAAGGACAGTCCCCCTGGCTGTCCAAAGAATTAGTGGACAAAAAACACGTTTTGGTGAGCACAAATGATAAATGATTTTAATCCAGGAATTCTTACTTTCGCAAAATTAAAGTCCTGTTCGTTTGGTGCCTGAATCACAAGACGGGTCCATTTTCGCGCAGATTGAACAGTCTTGCGGAAGTGCAATAAAAATACTTTTTAAACATCAAATAGGCGCCAAATGTGATAAAGTGCGAAACACAACTGTTATGGTATTCAACATTTACTTCAGGTGGTCGAATTATGAAAAAATCGTGGTCTCGGTAAGATTTTGCCGCAAACCAACAGGGAAGGCGGTAATAAAGCTAATGCACTACCAATTAAGCTAAGAAGGCAGGCCAACATCTTTGAATTTAATCATACTTGGGTCGATTTACCCGTCTAGCAAGCATGTTATCAATCAATAGTGTACAGTTAGCTGGCTGCCCTGAAATGACTTCCTAAGCAATGATCTATAATTCACCAAAATCACTACCAGGATTTGGCAGATTCGAATGATTAAATTCTTCATTTACCGCTCAACAGAAATTTATGAATGTAGAAATCTGCCATTGATAATATAACCGACCACAAAAGCTAGGTCAGTGATGGATAGGGTGTTGGACTCCTACCTAGCAAGTTCTGGCCTCCTATTTTCAAACACCTGGGATTGGATTGGCTGTCTAAATGCTACGCATAAACAAGAAGCGGTTCTTCGAGTCACTTATGCAGTTGCCGGTATTGTCATTCGACCTATGTCACTGCAAGATATGCGGCTGCTAGCAGGGCTTGAAAGTGAGCGTCAGGGCACAACGGGTCGAATTTGTCCGTGAGCGTGCTCAGTGAGCATAACTCTACCAATCCAGAAATTCAACAGGCAAACCACAGTAACTCCGGCGTAGAATTGAATTGGCATTTATGTTTCGTGCAACATGACTCTCGTAGACAGAACCAACAGTTTTGCCATCTGCAACATTTGCATCAACCGCTACCTGATTTAATCAAAGTAGGAAGATGGATGAGGTATGAGAGAGCGTTTTAGTTGCTGCAAAAGTCTTCCTTGCAAATAAGCAGTGCACGTGCAAGCGATTTCACCTGCAGAGTGTAGCATTATTACCTGTGGCGGCTTAAGTATCGAGGCACAATTAAGACAGTCTCAGGGCGACATTTTTGAGATTGTCTAAAAACTGAAGAATGAAAGAGCCAGTTATTCTGTTGGAAGACCACATAACATTAAATAATCCTGCATTAGGATAAATGAAAATCAGGGGATGATAACATCAGTTCGGAATTTCAAATTTATCCGCAAAATTGAAATCCATCTTGGGGCGCACTTTTCTTTATCTGAATATGCACCGGCAATGCCTGAAACAAACTGCCCCATTTTCATGAAAAATATTGGTTGGATATTACGGACGTCTGTCAAAGACATCAGGTTTTGCTAGACGTATACCTAGGGTAAGAGCCGACTTATTATATGCATGAAGGGCTTTTTGCCACGACCGGGATTATTTTCTAAGGAACTTTTCGAAGAACTAGTCAATCCACCTTTATCAGGTACTACCATTCAATGCAAAAGACTAAATATCTCCCAAATACAGACATTCCTTTTCAAAAATGACTCTGAAGGTATCGAATTTCGTTCCATGAATTGTGTATGATCGGCGGATAAAAATAATGCGCCTAAGCCGATGCAGATATCGTTTTGACCTGCAATAAACCAAGCTGTAGACTGCATCTGATCGGTATCAACTCCCCCTGAAAACAGTCTAAAGCTTTTAAAGTTACATGCCAAAAGGTATGTGGGTGGAAGGTCTGCAAAATGCAAAAGTCGGCTAAACGGACCAGCGTTGCACGTCAGATACTGCAATGGCAGCCATATTTTTACCCAGCCAGTGCCTACTGGTTGTCAAATTGTAGCTCAATTTTGCATAACTTTGAGGTAAATAAAAGGTGAAAAGTCTACTTTAGTTTCAAAATTTAAAAATGTATTTTTTGAACGTCGGTTGCTGTCTTGTGGCTGTCTGCGTGCCAGAGGCGGGGTTTATCATTGTCGGAAATTAGAACGCAATAATGACCCAGAAATCAACCGGAAGCTCGTAACGGCATCGTGCAGCGAAAAAAAATGCACTTAAACTGTCCATATAGACTAACAATGTATAAATGCCCTGTAATTATGTCAAACAAATTGCCATGCTAATTGATTGCTAACTATCCGGCAATTAATACAATCAAAATGGCAGATTTACGTCCGAATGCCAAGATAATTGTAACAGCCCATTTAACTTCAGTTGGGATAAGTGGGCTTATGAGCGTGAAGTCCCATCATTTTTTAATCTGCCATCCAAAATTAGCTCGCAGACTTCATACTATTTTATAATAACAAAGTGCCACTTCAGTGACTAGATAACCGAATTAGGTCAAATTATGATGAACCAAGAAGGACGAAAAATAAACCCCGTCATTTATTTTGACAATGCATTCCTCGTAATATTTAGTGAAAATATCACAAGCAGCACCCTTCGCAAAAATATAAAAGCTTCTTATGAGCAACCTGGGATACTATGACAGATGGTTTCTTAACTTTTGTATTCTACTTTCAATACGCGGCCTAGCCAGACCTAGACCAAAACTTTGATGAAGGCTGAAGGAAAGAATATCTGAACCACAAAAATTAGACCCAACAGATTGACTGAAGTTGTAAGTTAAAGCCTACTAGACAATTTCAACATTAGTTTGAAAAATCTAGCTAAAAATATTCATTTAAGGGAGAAGGTAGGACAAATGCAATGATCGGCAAGATGGAGACTGACTTTGATAAAAGTTTAAAGAAGCAAAATTATAATGATACCAATAATCAAACCGTATTGCAGCTTTCACGCTCATATACGTCAGTTGTGGAGAGCCAAATAACTTTCCATGGAAAGGCATCCTTTGGGAAATGAGTAAGTTTATTGAGTAAATTTTCGACACTGGATCCCCAGTTCATTGTCAGACTTGAGAGAAATTTGCAAGCAACAGTTAGCATTTCAAAGGGCTGATATAGTTATATAGTCATCTGGTTGGGCGTTAATCGGGGGTTAAAATTTGCGTCACATCGTGATGGAGTTTATTATCAGTCGCAATGGCGTAATGACTAATTGGCAACTGTAACTTGAGTCAGTCTGTGGTCAGTCCAGGTTATCCGGGGTGGATGCTAATTGCCGCTCATTTTGGTCCATGTTTGTCAGCTGCAGTTTTTTTTCACCTTTCTTTGAGGTGTTTGTACACTTCAGCTAACTCGATACGCCGGTTGATGCATGAATCATCGGAGTGCATGGTCTTAAGAAATTCTTGGCCTTTTCTGGAGGGGCAAACTCCGATAATGCGTGTTTTGTCACATGCAAAATATGTCATGTGTTAAGGCAATGCATAGCCACTTCGGAAAAACGGTCATATCTCTTCGCTGCCGATTGGTGCTCGCGGATGCCTGTGGACACAGATCTTCCTGCTTGGCCACAATAAACTGAATCACAAGCTTGACATGCGATTTTGTAGATGGCTTCTTTCTTATCGAGGTAGTTAACCCTATCCTTAGGGTGTACTAACTGAGTGCGTAAAGTCGGCATCGGTTTGTGCACCACTTTTTTGTGTTTCCGCAAGTGTCTTTCAATGAGTTCAGACACGTTCCTTATATTAGGAAGGACTCGCCATGTATTTGTTTTGGGCGGCTGAGTGGAACTATCTTGTTCCCTTTTCTTGGATTGTTGTTGTCTCATGCATCGGCACACAAAGTCTCTGGGGTAACCATTGCGGGAAAACAATTCAAATAGATAATTGAGCTCGCTCGGTAAGTTTCTTCGTCAGAACAGTGTGTCTTCGGTCGGCGTAGCAGACTGTTGACAGCACTCCTTTTGTGAGGTATGGGGTTTTTGCTCTTATATTTAAGAATAACTGCAACATACGTGTCTTTGCGGTAAATGGACGTTTGTAATGTTCCGTCAGCATTTTGCCGCACGAAAAAATCCAGAAATGGGAGCTTGTTGTTAACCTCCTTTTCGAGCGTGAATTGAAAGCCCGAAATGGCTGAGTTGATGGTCTTGTGGAGTGCTTTAAGATGGTCCTTCTTAATGACAACAAATATGTCGTCTACATAGCGAACCCATAACTTAGGGTTAATCGATGGAACGGCCATTGATTCTAACCTCTGCATAGTTATTTCGGTAAGGAATCCAGATATGGGTGACCCCATTGGAGCTCATTTTAGTTGTTGATAATACTGATGATCCAATGAAAAATAATTTTCGAGGCAAAGGTCCACAAGATCAAGTAAGGCAGCTGCAGGAAACTTCATTCTATTGCTCTTCAGGGCTTCCTCTGTGCATTGTCTTGCTACATCAAGTGGTATAGAGATGAACAGGGAGAAGACGTCGAAGAAGACCATTATTTCATCATCGGATACCGTGATATCCCTTAGTACTGTAGAAACTCCGTAGAGTTCTGAATGGAAGTTTTTGAAATCTTTCGTAAGTGGATGAAAATTTCGGAATAGCCACTTAGAGGTTTTATGGTTCGGTGCACCGACTAATGGTACTATCGGTCGTAGACGGACTTCTGGCTTGTGAACTTTGGGTAACGCCCACACCAGATGACTATATAACTGTATCAGCACTTTGAAGTGCTTATATTGTTTGCAAATTTCTCTCAAGTCTGACGACGAACTGGGGATCCAGTGTCGAAAATTTACCCAATAAACTTACTCATTTCCCAAAAGGATGACTTTTCATGGAATTACATTTCTTGGGATGCCTGCCTTTCAGTTTATACAAAAAATAACTTTCTAAAATACCAGTTAGAAACACATGTTTTCCAAAATATAAAGAGCTGAAGGGATAAGATGGACACTATTTTATAAGCAGTCACCAAATAGAGGGATATTATCATAGTTGGATACAAGTAAAAGTACGTCCTGTTTTACGGCTGAGCTTGTGTCGTATCAGACGAGAGAGCTTCTTTTCATGCCTAAGCTCAAACCCTAACATGGAGACAAGCATATCATGTATCCTACGCCTTTCGGAAGACCGATATTTAAATGGTCACAGCAAGGCAAATGAAAATTATCTTTGAAATAAAACAGAACTTCCGACCGATTGATTTCGACATTGTTTGAAATGTGAAGCATGCCGGATTTAATTAATGACGCATTAAGAGGGTCAGATGCGTAATAAGACCGTAAGAAAAACGTATGATTCCTCATATTGTTTACAAGGGATTAAACATAATGAGAGCAAAGTAGATAAAACGTGGATGTGACCAAATCTCGATAAAATGGGACTACACCAGGTAAAGCACAGCTGATTTAAACTCTAGTGGCATTTGACTGCCACTTTTAGGTGCAATCTAAGTAATAGAAGTCTGGAGGTTTGCCTCACCTTCGGCGACCTGGCATCCATAACACCAGGCTAAAATCAGTGGTAGCCTAGGCAGGGGTCTTTAAAGTGCCCATAAGGTTGTAAGCAGAAGGAACAGATTTTTGCTATTGGAGCTTTGCTAAAAAACAAATTCTATGTTAAACTTAAATATATAGTACGCGCCAAAATTGATGCAACATGCCGACATATGCGACAGAATAATACTCTTCGGCTAATTGAAATTGACTCAGATTGTATTACTGATTATTGTGCAGTCTATTCTGAAGCTATTTCAGTCATGATGGGATGGGGGTTTTAAACTTCCTTTGTTCTGCTCATTCACGAAGCGTGCGTAGTGTAAAATGTAGCTACTTAAGTAGTATGCCTTTGATAGTTAATTTTGACTACGTTTATAAATTCAAATATATTTAATGGAAAACATGCAAGAAAAATTATTCATTGTACTGGATTGGTAGCAAATTATTGCTTCTTTAAATTTTATGCGTAAACAAAGGAAATATTACGGTTTTAAATGTTTTTGAATTCCCAACTAATTTTGAAACCTACTGACAGTGTACTTCATATGCCCTCAGTACCAGCATGTGTCTTGCGTAAACGGTATTAATAAGGGTTTGGGGGGTGGAAAAATATGAACGGTGGTGAGGATACTTTTAAAAACGAAGTTTAAAGTGGAAAAATGTGGTTGCATTTGTTTCCGCGGCAGCAGAAAGTAAGTTGTTCTGCATGTAAATTGAAGGTGTGCGCTGCACTTACCGCCGTTGATTCCACTAATAAAGCTGCAGAACGGTAGGCTAGGACTCACGTAACTTTACGTAGACGACCTTCTTAATAACTTTTTTAAAAGGAGTTTTAAGATACTATCATTTTGATTATCAGGTTTTTCCGCAATACCGTAGTAGATAATACAGATTAGGATAATCTAGAGATAGTAATCAAAATCTCTTCTAAATGCAATAAGATAAAAATAAATACAGCAGTGTTTAAAATAAAGTCCATTGTCTATCCTAATTGTCCACCCGAAAAACCCCCTATAACCACCATTTCCGTAGAACAGAATGCTCGGACTAGGAGGCATATTATGTGTCCTAATTAAACTACTGGTGCCAAAAAAAAACAATCAGCAGTTTGCGGTCAGTATCGTGGCAGTCCTTGCTTATTTATTTACAAATTGTCTTGCCTAAATGTATGTAGTTTACTTCCTGCTCTGAGGGCAGTTAAAAGTTTCCCCCCAGAAAAGCGCCAGGTAATTTTTAATTCATTCTCGCATTTTGCTTATCAGGTTAGACGGCTGGGAAATAGCTGGAAGCAGAAACGACACTCACTGCTTACATTTTACTCCTGAATGACGCCAGCATTGCGTGCTAGCCGCTTGAAGATGGGCACACACTTTGATATTAGTATAATCCATGTCATCGTCTTCTTTATAATGAAATGGAATAGCTTTTATGCTTAAACTATTTTGCTCTTTCCATGAAATAATTAAGTATTTTGCCTCTCCATGATATTGTTTGAATTTCGGACCGCTGCGTAACCAGATAACTGCATACTTCCATGCAACCAAAAATTGCAAATCAAAGGTTATTGATGCAACATCTTATTGATCAGATGCTGAGTATTAGTATAAAATATAACTTGCTCCTTAAATCCGTGTATGAAATTGATTTTTTTCGAAAGAACACAATCCAAAAATTTAAAAATTTGTTGTCTGAGAACTGGTCTTTTTTCCAACGAAAGCCAAAGCAGTGCAGCATAGGAATCATAATATATACAGCTTACTATTCTGACTTAAAGCCATATTGGTCTTGTACGTTTACAGACAAAAATCATCATATTGCAAGGGTTTTGTTGGCATTTACTTACAAGCTTTTAAATTAGCTAGGTCAGGTCAGGTCAGGTTTTATTGAGGGAAATATAGGTAAATACCTTTGAACTCCCTATTGGTACAGTTTTTTCAATGCATTTGATCTGCAGAACATTTCAGATCAGTGGCGTTGCCAAAAATTTGAGGGCCGACACTGAAAAAACTCCTTAGGCATTGTTCAGAAGTCTAGGGGTTTGAATCCCATTTGAGAGATTTAAGGAGAAAAACTGTCGCCTGGGGGAGGGGGGGTGCAGAGTATATTCGAAGCGGATGGCCTGTGCTAAGAGTGTTTGAAGCATGTCAGGGAGAGTCCATCGCGGTTTTCGCCATAATACCAAGGGTCCCACGAAGAGAAGGTTGCGGAGGTCACGCGAACCTCATCGAGTGTCGGCGATGCGCCCATCGTGCACCCTTGTTGGTTTAACGAGTCTGCCTGCTAATTGACAGAAGAAATATAATCGGTAGTTTTCTAAGCAAACATATTACTGAAAATTAGCGAGTAGTATGTTTTTTATAACGATATTATTCCACAATTTGCATTCGGCAACTGGCTGTTTATATTTGGGGGCTCAGTGGCTATTTGTTCTAGCTTAATAGTGTCGTAAACATGCCTACAGATGCGTCTGACGTGTGATCAGATGACGACATAACAATGTCCGCGGGCAGAGCATTCCAGGCCTGAATTGGGAAAAGTTTTACAAATCCGCGTAGCCTCGGATCACAACGTTTGGTGGACTCGAAGCTTGCAATCCTTGTTAGTTCTTAACTAACATATTACTGAAAATCACTGAGTAATATGTTTATATACATATCTATAATTTCATTCTCGCCATATCCAATTTTAGTGGGCATTTCGGGTATGAAAATCTAAATTTCGCTTGAATGCATCCACAGATGGGGACATGACAATTTCCTCGGGGAGTGCATTCCAATATTCAACTACTTTATTACCAAAGAAGAACTTGCGTGTGTCTAGTCTGGCCCCTGTTATGCGTAGTTTGAAGAGATGCCCTCTTAAGTTGGTCGTTGTTGCTAACTCGAAGAAGTCGCCAGGTAGAAGACAGCAGTCCTGCCCGCGCATTATACGAAATGCTTGTATCAGATCGCCACGTAGCTGTCTGTAACTTAACGGAAATAGATCGAGATTAGCTAAACGTCTTTCGTAGGGTAAAAAGCTCTGACCGGGAACCAGTTTGGTCGCGCGCCTTTGGACCTTTTCGAGGGAATTTAGGTCTTTCGCGGTCCAGGGTTTCCATGCTTGCATTGCGAACTCCAACTTCGGCCGCACAAATGTTCCAAAGACCTTAGCAAATCAGTCTTTATCGAAGGCACAGAAAGCCCTTTTGACAAGATAGAGGACGGACATCGCAGACTTGGCTACTTTTGCGCAGTGCAGCGAGGGCTTAAGAGACGTAGAGATCCATACTCCAAAATCTTTCTGTGCGTCGACTTCTTGCAGTTGGATGCCATTTAGGCTGTAAACCATGGGGTTCTGAGAGCTGGGTTGGCCAACTCGTAGGATACTACATTTGTTCTCGTTAAACGGCAAAAGCCAGTCTTGAGACCAAGTTTGAAGACGATTTAGGTTTAGCTGCAAATGTTCTTCGTCAGCTGAATTTCTGATGACGTTCCAAATCTTAATGTCATCGGCAAACATAGCCACATCGCAGTCCAGTTCACGGACGGAGTCATTGACGTATATAATGAACAGTATAGGGCCAAGGACAGAGCCTTGGGGGACACCGCTCTCGACTGCAACGTCTGCCGACTGCTGGTCACCAATATGGACAGTTTGAGAGCGACCAAGTACGAAGCTTTGAATCCACTTCAGCAGATTTCCTCGAAAACCTATTTGGCTGAGTTTGTGCAGAAGTCGTTGATGTGGGACGCTTTCAAAAGCCTTCTTGAAGTCGATGTAGATTACATGAAGCGGATTTCATCAATCAACTGCCCGAGTCCAGCGTTCCAAACAATGGAACAGGTTCGTCACGCAGGACCTGCCTCTGCGGAACCCATGTTGCGCATCCGATAGAAGGTTATGCTGCTCTAAGAAACGCATCAGCTCTCGTTTTACTACTTTTTTCCATAATCTTGCAACTGATCGAAGTGAGGCTGATTGGTCTATAACTGTTTGCAGCAACCTTTCTGCCGCCTTTATACAACGGTGTGATCCGTGCGGATTTCCAATCGGCGGGTAAACAACCTGCGTTAAACGAGGTACTGAAAAGCATAGAAAGCGGTTTGGCTAGCTCCCCAGCAAGTTCTTTCAGTAATTTAGGCGGGATGTCATCGGGACCGGATGATTTCGAGTCGTTTAGTGCCATTTACTCCTGAAGAACGGTTGCTTCGGCGAAGGCCACATTTTCAATCTTTGGACCGTCATCTAAGCCATAGTTTGGAGGAATGAATCCGATTTCAGTTGTAAAGTTCGATTCAAAAAATTGTGAAAGATGCTCAGCTTTTGCTCCATCCTCACTCATTTCTGTTCCATCGCTAGCCTTCAGAAGGGGAACGGGGTCCCGGTTTCGTGTGGTTTTTCTGAAGTAGCCATAAAATAGCTTCGGATTTTTAATTGCCCGGTTTAGTAAATCTTTTTCAAAGTCTTTGCGCGCTTTGAAGATAAGTCGCTTCACGAGGTTCCTCTGCGTTTTGTATGCATTTAGGGATACCGGATTTCTATCTGCTCTATACTTTCTAAACAATCTCCCCTTTTTATTTATCTCTTTCTTTAGCACTTGAGTCAGCCACTGAGGTTTGTTGTTAAGCTTCTTCCGTGTAATCGGACAGTGGTTTCTCAGGAGAGTATGAAATAACTCACTGAACCATCCCCAATCATCAGCTATATTGCCAGAAAAAAACAATTCCCAATTTATGTTGTTTATTTCGGCCTTTATTTGATCAAAGTCACCACACCAAATATTCCTTCTAACCTTGGTGGGTTGTTCGGGTACCGAAAATATAGAATAGTCCCAATTTAGTATGATGTGATCACTTTTACCTAGAGGAGGTAGAGATTGCACCTCGTCGATGCTGTCCAGCAATTTCGTAAGTACCAGGTCTAGGCAGTTTGATTGCTGCCCCTCACGCACCCTGGTGTGAAATAGAACATGTTGACTAAGAGATGCATAAAGTGTCAGAGCTAGTAAACGCCAGTCGAATGCTTGCTCTGGGCCTCGTGCGTATGATGAACCCCAATCGATAAGCGGGGCATTGAAGTCTCCCATAATCAAGACGTCGGGCCGAGCAGCTAATCTCGCTAACTCTTCTAGTAGACCAGTGTCAGCCTCATGATCATACCTAGGCGGACGGTACACGGTCAGAACTTCCAGGCTGGGTGATTCCGGTACCTTTATAGTAAGCCAGATGGCCTCGGTGCTGCAATGAAACCGTTCTGTTTTTTCCGAGACTAGCAGTCCATGTTTGACGTTCGTTATAATTCCTCCTCCTTGGCGCCCTCTTCTATCTCTCTGGAACAGATTAAAGCCAGGTAGTGCCACTTCGCGGTCATCCACGTTTTCAGACAGCCAGGATTCTGTCAGAGAGATAATGTCGGGAGAAAGGTCATATATCTGCACTTTTAGTTCATCTAACTTGGACAACAGACTCTGTGCGTTGGTGTAGAAGAATTTAAGTGACATATTTTTGACGAATTTTGTCTCGGTGGAATTTGAACTTTGTTTGACATCGGCTGTGTAAGCCACGCTCAGGCCATTGTTCGAAGTATTATCGGTTGGTTCAAGAACCTCATATTCCTGTGAATAATCTTCCCGTTCGAGATTACCAGGCTGGTCTTGCCATTTTTTCTTCTCGAAAGTAATTCTGCCACAGGTTCCCGACGTTTGAGCCGTTCCGCTAGAGAGTACTCCGGCTGAAAAAAAACTTATTTGTGTGACTGGCGAAGGCTGGTCTTTTTTGATAAGATCAGTTTAACGTGTTCGTTATTTTGCATCACAATTTTTAGAGGTCGTGGTCGCGGCGTACCTGTGGCCTCGTCAGGTTTTTTTCCGATCCGAAACGATTTCAGAACTGGAAATTCTAAACCTGGCTCGAACAGATCGTTTAGAACACGGTTGAAGGATGCCATGTCTTCCGCGTTATGGTCTGAACTGACTGAAGTACATTCTTCTAGGCCCTGGACAATAATACAGTGCTGTCGTCCCTGTTGGTGTTGGAAAACCTTTTCTACAGTTTGTCATATTGGCCTCTGTGTGACTCGAGCTCGGGATGGCCGATGTAGATGGTTCCCCAGCATGGGCCTCATTTCTGTTGCTATGTGTATTCGGGAAGCCAAACCCTTCGTTGTTGCATGTCATTTCGGTGTTGGACACGGTCTCTAAGTTGGCCTCAGAATCCGTGTCTGCGATCTGGGAGCTTGGGCTGGCAGTGGGCCTCGAGCTCGGACTGGCTGAAGTCAATATTTCGCCAGTATTGACTTTGCTGTATTCGCTAGGGGTGCTCGCGAGGTCAGGCACGGCAGCTTTAGGCACCTTCACGCTGGGTGTTGGCACAGTCTTGCAATTTTTTTTGAGAGACTTAGGTTTTGGTGGTGGCCCAGCCGTCCCTTTGTTGTCCACAGCGGGGGTGTTCGAATTTGCCTCCACTGTGGCTGCATGGCCAACTATGGGGGCCTGTACTTTAGGTATAGGTACACGCGTAGGTTTCTGAGGTGTTTTACACGTAAGCTCGGCAGCTGTCAGGTTTTCGGTTGACACGTGGGTCTGCTGGATAAAAGCTCTCATGCCCTTCATTTCTTCTTCGAGTTTTTCCTTTGAAACGAGGGTCTGCAGCATAAACTCCTGCATATTTTTTACCACGTCAACAAGTTTATCAAACTTAGAGGCTAGCACATCATATCCGTCGCAATAGTCTACTACTTGCGGCGGTCGCACCCAATTGGTAAGACTTTTGGATCTTATCTCACACCGTGCGTCAGTGGCGTAATGGTTAGAGAAGCGGCCTCGTGAAGAAGCGGTTTCGAGTTCGAGCCCACCTCGCGTCAAGTTTTGCATCTGGCTTCTGGTCTGCATAACTGCGTACAACAATTGTATTTTCAACACAAAAGGTTAAGATATGCAGTTTTTGTCTTATTTACGAGATAGAAAGCCTAAGGCTACGCTTTGGTGATACAATAATCCTTCAGGAGTTGAATTTTTTTACTGAAGACGATTGTGGTTAGAATTTAAGCAGCAGAGCTTTGACTGACTACTAGGTAACTGTCTCAACTTGTAAACTTTGTTCAGGGTTGAAAAAAACAGGCGTAGCAACCGAGCTAGTTTAGTTTCTAAGTATGCAGTAGGTAAGTTTAATACTGGTATCAACAAATGTGATATAATATAATGGAGCGACTCAGCCTTTGTCGTTTTCTCCGTGGATACTCCTCAGAAATCCTAACGAGATTGATTTGGACAGGTAGACTGTGTAATCCAAGCCAATAATTCCAGCAGGATGCTCGATTTGGAGAAATTTCCTGGTCGAACAGTGACAGTATGGCAGGGAATTGAACGAAGGATCGTTGCAAAACAGTGTGTATTTGATCCAATTTTTGTCTTTCGACAATTTATTTCAGTGTAAAACTTGAATTTATTTCGCCTTCGTGTTGCTCGAAAATTCAAACCGCGCGGGTTCAGTTCAGTACAGTTCGAGCTAGCTTACCTATGTGCAGTTTTCAGTTTACTTTTCAGAATAATCTGCAACTTCATCTTTATATGGACTGAAGGCTCAAAATGTCGGAATAATTATTAGATTTTGCACAAATAGAATGCAATTTTTATCTCGTAAACTAAAAATACCAATACATTACACTCCAAATACACTGTTAACGGAGCGCAACATAGCGATATTATAGTAACCATGAAATACAACTGCAATTAATATAGCGTTTATCGGTGAAGCTATTAAAATTTATAGTTAACAGCAATCGAGGTCCTACAAATCAGCCAGTTGATTGCAGTTCTTCTAAAAGTAGTTCCGATAGCGATAATTGCTTCTATATAATTTGGTTCGTTAGGCCGTAAAAATGACTGATTAATGTATCGATGATTCTATCATAGGCTTTGCAGATCTAGAGAGGCCAAGTTTTGCCAGTTGTCGGCTGGCTTCTCAATCGCCGTCAGATCAGGAGGCAACCAAACACAACCCTGTTCCTTCAAGAGCCTAAAATAGCCCGGATCTAACGAATCCCAGAGTTTTAATAGGATGTAGTCCGGGTCACTAAGTGTAGCCATGTATTATTCCTCAGATTGATTTCATACATTCAGATTTTGGAACGTTTTTAATTGCCATCGACAAAATACTGACTCAAAAACAGTCACTTTAAATGCTTGTTGATAGCAATCAGGCCGACGAAATTGAAAACCCGTCAGACAAAGCTATAAAGTGTTGTGTAGATAAGATTCAAGTATTCAGTTACATCTTTAAATATTAAAATAACGATTTTAGAAATTACAAGGTATGAGCGTCCATGGGACTCCACTGCTAACTGCTTAAACGCTACTTTCCAGCCACACACGACGACGGTAAAAGTGCAGTCATACACGAAGCCTCTGTACTTTCAAATTCCAGTCGCAGTGAGTATCTTTATTCGGAAGACGTGACGAGTCAGTACGAGCAAGTACATTGTAGGCAGGCCTAACCAGGTCCTTTTGTGATGCTAAAACGCGATAAAGTAGCAGTTATTTATGTGGAAGTAGGTTACTGAATGGCCGTGAAAAAAATAATCGGATATCTTCTGTGACAAACCCCATCTTCGCATAGTGCCAAATTTAAATTCTTTGGAAAACGTTATTGTACTAAAAGGCTTATTTTAAAATTATCAGCCATAATGCTGACAGCAGGGAAACCTAGCCAGCGAGGGCAGAATGGATTGAAGCGTATTTAAATGCCTCAAAATATGTTTAAAAAATGAAAATTAAAAATCAGGATAATGAGGAACTAAGAAGTAAAATCTGTGTAGGTTAGCTCTAAAGGGTTTGGCATCTTGCACTTACTTTTGAAGTCAAAGTTCCTGGATGTTTGACAGTTGATTCAGCTGCCAAATTAATCGTCCGAAGGCATAGATAAACTGCTGCTGCTGATGTAGGTATGATTAATTAAACTATTAGAGACCTGTTTTCAGTAAGACAAAAATACGCTGACCAGCAGAGGAAGGTGACAGCTAAACCCTGCACATCTTGTGGTAGCCTGTTAGTCGTTTAAGGTACTTTTGAGGGTACCCTTCAAATACAAAAAAGGTTTTTTCAGCAAACACTCAGCCAAGTAAAGGCGAGAAGAGTAGAATGAAAAATGCAAATTCTGTCCCGATTAGTAAGTCTTAAAGCACATCTTTTTTTAATAATAATCCTAGTTTCACAGAAATATATTGCTACGCTCCAATATACATACTAATTCACGGCAAAATATTCATAGGCAAAATATTTATAGGCAAAATAAGTCTTCAATAATGTTGCTGAACCGCCCACTGCAAAAAAAATGTAAAATGACCGGAAACGATTTGTTGGTAGACTGCACTAAAAAACAGAGACATGCGCTTGGCAGAAGCGGTCAACTATTTCGTGCTAAATGAACAATGATTCATTTCCTTAAATCAAGTTAACAATTTCCCTGGAAATAAAAGTAACTAAAATTGATAGTGTAAAAACTTTTAAACTCAGATAAAACCAGCAGTTCCAGTTTACTATCTCATGAAGCGACAACGAAAAGTCTTAAATGGGTTTTTGAGATTCGAACAAATAAATCGCATAAAGCTTAATCTTAAACTAGTTCAGTCATGACAGGTTGCCACTTTTTACATGAGGTTTGGACTGACCGTCTGCACAAAAGTACAATTAAATGTAACGTCCCTATATAAATATATCAAATAACATTTACAACGTATTCTCCTGGTTTGGTAGCAAGTTTAATTCTGTGAATAATTTCCGCTTGATTATAGCGTACTTTTCAAAAACTTGCATTATTATCAGACGTTTCACGGTCAACAAGTGATATTTCATAATCCACCATAACCGCTGTTGTAAAACGTTTGTCTGTAAAATTGATGAAAGAATCAAAATCCATCACAAAATCTTCCGTGCAGTAGGTAACCTTCGTTTCATCCTGAAGGGCAGTATTTTTACTTTCTTACGCAAAAAATCTACCGCTCGCTGATTTGAAACCTTAAATATGAGAATACCACTCGGTGCGATTGAAAACTTTTCGAAAATGTAGAAACAATTTTTTAAACCTGATGACATGCCTTATTCAAGTGTAAAATTTTCAGAAAGCATACTTGGCTACCAAATAAGTTAGACAAAGGATGTGTGTTGTAGATACTTTCTATACATTATATATGAATATATAAGGTCAGCAAAAGTAAAATAATAAAAGCGCAAACTAGCTAAGTAGAGTTCACCTTTAGCAGACAGTCAGTAAAAGGTTCGTTCAAAATCCAGCATAAGCCAGATAAGCAGTCTACTGTCCATAACAAACAACAGTGAAGAAATCTTGATTTTTACGCATGCAAACGCCGAAAAACTGATGCGTTAAAATCAGTATTCAATAATTACTATGTTCTGCTTATATGAATAACAACATGCTCAAAAAGGAAACGCTGTCCAGTGAATTTTAGTATTCGTGTTAGAAAATATACAATTTTTACGTCACAAAAATCATTGTGTTACGCAAGAGAAGAAAAGTGACGGTTTTCAAGTTCATGAAGGACGCTTTTGTAAGTCTTTTACTCAGACCTGTGTCCACACATATATGTGTTTACGTAGCAATGCAATCTAGGCTTGGGTTAGTCAGTAGCATACGCGATGGACTTCATATGCACAATGATAAATTTGCGTCCTAACCGCTCTGTTTTTGTAAAAAAAATAACTTAGAATCGCATTTCTTCGAAGACATATGCACTTATATGCATGGTGCTTGCTCAATGGATAAATCTTACGACATCGCAGTTAAGTCAAATTACCGATTTTAGTTTCATTATCATGTTCAATCAGGTTCGTATGTAATCAACGATCTCCCAAGAGTCCTATCAGATATGCGTTTCCGATTAATCATCACCGAGCCTCTGCTGTTCACATGCTTTATTGGCGTTGCAAAGTCCTTCTTTTCAGCTTGAGTTGAGCAGGTAAAAAGGACACTATATATATAAGATGCCATTATTTGATGAAGGCGACAACAGGTGAGGTGTCGCGATGAGACTTAATTTGGCACGCTTTGAACCTATAATGATTTTGTTGTAACAGGAATTGGTTATTAGGGAATATCGTATAAGAGCCTCATAAGACCCCACGCATACTGGCCAAAATGACTCGCATCAACCAGTTTAGCCTAAAACGTCCCCATTTACGTTTGATGTCAAGTTTGCGCTCAAAAATATCAAGCACTGGATAAAATGATCTTAGTGACTCTTACTACTGGAAAGATGAATACGTTAGACAGGGTTCAGCGTTCGTCTAGACAAGTCACCATCGAAATCTTGTATTGATGGTCCTGCAGTGCTCAAAACTTCTGCAATCCCTTCTAGGATTTTGAGTCTTCCGCATGTCAGTGGATAAGGTTCCCTTCAATGTTAAATAATTTTTTTATTTCACTAAGGGAACGCATATGACAACCGCTGACTTGGCTGCTTTGAGGTTATGTTCCTTTTGGCTAACTGGCACCAAAAGGGATATCTTTTTAAATGCAACCGATCATTGTTTTGACAAAATAAGAAAAAACCACTTACGGCAGGATCGTATAAATGGGGAACAAAGTTAAACGGAGGTTAACGGGTGGGGCCTCATCGCTGACAAACAGCGAAATCTTTGCAAGAAAGTATCAAAAACTTAGTTTGCATCAAAATTATCGTCCTAGCCGTGGAATTGCGAGGGATATTTGAAGAAAACAATCATTTATTAGCAGTAACTAAAATAAATTAAAATAACAAAAAATATCCTTATATGGATTTAGTATTCAACACACAGAGGGAGCTCAAAGGTATTTACCTTTATTTCCCTAAAAAACTTACCTGAACTGAACACAGAGGGTGTCTCCCCATAGCTATTACCTAATCAACAAACCAAATCAGGCTATGTGTTGTTAACCTAGAGGGTTAACATAAACTATATTTACTCAAACTACGTTAAGGCAAAATGCCGCTATTCATTTATGCCTAAGTCAGCCCACATTTCCTAAAAAAAACCCGCCCACCAGAAAAAAAACTGCAATATATTTAACCCCTCGTTTTGAGCACATGAGGAAATCCACACTCCCGTGTGATAGGAATTATTTTTCACATAAAGTGGAAACTCGGGTAACGAGTTCAATCCGTCCTGACACAGATCTCACTATATGAAAAAAATACTGCTCCTGCGAAATATAGTCAATCAAACTGCATCAGTTTACTGATTGCCTGCAGATAACTAAGGGCCCACGCCTTCAGAGTAATACGCAACGGCGAACATAGGCAACACAGATCCACACAAAGGACACATTTTCTCTCAGGGACGAGCTCATTACCGGAAATACTCATAAATGGAGCCACTCGTCACTCGAGGTTTCACTGTACTCTCTGGACGAAACCTCTAAATCGCATGCCGGGGAGGCTTAAAGAGCACCTGATTTAACTTAAATCTCACCATCAATTATTAATGAACGTCTTCGTT
>JAYGXS010000007.1:16876848-16952255 GCA_036362985.1 Ligula intestinalis
TGCTCTATACATTGCGATGAAGATACGACGTACTATGAATAAACACCTCACAATCGTACAAAAGCACATAATTATAAACTTTTTTAAAACCGAAGGATACACTTTCTCAAAGTATCAAATGTAAAGAAGGCGTAAGTTTCTATCAAACGAGTACAGGAAATAGTTTTTCGTTTATGCTTTCCATAAAATACATTTGAATTTATAAAGGCAGTCAAAATAAATGATAAAAATGCATAGGACATTAGCAGCCACTTTTAACAGTATATACCTTTTTAGCGGTCAAAAAGAAGCTTGCTTAAAAGCCCATTAGCGAAAGAGTATGAATCATTCGCATATGTCGGTATATTGCACGAATTCTAGGCAGTACTGTATGTTGTAGATCAGAGGGTAAATATTCCGAGTGATATGATGAAAAATGGAAGGCTTTTTTCGGAAAAGAATCAAGAGAGAACTGTATTGGTCATTCAAGTCAACGTTGCGTTTCGTAATTTCCGTAGTAGAAAATCAAGCCTCGAGAAATTCTCGTAGCTTGTTCTCGTTTTTCTGATTGAGCTCACAATTAAAGTCCGCACAATCAGTCACATAGCGACAATGAAAGTAGGATGGAATGGAATTGACAAAGAAAAGGAGGCCGGAATGACCATTTCTGGCTTTTTAGCCGTCATCAACTTGTCATACCCAGTCTCAAGTGTTGGAACCCCCTAGATTCGAACATGTATACATATAAATTGAAGTCTTAAAAGTGTTCACTGAGACCATTTATTCATTTGCCCGACGTTTCAAACTCTCACGTGAGCCCATTGTCAATGAAAAAACGTGTACAGATCCCTGCATATTCAGCTCAGCTCTGCGGGAGTGACCTTGAGCTCTGCCATGGATTTGTTCGCGCAACGCCGCATAGGCATTCGGAAGATCGATTTGCCTTTTAATAGAATCTACGGTCGTCCAACTGACCCTGTATTCTCAAGCATTCGAAGTTGAAACCGTGCCCTGACGTGGATGCGTGTACGGCTACCAAGGAAAGCTTGTCCTTCCGTCGCACGGTGAGTTGGTGTTCGTGCAGTCTCGTGAGAACCTGTTTGCTTGTTTCATCAGCATAATTGGCTTGACCACAAAATGCAGTCGATTTGGAAAATGACACCGGATTTTGTATAACGGGTATTGGGTCTTTAGGCTGCATTAGTTGCCTGCGTATGCGCGAGACGGGACGGTTGCAGCCGTAAATCAGAATGAGGTATTCGTCGCCTTCCCCTACACAGTTGTTTTGAGTTCCCCAGCGTCTTTTCTGCGGACCAGCACGTCTAGGAATCACCAAAAGTAGCGAATATTCGAGTCCCAGGAAGCAGTTCAGAATAAAAAATGCGATAACTGGAACAAGAACTTTATTTGCCTGACGTTTCCTATTCCATCGGGAATCCTTAATCATAGGTGATGATAACATGGTCATGGTCATGCGCAGATGGTGTGGAGACATTCACAGGCTGCGTGGTATTTATAGTTCCTAGTGGTCACCCGCGTGTGTGTGATAATTGTTCACTTCTGTAGCCATCGCTTGGGTCTTAATTGATCCGGTACTGGCTTGGCACTTCGCGTTCGACTCACTTATTTCCACAACTGCAATGCTAACGTCAGATGCGGGCCTGATAATTGCGCGACAAGGTCGAGCGTAAGGCACTTCAAGAACTCAGAGCCAACAGTGACCTCGTGACTGTATTAGAGGATCGTCCCATGCAAATACAACCCCACAAAAACGCTGACACGCGAGATCAACACAACGCTGCTGGCAATGGAGAACTCAGGTGCAATCGACCGATGCATGACGAGAGCGCAAGAAACGGCACTGGCCCGATTCTATGGTTTCCCGAAGGTGCACAAAGAGGGCTCACCTATCTGGCCAATCATATCTCTCAAAGGAACTCCAGCATACGGACTGGTAAAATGGCTGTTCCGATGGCTCAAATTCTTGGCCGCTGATTCAGACAAAACAGTCAGGTCGTCAACACAATTCTTGGAGAAACGACGACGACACCTTCGTCATAATTGAGCGGGATCAGGTGCTAACATTCAAGGAACATTTAAACGCCGTCTGCCCGGACATTCAATTTACAATATAGGAACAAGAGAACAACCAGCTGGCCTTTCTGGATGTCCTCGTTGCCCCAAAGACGGTGGTGCGCTAAAAACTAAAGTGTTCAGGAAAGCGACCAACACTGTGCAAGTCCTGGACTAGAACAGCAACCACCTAGTCAGTCACAAACAGAGCTGCGTAAGAGTGCTTTAACGGCGCATTGAGACGCATTGCAGCGAAGCGCAAGACATAGTTGCTCAATTACAACACCTTCGACGGGAACTGAGAGTGAATGGTTACCCGCGCAATTTTGTCAACTAATGCATACGTAAGCTAGAGAAGAAGCCACATCCAACTGGTTCAAAAGTTTGGCGAGCTATTCCGTACATGACGAATATATCGGAAGCGGTCAGCCGTCTACTCACCCCACTTGGAGTTGGATTTGCCCACACGCCAGAAGCAACCATCCGGCGCTGGTTCATGAGACAGAACGACAAACTGCCACGGCAGGAAACAGCTGGAGTCGTTTACCGGATCTGGTGTAGTTGTGGACAAAGCAACGACGTTGGAGAAACCGGAAGATTTTTCCGAACACGAATGGCAAAGGATGCAGCGGCGGTGAGGAAGAAAGAGGCCAACTCCCAGGTTGCAGCTCACTCGACGGGACCCGACCCTATTTTCAAGTTTGACGAGGCTGAAATCCTCGCAAGAGGTGAAAACCCCGTGAGCCGCGGGCTGCCGGAATAATGGTTCTCAGGCATCCAGTCCATCAGCGAGCGCAACAATTTGGCGTTCCCATACGGTGTACTGAGAAGTTTCCTGAGCAAGGAAATCAGTCACGTGGGAAGGGCCGGACGTTACAATAACTCTGACGACAGTGGGCATAATTTTCACGCAATTGTCAGGCCCGTATCTGACGCTGGCTTGGTAGTTGTGGCAATTAGTGAGTCGAACGCGAAGTGTCAAGTCAGTACCGGATCAATTAAGACCCAAGCGTTGGCTACAGAAGTGAACAATTATTATCCACACGCGGATGACCACTAGGAACTATAAATACCGCGCAGCCTGTGCATGTCTCCACCCCATCTGCGCATGACCATGACCATGTTATCATCACCTATGATAAAGGATTCCCGAGGGAATAGGAAACGTCAGGCAAATAAAACTCTTGTTCCAGTGATTGAATCTTCTTCTTTTGAACATATAGGAATGGAAACTGGCAGTCATTATCTTCCTCCCTTTTTAACTGAATGTGGGGGAAGATCGCATTCAGATCCTCTGTGAAACCCCCAACCCTATCTTGACTAATGGCAAACGATCGTGGTCCATAGTGGCTGAAAGCAGTGCCTCGGCAATCAGACCGGACAACGAAAACATAATCATGCGCACACAAATACACGACAGTTCGACCTTTTCGATTTTGTCCACCGTAGGCTTCACAAAAAGGTGCGGCAGGGACGGTAAGTTGTGCCTGATTTATTTTTAAGTGATATTAGACTTGCTTTGCATCTACCGCCTTCTCACTTCCCTCATCCACATAAACCCTGTGTCAAGACAGAGTAAAGGAGCCCACAGGCGACATCAGGTGCAGATGGTTGGCACGGCCGTAGCCACCTCTATGCGTGCCGCCACACCTGGCTTGGGTCTCAGCTGCGTGGTAGTGCCATAAAGACCACATTAAGAAGGTGTAATTGCAGCCTGACTCTCAGTCCGCCAGTCAGCCACTCCAATCTACACAACACAAAACATACACTGGGCCAACCACGAAGTCAGAGTTTACCGTTAGTTGGCAAAATTCCAAGCCACGGCTTTTAGCGCACCATGTTCGCTTCAAGCCCGTCAGATTGTGTATAGTGAGGAAAATGTACTGATTCTTCGATCTCACTCTCTCCCGCTTCCAGCCTCAGACCACTGTCCGAGCCAGTCACAAACATGGCGGAAATGGCCTAACACTGAGGTCAACCAGATAGTTCATATGTACTCCATCGAACCAAAGTTCATCACCACCTACCATTCTCTGCCACCGCAGATAGAACATTAATTCATCCGCGTACGTATATATAAATAGTAAAATCCGGTTTTTTCCTACTTGCTGGTTTCAATGCATAAACATGTACTTCTTGAGAATGCACTTTAGGATGGGAGGATGTACCATAGCAGTGCTCCACCTACCATCGACAGGACGGTATTCAAGAACATGAATAATTGAGGTGGACAGGTATTTACGGTTGTCTAGGCCATAACAGTAAGTCATACTGCGTGACTTATGCTCAGTTGTGTATGCGCGGAACTTTCAGGTAGAAGACCAAATTTTGACGTTCGCGTCCCGTTATACGCAGGCAGTTCTTCACCAAAGAATGGTTGAGAAGCGATGCGGGTAAACGCAAAGCTACTTTTGAAATATTAGGCCATTTTGCATACAGTAAAGAGAGGAAGTAGACGCGATTTTGGGATTTTATTCGCCTAATGTTTCGGATTCCAGCTTGAACTCATCCTTTAGATACAGCATCGGGTACAGTTTGTGTGCAAGGCAACCAATTAGCTTCCTTCTGTTTACATTCACTCTCGATACGGAAAGTCCGCTAGCCCTGAATCTTCGGTTTACTGGATCCTGGTTCCTCACTTGAAACTTCGACTGTCGGTTTCGAAGAGGTACACCGCGTGTCCCACGACAATGTGACGCGGAGACGGTGGTTTTCGCATAAAAAAGATTACAGTCAATGTAGACTTATGCCATATCTATCGCAATCTGTCACCTCTCCCACCCGGGCCCGATGTCATGACAAAGTCATGAAGACCAGAAACGAAAGAGAGCGGGGTTGATTTGCGCAGTCGGAGCCGCCACACCTGGCTGACCTCCCACGCAGTGGGACTGCCACAGAGACCAAAGCAGAAAGACCCATCGCAGCCTGATTATTAGTCCGCCAGTCAGCCGCTTCACGCAAGCACACACTGGACTGAGCCCAATCTTCAGCAGGCAATCTTCCAAACTACGACTTTAAGCGCACCAAGGTCGCATCAAGCGCATCAGTGTGTTTGTAGTGGATTCCTTACTTGCGCCCCACACCATCATCAGAGGCAATAGGCGTCCAACTTGTATCTCAGGACGACTGCAGTGAATAAAAAAATCTGCAAGCAGATGATGAGACCTTGTGGCAGCCTGAATTCGGTAGAGCTGCGCGCATTCACCCCCGTCTCATCTTCCAAACCGTTGTCTAGTTGCGCATCCAGCGCTGACTCATCCTCCTACCTCTTTTGCGCCCCCGGTGTCGACGTGCCCGCGCCTGGAGCTAATCGATTCCTCGCGTGCTATGACGCCAAGACTTGCACTCTTTCCTGATTGGCTGATGACTGGACAAGGTTTCGCTAAGCCCGCTCGCAGAGACATTTCTACACCTACGCAGCTGGACTTGCCGACAATTATTACGGTTGTGCTCGTTTCTTAACTATTTTCTCTTTTAACACTTGCATGTTATGTCCTTATTATTTTGGGATAATACTCGCTAGCAGATTCATTAGTTAGTCAGGACGTCGAAATACGACACTGGTGACCCCGACTTTGGAACACTTTTAAATCCTTCGTCGAATCATTCCCGGCTCTTTTGATCAATCTGATGAAAACGCTTCAGCTCTACAAGCCGTTCACTTCACTCACCCTGCTTTCTGGGAGAACGCAGCAGAACTTTACTTCAACCGCATAGAATCTGCCTTTTATTCCACAAATATTACAAAGGAGCTGGATAAATACCACAAACTCGTGGAAGTTCTTCCGCTTAGTGTTATCGCGAAAGTCCAGTCACTTTTGTCCAAACCCCTAACCAAGTCGCCGTACACAACACTAAAAGATGAACTTCTTCGCATCAATTCTGTGCAAAACCGTCAGCACTACTACCAGCTGATAACAGAAGAAATTGTTGGCGATTGGAAACCCCCTTAACTTCTTCACAGCGTGCAATCCTTACTTGGGGACCGCCAGGTCGATGATAAGTTGTTTAAGGTGATGTTTTTAGAACCTCTCCCTGCCGATGTCCAAACTATCCTGGCATCCGGTTCTGATGACCTTACAGCCTCGAAGCTGGCGGAAATTGTGGACAGGATGATTGAAGTGGAACGCTTCCAGCCGCCCTGCAGTGTCCTAATCTCTGCATCCTCTTTGTCAGTGAACGAACAAATTGTGCAGCAGGTGTCAGCCTTGGTGGCCAAGCTGGCCTCTTTGAAACTCCAACCTTCCCGTTTTTCCGGCCGTCGCTCATCCAGCCGTAGTCGCTGTCACTCGCGTCCAAGAACAGCTGAGGTGTGCTGGTACCACACGAATTATGGGCCAAAGTCTCACAAATGTTTTTCCCCCGGTTCCTTCAAGCCTATATCGGGAAACTCGCCAGCCAGAGAATAGACGCGGCCGTTTTCTCCGGCTCTCCTGGCTCTGGTCTCACATTTTATGTCTGTGACAGCGTCAGTCGCAAACTTTTCCCGGTGGACACCAGAGCTCAGTTATCAGTCGTCCTTCCAAGTCCAGCTGATCGTCAATCTCTCAGTCTTGGTCTTTACCTTCAGGCTACAAACTGCGCTTTCATCCCAACTTTTGGCAGCCGGTCTCACCCTAGACATTGGACATCAAATATCATTTTCCTGGATTTTTTTATCGCCTATGTTCCCAACGTCATTCTTGGGTCAGACTTTCTTGCCGAATTTGACCTTTTGGTTGACTATCGCCGTTCTCTTCTTTACATTCACGGCCTGTCTCCCTTTACGAACTCTCGCAATTTATCTGTCCTCGATACAGATATTGTCTGTCCCTTCCGGGAGTTACTTCGAAAGTATTTTAACATCATTAACTCCCATTTTCGCAGTGATGTTCAGCATGATATCGTACACCACATCCGCTCCTCAGGCCCTCCGGTGTTTGCTCGGCCTCGATGACTTGTTCCGGCCCGTCTGCAGGCTGCGAAGGCGGAATTCGAACACATACTGCAACTCGGCATTATTAGACCGTCCGAGAGTCCCTGGGCTTCTCCTCTTCTCATGGTGCCAAAGGCTACATCTGACGACTGGACACCCTGTGGCGACTGTTGTGCGCTCAACAATGCCACGGTTCTCGATCCGTATCCCATGCCTCATCTTTAGGATTTTGCTAGAGCCCTCTTCGGCAAAACGGTTTTCTCGAAGATAGACCTGGTATGCGCCTTTCATCAGATTCCGGTCACCCTTGAGGACATTCCAAAGACTGCCGTCACCACTTAATTCGGCTTTTTCGAGTTCATCTGGATGCCCTTTGGCTTACGCAATGCTGCCCAAACGTTTCGGAGGTTAATTGACCGTTTTTTACGAGGCTTGCCATTTGTCCGTGCCTACATCGATTACCTCTTGGTGGCTAGTCGGACTGCTGACGATCATGTGAACCACCTAACCCAGATCTTCGACCGATTTGAGAATTTGGGCGTTATATTCAATCCCTCAAAGTGTGTGTTTGGAGTGCCATCTTTTGCATTTCTTGGCCACCTTGTCAGCTTCAAAGGCTTGCGTTCCCTATCATCTAAGGTTGAGGCTATTCGCGATTTCCCTCCACCAACTTCGAAGCGTCAGTTACAACGTTTTATTGGCATGGTCAACTTTTATCGCCGGTTTTTCCCGAACTGTGCTGACCTTATGCTTCCTCGCACCAATCGTGTCTCTGGTCCAAGGGATCCCCTTGAAATTTCTGGTGACGAACTGACTGCTTTTGAGACAATCAAAGCCTCCCTTGCAGACGTAACTTTATTCCCACAAACCGCTCCCGAAGCTCAGCTGTCATTTATGGTTGATGCTTCGAACGCAGCCGTTGGTGCCGTCTTGCAGCAACATCTGGCTGATTCAACTTAGCCGTTAGTTTTCCCCTCCAAGAAACTCTCGGCATCTAAAACGAGATAAAGCATCTTCGGCCGCAAACTTCTTGCCATTTATCTCGCTGTCAAACACCTTGTCATATTCACCGACCACAAGCCGCTGACGTTTGTCCTGCGATCGCACTCTGACAAATATAACCCCAGAGAGATTGGTCATTTGGACTACATTTCTCAATTTACCACCGACATCTGCCATGTTGATGGCACGAAGAATGAGGTGGCTGACCTTTTTTTTCGACCTTCCCTATCTGCCCTTCAACTCTCACAGGAAATCGGCCTTGGTGCTGTGGCTGTGGAGCAAAAACGAGTTGGCTGTCCCGGCGACGAAGCTGTCACTGGTGTCCAGGTTGCGGACGTTTCCCTCACCACCATGACTAGAACCATCCTTTGTGATGTGTCGACTCCTTTATATCGCCTCTTTGTGCCACCCTTGATGCGTCGAGCTGTGTTCCTCAATCTTCATGGACCCTCCCACCCTGGGATTCGAGCTCCTCGTGGAAAGCTTCATCTGGCCTGGTTTGAATAGGGACGTCAAAGCTCGGGCCCACTCCTGCCTGAGTTGCCAGCGGCAAAAGGTTCATCGCCACAATAAGTGTCCACCCGGCAGTTTTCCCAGCCCCGACGCTCAATCCAGCCATGTCCATCTTGATGTCGTAGGCCTGTTGCCCCCATTCAATGGCTATACCCATCTTCTTACCTGCGTCAACCGCTACACCCGTTGGGCTGAAGCCATACTTTTGCCGAATGTGCAGGCAGAAACCATCATTAAGGCCTTTGTCAGTCGTTGGGTCGCCCCTTTTGGTGTGCCATCTACCATTACCACTGATTACGGCGCCCAGTTCGAGTCTGAAATTTTCAGCACCCTTGCCAAATTCCTTGGTGCACTCGTATCCGGACGACAGCCTACCCCCCCCCCGCTGTCAATGGTATGGTGGAATGATTTCATTGGCAACTCAAGGCCACTCTGCGAGCTGCAGAAGATCCAGAGGAATAATCAGACAACTTGCCTATTTTCCTCCTCGGAATCCACTCGGCACTAAAGTCAGACCTGGATTGCAGCGCGGCCGAGCTGGTGTTTGGCACTACTATCCGTTTGCCCGGCGCGATGGCCAGTCCAACTCCACGTGGTCCCGAAGAGACACCCGCAAAATGTGTACATCGTTTCAGACAATTTATGCGCTCCTTACCCCGGTCCAGCCTCGTACTCTAGCGACCGAGCCTTAGATAGAGCAAGGCCTGGCCCTTTGCACACATATGTTTGTACGCTGCGACCCGGTGCGGAAACCCCTGGAGCCACCCTACCAAGGGCCGTTCCGTGTTCTCTTCCACAATAAGAAGACCTGCCGGACCTTTTATGGAGACAAAGAGGGCGTGGTCAGCATCGACCTAGTCAAGGCTGCTTTCACAGAAGAGCCACCGGACTTGCCACCAGGAACAACTTGTGCTGACTCCCTTTCCTATGTTCCTCCATCCCGTGCTCCTTCCCCTTCCATTCCCGCAACCCCATCATCCTGTATACTACCTCTCCCTTCAGTTTCCCAACACTCAGTTACTTCGTCGCCATCCACAACCGTAACAACCACTCAGCCCTCCACTTACTGTTCTTCCTGCTTACATTACCCGCAGTGAACGTCACGCTCACTTCCCTGACCGATTAGTCTCACATTTCATTTAGACTTCACTCTATCCTCCGGTGGCATCTTACGTCGCCCTCCGGTCTCGGAGGGGGAACTGTGGCAGCCTGAATTCGGTAGTGCTGCGCGTATCCACCCCCATCTCAATTCCAAACCGTTGTCTACTCGCGCATCCAGCGCTGACTCATCCTCTGACCTCTGCGCGCTCTTGCACTTTTGCGCCCCCCGCTGTTGACGTGCCCGCGCCTGGAGCTAATCGATTCCTCACGAGCTCGGACGCCAATACTTGTACTCTTTCCTAATTGGCTGATGACTGGACAAGGTTTCGCAAAGCCCGCTCGCAGAGACACTTCTACACCTACGCAGCTGGACTTGCCGACAATTATTGCGGTTGTGCTCGTTTCTACAATATTATCTCTTTTAACACTTGCGTGTTACGTCCTTATTATTCTGGGATAATACTCGCTAGGAGCTTCGTTAGCTAGTCAGGACGTCGAATTTCGACATGTACGTGCTACCACTAATAACGCCATCTCATCAGATCAGAACCTTGAGAGCAGAGATCTTTGTGACACCAAAAAGATAAAATACGCTTATCGATAAGTCCTTTAAGAAATTAATATTACTGTCATAGTAACATCTTTTATGTCGGTCATTCTGAGTCGCTCGTTCTTAACTCCAGATCAAGGGTTCCTGGTATTTGAACGCGAAACAAAATGGTCTCAGAGCTATGTTTTTTCATTCACCCCGTACCAGAAAAGTAGCTGACGTGGATTGTGGCCCGATGCTGGAGGTAACGGAATGTATTTCACGTGAGTATATCAGCCGAAAACGTGATTAAATTCGCCTTTATTTTCTATATTGCTTTTTATTCGGAACCACTAGGCCCCGGTTTGCACAGAATGCGAAAAAAGGTGGTGTCTACCAACCTCTCTCGCTTACTGCTTGCTGGTTGCTATGTGAGGACCTAAGAGAACTCCAGGCTGGCGTTTCAAAGGGAAACGGAATAGTACTCAGTAGCTAGAATGAAACACCCACGTGACAAGGAGTTGTTCAAATGTTATAACTTGTGTTTCCTCAGGGGGAACTGGGGACAGTTAGGCGACACGTACAAAATTATCTACTCTTCCTATCACTCCTATTAGCCTCTGGTTTTCTCCTTTGCCTAGTAGTATCGGCCTTGAATTCCTAGTCTGACTGCAGTGCGCATGCGGTCGCTACAGACTATAAATACTGCGTACCCTGTGCATTTATAATCATATTCTGCGGTTCTCTCCGATGAAGCGTTCCAAGCAGAATCCGAGACTTCGGTTAAATAACCCTCTTGTTCCATTGACCGCATCTTTTACTTCTGAGTATGGTATCTGTAGGTACGGCGTTGACCAAATAGTAAACGAATTATATTAATTCAATTATTTTTGTGGTATATTTATAGCACTAAAGTAACTGATATATGGATGCAGTGAAGGAGTGCCCAACAGTCGGCTTATAGCAAAATGTTGTCCCGTTGTGGCTCTAGATTTAATCTAGTGCATTCACAGACGGCCACGTTACATCTGTTAGCATACGCAGATAAGTGAGCTTTATCAGCGGTAATCAGCCAACTTGAACTTGCGTCCCAACAGGACCACTTGCTCGAGTACCAGTTGGCTTCGCTCCCTCTGCAAGACTTCCATAACTGGCTCAATGGAATCTTTCCTGACATACAATTTACGAGGAAGAGAAAAAAGAGCAACAGCTGCCTTTCCTTGATGTCCTCGTCAAGAAAACACCCAACGGTGAAATCGAGACGACAGTTTACAGGAAGGCAACGATCAGCTTCCAAAGTAACTATCCAGTTACTCACAAACGGAGCTGTGTAAAAATACTCCTCGAACGGATTCAGACTCACTGCAGTAAACCGGAGGAAAAGGTAACCGAGGCCAGATATATCCGCGACCAATTCATGCGGAACGTTTATCCAAAAGCATTTATAAACAAATTCCTACGCCTTTGGCCCCGGAGAACCCAAACAGAAAAACCACGGAGGATATGGCCCGCTCTTTCATGCATAAATGACGTCTCAGAAGCGACTGAACGCATCGCTTCGGGACTAAGTGGTGATATTGCACTCATAACCAAAGCTACTATGCGCAGCAGGGTGATGAAAATAAAAGACCGACTTACGCAGGATGAACAATCTGGAGTAGTGTATCGCATCTCTTGCCTAAGCTGCCCCTGTAATTACACAGGCAAAACTGAGTGCATGCTCGGATCGCGCATACATGAACACAAGCAGGCCGTGCGACGAGGCGACGAATTATTACAAGTTGCAGGTTACACCTACGAAACAGGCCATAAGCTAAACTTCACTGCCGTCAAGGTAATCACCCACGCGGGAAACAAGACGGGCAGAGAATTTATCGAAGTCTGGTCCACGGATGAGAAATCTGCCAACAGATATGTCGATTTTGCGTCGGCGTACAGAGCCTTGCGCTGTTACAAGCGATCACATCCAGACGCTCGCCATAATTAATTGGCCCAACATCCTCCATAATCGCCCCGTTTTCGGTAATGATGTGGTCATTTGGCGCCCAAGCCTAACAGTTATCAATTGTTGCACAAGCTCTCTCCCCTCCCCTCCTTCCCCTTCCTATGACTTTTAGTTGTCCCTTCCCCCTATAAATGTTGCTTTTTTTCGCTGACGATTTTATTTCTGTAAATATTCCCACCCAACATGTCGATCTCGCCTACTGGCAAAGGCTAACGTAGTCCGCAGTGGCGAGTCGGTGGCACAAACTCACAATTATTGATTTTCTACACGTTTTAATTTTAGTAGTTGTACACACGCCACAAGTAGCCACCCCATTTGTTGCTGTTTTTCCATCTCTGACGATGGACTTCTGCAGGAGCTCAAGAGCTCATAGTAAAAAACAAATCGTTCCGGTGTTTGATCACATGTCTTATTTACCGATAGAATGTTCTTTTTTTAAGTAACTGGTTTCCAATTGGCTCTGTGCTGTGATGTTAGACGCAAATGTGAGCTACATGAGTGTCGATTGGCTTTAAACTGAGTTTTCATCCGATGACACCTACTGACAGTGATCTGGTCTCCGGTATCTTAGATTTAAACATGTCTCTGATAAGAAAGATTGTAAATATTAAGCCTGTCGTCGCGTGCTGAATGTTTTTGCTTTGAATACGGTCATCAGACGTCTTGACTCAGCCCCCTTCCGAACAGCCTTTGATTTTCACTGAGGACTTTGCCCATGTAACCACTGTTTTTAGTCTTTACTTGAGCTACGAAAATTTGTCTCTTTTTTGCTAGGTACCTGTGATTCTTCTTTGTTTACAATGAGCTATATTGTATCTAAATTCGTTCGTTGCTTAAGCCGCCATAACTGCGATCCATCTCCAGATGAAGGTGAGGATTTGCACCAACTGCGGAATCTCAAGTTGGAAAAATATAATTTAAGATTTCATTGGGCTGCTTAGAAGCTCACTTGCTGATCAAGTTTATTGTTAAAAAAATTAAAATACATAATTTCTCGAACCCTTCTTTATCCATCTTCGTTGAAACAAGTGGTCACTAATCCGTAATTACCAATGACTGCGTCGAACGCGAAGTGTCAAGCCATCACCGAACCAATTAAGCCCAAACGGTGGCTACAGAAGCGGATAATCATAGTACGCACACAGATTACTGCTACGAACTATCAATTCCATGCAATCTATGCATGGTTCACCCTAATCTGCGCATGACTCAGACTAACCTACTATAACTTATGATTAAGGATTCCAGATGGAATCCGAAACTTCAGGAAAATAAAACTCTTGTTCCAGTGGTCGCGTCTTCTTCTAAACTGCTCCCTGAAACTCGCATATTTGCTCCTATTGGTGATTTCTTGGGGCGTGATGCACTCCGATCGGCTCGACGATGGGAAACGTTTGCACTTCGAGATTCATCTACCTACGCGCAGATTCGATTTCTGTACAGGTGTCTCGACAATAATGTGTTACCGAAATGCATTTCATGCAGACCTCCGGTTAGTATAAGGTTGGCGAGACGCAAATAATTTCAGCGCAGCAGATGTATAATCTGAGTGATCCTTCAAGACTGTCACATGAGGCTTCGCAAGTACCGTCAGAGGGTCGACAATTATAAAGCGAAGTACTTTGAGTTCATAGACGAGAATGTTACACAACTGCTCCAGCCGAGGGTAGCCGAACGTGCCCGCGAACACAGAGCGAAGCGAGAAGCAGCAATTGAAATTAAGCTTCGTAAGCTAACTCATCCAACGTCATCCAAAGGTGACAAACTGATGCACAACCTGTTATTTAATGAGTTTACGCAAGAACATATGCGCGTATTAATGCACGAAGCCTCATTCAACACAACTGATGCCAGACCCGCTAACACAGTTGCTGCAGTAGAATCAATTCTCAGCCAATCAGAAGCGACGGACGAAACGAAAAACCTTATGAGTTACCAGGTGTTGTCCCTCCTAATGGCACATCGACCACGCGATGCTCTGTCCAAGTTTTAACACAGGACACTTAAAGAACTCAGAGCCGATGATGGCCTCTTTATTGTGCCGACGGACAAGGGTTGGTCAACTGACTTATTGGACAGGACAGGCTACATTCACAAAGCTCAAACTTTTTAGAGGATTGTCAGTCCTACGTCCCATGCAACCTCATGAAAATACTGACACGCAAGATCAATACAATGCTGTTGGCAATGGAGAACTCAGGTGTAATATCGCAAATTGACCAACGCATGGCGAGAGCGCAGTAAACGTCCCTGGCCCGCTTCCATGGTCTCCCCAAAAAGCACAAAGAGGGCGCCCCTCTCCGGCCAATAGCATCTCTCAAAGGAACTTCAACTGGCAAAGTGGCTGTTCCGAGGGCTCAAATTTTTGACCGCTGATTCAGACAAAACAGTCAGGTCGTCAACATAATTCTTGGAGAAACTTAGAGGGGTAAGCCTCCAGCCAAATGATGTCATGGGATCCGCTGATGTCACATCCCTTTTTACTTCTATTTCACAGGACCTGGTCGTCGAGAATATCCCACTACTCCTACTTGATAAATACGACGAAACGAAGAATCGCCCCGGGCACGCCCCAATCCTCCAGCTCCTAAAGAAAGCAACCAGCTGGTCTTTCTGGATGTCCTTGTTTGCCGCAAAGACGGTGGTGGCCTAACAACTTAAGTGCTCAGGAAAGTGACAAACACTATGTAATTTCTAAACTACAACAGCAACCACCTAATCAGTCACATACGCAGCTGCCTTAGAGCGCTACATCTACGCGTTGAAACGCATTGCAGCGATGCGGACAACGTAGTTGCTGAATTACAACACATTTGACGGGTATTGAGTGCAAATGGTTACCCACGCAATTTTGTCCAGCAATGCATACGCAAACGAGAGAAAAAGCCAAGCCCAACTGGCCCAAACATTTGGCAAAGAAGGTATTGGAAGTAGTCAGCCGTCTACATACCCCACTTTGAGTTGGAGTTGCGTTCAGGCCAGAAGCAACCATCAGGGGCCGGGTCATGAGACCAAAAGACCCACTGTCACGGCAGGAAACAGCTGGAATTGTTTACCAGATCTGGTGCAGTTGTGGACAAAACAACTAGGTCGGAGAAACCAAGAGATTACTCCGGACGCGAAGGACGGAGGATGCAGCGGCGGTGAGGAAGAAAGATGCCAACTCCCAGGTTGCAGCTCACTCGACGGGACCCTGCCATATTATCAAGTTTGACGAGGCCAAAATCATCGGAAGAGGTGACAACCACGTGAACCGCGAATTGCTGGAGTCATGGTTCTCATACCCCCAGTCCACCAACAGTCGCAACAGTTCGGAGTTCCCATATGGCGTACTGAGGCATTGTCTGAGCAAGATAATTAGTTGCGTGTGAAGGGTCGGGCCCAGCAACAACTCTGACGACAGCGAGCATAATTGTCGCGCGATACCAAGCCCGCATCCGACACGGACAAGGAAATCGCGGCAATTTATGAAACAAGCACGAAATGTCAAAGCATCACCGCAGCAAGTAAGGCTCAAGCGGTGGTTACAGGAGTCCAGAAGTTCTGAATTCAGAAATCTTAATGACGTAGGCTAACTAGACTCGATCAGCCATTTCTGGATTATCAGACGTATTTACCCCTTAGACGGGTCTTCTTGAGATTTTAAGGGTTCCAAGCCAAATCACAGTAAACCTAGTTGATAGATCTAATGAAACGAAATCGGTAGGCAAAGTACATACACTCATTACTATAGCAGCAAAAACCCAGCGTAGTGTACCAACCTCTACTATCGCACCATACGATCCCGATGTATCGCTTGCCGTCGGTTTACGGGAGAATAACCTTACATTGAGCAATCCAGTCTGTCTTCTTTTGTTCACACTGGTTTTCGATAAAACAGATTAGCCATCTGTTTCTCAAAAGATGAAAGTATCTGTGTTTTGTAGTCTTCAGTTCATTTCTACATAGTTCTTTTATTGGTGCAGTGTAAAGTTAATTATCTAGTACGATAATGTATCGTCGGTTTGATTTCCTGTCATGCCAATCATTCTTTGACTCAATTCATCTGATATTTTCAGTCATCAATTATAAGTGCTGCTTTGTTCAGCATACCTAAGAATATCTGCAATAGTGTATTAGAGCAGACTTAAAGGTTAGCGTCCCCCAGATAGCAACGAATCTACAAGCGTTTAGGCCGCTTTCTGGAGTAAGACAACTGCAAAAATCAACAAAAAAATGTTAAGATATGTAGCGATTTGGTCTTTCTGTTATGGAGTGCGAAAACAGAATCAGGTTAGATCGAGCGGAAAACGCAGTCACGCACGACCTACCAGACTCCGAAATGCACGCGTGAAATCAACTTATCCATCAGAACGCGCAGTAGCATCGCACAAGAATTATGCTCCCAAGAATTATGTTCACGTGTTCGAGGATACTCCATGAAGGGTCCTCGCGCAAGAATTAGCCAATCAACGCCCAGCACGCTCCGATAACTAGGGCGGATTTCGGCAAGCTGTTAATCAAATTGCTATGGGCGAAGATTTGTTTGCTGCCCTTGCCTTCTTTCTCTTGCTCTCTCTCTCTCTCTCTCTCTCTCTCTCTCTCTCTCTCTCTGAGATATGACTTACCGCAGTCAGCAATCCAGTGACCTCAACACCTCCTAAATATCTCCCAATAAAATAGATCTTACTATCTGCTATGAGGTTTTAGCTGTGGCTCCCCCGCCCTAGCAGCGATCGGAGGGTAAATGAACTTTATCCAAAAAGAGGTCGTTAGAACAAACCTTTGTCTCCGTTAATTCTTCCGGGGCAATCCTCGGGTCGTCTACTTCGTCTATGTCTGCCAGTAAGGTCTGGAGACGCAACTCCTCCTCTTTGGTAAAAGGCATGAGTTCGCCTCCTTTTGCACAAAGCTGAAAAGAAAGGAATATGTATCAGAACTATCTCAACCCTAATTTCACGTGGCAGTGAATGAGTGCTTGGTTGAGGAAATCAACATATAAATCAAGTGTGCAGTGTTTGGATGATGCCTATTCCAACTCTATTCAGTCTCTTTTGTCGCATTAAGCAAAAACCATCCCAACTGCTTAAGTGGTCAAGTTGCAGTATATCCAAAGAATTCATTTGGTCGGTGGAGTTTTAAAGATTGGCGTACACATTTGTGCTGCGTAACTAGTCTAAAATTGAATATTGGACTTGCCGACGTGGAACTTAATGGAAAATGCGTCTGACTACATATGTGCTCACGACTTTAAGTGGATGCACAATCATATCCTGCATTTGATGTTACTTTCCTGGTTTTTGAATCATTTTATTTTCTGGCTGACTCTTCATTTATTGAAAAATTCCCCAAGGAGGCCACACGATTGTTGTCTTTGCCCCACACTTCCTAAATTCATTGGCAAAATCTGAGCTATCCCCGGTAATACTACGAAATACATGTGCTCCTTTTGTCTTGTAAACCCCTCCTAAACACCTCGCGGACAAATGACGAGTGATGGACACCCATCAATTGAGGTGAAGCAAACTAGTGTGACGGTTTCCACTATATCGATCTCCTTTTCTTTTTCAATTCTTTTTGACCGAATTAACACACACAGTTCCGGTAACTGAGTGTTCCTGACCCTCAGTGAACCACAAATGGTCACATTATGTCAAAGGATTGCGTTAAATGTTTCCCTGCTGCGACTATCAAAGCGCGTGTTCGGCGGAATACCGGTGGCTCCGGCGCTGCTGAAGGTAGAGTAATATTTTTATAATCATACTACTCAATTCTTGGTGGTAGCTATATTATATGTAATTGAAGTAACGTGAGCTTTCGGTAGTATCGGGTTACAGATTTTGTGAATAAGGTGTAGTAAGCGCGGTATAAGGATAAGCCAATTCTCTCATCTTCACGGATGGATGAAAAGTTAACATATCAAAGAGGAGATTCAGGACTTTTCTAACTAACTACAGGGTGGGCTGTTAGTGGTGGGGGAAGTAGCACCTTTGGATTTGGCCTGAACTTTTTTGATAGGCACCTACTCCTGTTTGGACAGTCAACCAGCTTTCATTAAAAAAATACCGGGTTATTCCGAAATCTATATCAAAATAACCTGAACCCACGAAGAAAAGGGTTATGTCTATTACAAAAGCGTGGCTGATCGAATGCTGGTTTCTTAAATTTACTATTTTGTTTTGACTATGAATAAGGCACAGGAGAAGTAACTGCCCACCCCTTCAATACAAGAAGTTTCGCGCTAATTTCCAGGAATTAACCTATTTTTGTGTTTTTATCTCGTTTAACACAATTAAGCTTAATCTAAAATGCAACACTGTAGTGGTAACTGTTGCGAATGCCTCCATTCCGACGATGAGTCATCGCACAGCAAGATGCTTGCCTGAGCTGCCACGTGGCCTGCCATGAGAACTTGCACCTGGACCATGGCTATCGATTCTTCATCAGATCAGATTGGTCTATGTCTTCGACACTTTCCCTAAAGCGGACCAATAAATATACACAGTCTTTCTGTGAAAAAGTCTTGCTATTGATAATACGGCTCTCCTCGTGTTGGAGTGCATTCTCTTCCTCTCCTGTACTGGCTTTGTGAACAAAAGTCAGATAAGCACTTAGTTCGTGTTAAGTACAAGTACCAGATACGGGTTATAACACTAAGCTTATGAGGCTATAGCCCTAATAATAGGTCACACGAACCATAATGTCCCAAAGATTTAAAGCACGAACGCAGGTTTTAGTGGGAGTTCGTATTTCCGGGTCTTACCTCAAGAGGTTTGTTGAATACCCACGGCAATTCTGACAATGAACTAACCAACGTATAAAGAAAATAAAAGGCGATTTGGAGCGAAAATGATTTAACGTCTACCTATTTGTAACCACCCGCCAATGATAACAAACCCTTTTATCTCCGGAGTTCAAAAATGTGGTCGCAGAAGACGTCCTGTGTGTGTACGGTCTTCTATTATAACCACTGAGGTAGCTTCCAAAAGCATCCACTAGGCCTAAGTATTAAAAATTACCAATAAATAAAAGCCTAACTCTTTAATTTTACAGTCAACCACCATTCGAAGAGTAAAATGAGGCTGCGTAAGTAAAAACCATGGAAGCCAGCAAATTATTCAACATTTTGTGACGTGTTTATCAAAATATCGATAACTCGTTAAACATCCCTTCAGAAAACTGCTTGAGCTATATTCGGGGTGAGATCACTGCGAAACACTTAATACTAATTGCAGCGCTTCACAAAATCAGACCTCCAGCGTAAATATCGAAAACCTAGAAAGAACTACAATAAAAAAACATAAGAATGCCCTGGGATCAATTTCCTTAAATGACACCGAGCTACAAGTAAGGACGCAGCGGAGGACGGAGACTTTCAACGTTAATCTATTTCGGAATGCAGGAAATAAAATGCAAGGCAAATAAGTTCATTGGGAAAAGAAATAAGCCTTTTCGTCATACTTGAGTGAATGTGCAAAAAAAATAATAAGCGGTGGGATTATGTCGTGCGGTCTTTGAAAGGTCCTTATGTATTATAGCCCCCTACTTAAATATTTAAGTAGGTTAAATTAAGTATAATCTTCCAGTTTTCTACATGTCATCCATCGATCCAGCTGGGATTTGCTGATGGCATTGAACTGCAGAGCGGTTCTCCGAAGGCAACCGCATTCCATAATTGCTAAAATCAACAAATTAAGAAAAGTTGGCCTTTTGAACTACCCACGGGAATTATCGCTTACTTACAAATTTTAAGTGGGGTGATTTCCATAATCTTCCCACTTTTGTAATTCGTTAAACATTTCCCTAGTTGGTGTTGGTGATACCACTGAAAAATGTCTCTCAGTTACGTCACCTGAGGTTTGAGTACACTCCCCCTACATACACGCGTTCACCGTTAGCGATGATATTTAAGCTCATTTCAGTGTCTTCTCCCAAGGTTTGAGTACGCGATCCAACTTGTCCTCGTAACGTTTTTACTTAACATAAATATTGGGATCTAATTTGTTCCCTGGCATGCCCCAATCATCCTCTCCACAAAAATCAGGTGTGTGTGAGCCTGTAGGGCTCGCTTCACACTTTCCCCACGACATAATCCTACCTAATAAACATTACAGACTAGCTTAAGCAACCGGTGGTCATTTGGTCTTTTTGCCAATTTGTGGCCGCCACTTGCCCCAGTCTGCATTAATCGGTGATCGTCTCTTTTATTTTTAGCTGTGGTATTTTTATACGGCCTCTAAATAAAATTGCCGATTGATATATGAGCTGTCGGGGTGCATGGCCTCAAGAAACTCTTGGCCTTTTTGGAGGGGTAGACTTCGATTATGCAAATTATGTTCCAGGCGATGGTGTACCTTGTATCAAGGATGTACAGGGCCACTTGGAAGAAAAAGTCACGCAGCTTGACTTATAGTGGATATTCATGAATGCACGTGGAGGTGGATTTTCCCGTTTGGCCACTGCATACGGCATCACAAGCTTTGTCAAGATAGCTAACCCTATCCTCAGTATATAGGAGCTGAGTCCGCAAAGTTGCCGTCGGGTTGTGCGCCATTTTTATTTGGTTTTTTCCGTGCCTTTCAATGAGTTCAGACGCATTTTCTATATAAGGAAGGATTAGACAAGTACATATTTAGTTTGGGCGCATGATTGGAGCCATCTGGTTCCTTTTCTGTGGATTCGGGTTGCTTCATGTACACACACACAAACCAAATTATTGTAAGTTGGTAAGCACGTGGAAATTGTTTTTTTGCTTATTTTCTCAAGTTTGCCGACTACCTGGGGAACCAGCATCGAAACTTTAATCAAAGAGGTTTGCTACTTTTCACAAAGAAAAGGAATCGAAATAAAAAGGTATTTAGTTGTTCATAACACTAAAGTTGCTAAGGCCCTCTGCTCAAACATGTAGTCGTCGACCCCGACGAAACCAGCTTCCTTTTACTTGTAAGTACGTCAACGTAAGCGAATTGCGCCTTTTTAAGAACTGAGGGAACTTTATAATTGGTGGGTAACGACCAATCACTAATAATTAAGCAGCCTTGTGTCTCTGAATGACGGCCCGAGAAGGCAAACTTAGGAGCGGACGATTGGATACATTCCAAAGCGCTTGCTTAAGGTTAATGTAAGCGTACGCTTTTTTGCAGCCTCATTCAAGCATAAATATATTCCCAACTAAGCTGTTGATCGTTTTAGCATCGAACTTTGCTTTTCTTACTAAGTCGATTGAAATGAAACTTTGTTAGTTTGCCGCATAAGTTCACTACGATTTTTTGGCATCTTTTCGAATGCAAAGAAATAACCTGAGCTTACTTTGAAATGCACAATTTTCGGGATAGGAAGCATAACATCGACTGCACTAAATTTTGAGTTGACTCAATTGTAAAAAAAACTCGAGGCGTTTGGCGGGATTTGAACCCGTGCATCAGAGAAGGCCTTTACTGGAGGCCAATGCTCTCAATTTGTCCATCGAAGTGAATATGATGAGCAATTAGGGTGGAAAATATAGGTTCTGAGGTCTATCAGCAAATGCGAAAGTGGTGGATGTGGCTATATCGTAGTTTTAACGAAGAAAAATAATAAGTTTTCTCTGAAACGGCAATGTTTTTCTTCTGAGCTTTCGACTCCACACAAGAAGCCATCGTCAGAGAAAGTGGGAACGCAGCAAGCGTTGGCTACGCGTAAACGGGGATGGGGGGTTGGCACTTGTGATTGGTCAATGACCACGCACCGTCCAGTCTCGCGCCACCTTATCGTGTGTCCGCTACGCGCGTTCCTGTAATTTTGACGTGTGACCTTGACATGGCAGCCTGCATGTTTGTACGGGAACTGGGCCGTGGTTTCTGGTCGCGAGTACGGATGGCAAAGTAACAGCGCGTTATATCCACATGCCTGTTGATGGAATAAGGATTTGACACCCAGGCCTCCAGCAGTTCTCGCCCCGTCCTATTACTAGATCGTGCCATCATCCGTGTGCCCGAGAAGTCAAATTCGTGGCCTTCGTACAGGGTGAGGGTAGCCATCTGGGACAGTAGGTCGTCTCTCCGCACTGCCCATTTGTGCTCCGTTATTCGCGAGCTAAGTCGTCGCCCAGTCTGCCTTGTATAGTGGCAAGAATAGTCGCGAGATGGCATCTGATAAACGACGCCAGACTGCTCACCTACATCCAGTGGCTGTTTACTTTACATGACTTGTAAACGCATAGTAGCTGTCAGATGATGAGCAATACCACGCCGAGCTCTGCAGTGATACGCTCGGTTGCTTCTGATACATTTAAATGTACGGTAGCGGGTTTTAGAACGTTGGTGTCTCTCGTTTGTTTGTTCCCCGTGAGTGCGTACGGAGGGAGTGGCTGATAAAGCTGTTCGGGTATCCATTCCTGGCCAGTTGGCCACAAAAGTGTCGTAGTCCTTGCACTCGCCCGTCCAGTTCACTGCATTGTGCCTTCAACAACTGAAAAACTGTTCTAATACAGCCACGTTTATGTGCTATTGGGTGGTTGCCATGGAAGCTGAGCACCTGGGTTGTGTTAGTCACCTTTCTATAAACCGTGGAGCTGAGTTCCCCGTTGGGTCTGCGCGTGACGAGGACATCAAGAAGCGGTAGTTGTCCGGCATTCCCTTCTTCTTTTGTGACTTGGATATTGGGGTAGGTGCCGTTTAGCAGATTTTAGAAATCTGCTAGCCTGCTCCGTTCGATTATAATGAAAGTATCGTCCACGTATTAGCACCAGAATGCAGGTTCAAATTGGTCAAAGGTGACTTTTTCTAGCTCCTGTAAGACCAGTTCGACGATGAGACTAGAAATTGGGGATCCAATCGGCGTCCCTTTGGTCTGTTCGTATTTTCGGCCATTGAACGGGAAAAAGTTTCCTTGGCAGAAGACGAAGAGTTGCATGAGGTGGTTAATTTTTTAAAGGACTCCTCAGTTCGCCGTATTTGCCTTCGAGTTGTTTGCGTAGGATGTCATGTGCCAGGTCCAGATGGATGGATGCGAATAGCGAAACGACATCAAAGGATACCGTGGTTTTATCTGGTCGAACCGCTCTGCCCCGGAGAGCGGCTAGAAATTTGGAGGTCGAATTGATTGAGGTCGTCGAGCGCTCTCGGAGAATATTTAGTTTTCGTGACATCCATCTAGATAGGTTTTAAGTAGGGCTGCCTTTCAATGCCACAATTGGCCGGAGTGGAACGTTGTGCTTGTGGATTTTAGGCAAGCCGTAAAACCGTGCTAGTACTGTGTCGGTTGTTTTGGTTAATCATCATTCGTCTTGTGATATCACGTTTCTGCTTTTGAATCGGTTCAGGAGACCGGTTACCTGGCTGGTAATCGATTTAACCTATGAGGAGGGCGTGGGTCGGTAGGATTATTGGTCATCGAGGAGATATTGTGCTTTCGCGTTGCTCACGACCGTTGCTCTTCCCTTGTCGGCCGGTAGCACTATTATATCTTTGTTCACTTTGAATCTCTTCATCGCCTCTTCTGTTGCCGGTGACATGTTATTGCTGGGCATGTTCGCCATTAATAAGGTGATTTTCTGGCGCACTGTGTGCTTCGCCTCGTCGGCAGCGTTGGTTCGCACTGCCATGGCTTCCAGTGCCGCGATAAATTCGGCTGGCTTAGCATCTACCGTTGGTATCATGGCTCACCACGCTTATTTCTTGTTCAGTCAGCTACCTAGAGGATAGATTGTGTACCACATATTCGTTTGATTTGGATTCCGGTCTTAATTTTTCGAACTTCTGGTCTGGACTTCTGTGTTTTTGATCCAGTCTCGCGTTTGCCAGAGTCGATATTGTTCGTAGTTTTGCCTTATTATTACTATGACAGCCAATGAAATCACCGGACAAAGTCTCGGATGGAGAAGCTAAAAGTTGCACGACAAAAAAACATAGCAGGTATGGGAATGGAAATTTAAACTCGTTTCTACTCTTTTAAGTGTTTGAAAGAAATTCGATCAAAAGAATTTTTTTTGCATGCAGATAGTTGTGTGTTCAGTCGGTGAAGTTGATGTACAAGAGTTCAAAATTGCCGAAAATAACTGAAATTATGTTGATGTCGAATGATTCTGCATACTGACAGCACACTTACTAACTAAAAGCCCTGACACTGAGGTCGTTGAGTTTGGACCACGAAGTGAAAGTTGAAACGGACGTAGCTCAGCAGTAGATCGCCAGCGTTCTCCGAGTGCCTTAGGTTCAGTTTAAAAGGTTAATTTTCTTCGTTTCCACAAAACTTAATGCATCACCTTGGAGTAAATCATTTGGGAAAAAAACTTAGACCAGGTTCGGACCTAAATTAAATTTAAATATGTTCGCTGCAATGTATTCGGTTCGGCGGTATATCCACGTAACACTTTAGGTACGCACACCTCTGTGTTAGTGGATAAGTATGCTGTATTGAAGACCCTTTTCGGCGGGGATGTAGCTCAGTGGTATCCAGAGTTTCGCTTTTGCCAGAGTGTAATAGGAATTATCTATTGATTCAGAGGAGTGAGGCATAATTAAGTAAGTGTAGGCAAGCTTCGAAGTTATCGGCGAGGCGACGTGAGGATCGACTCAATCATTTGCGAATGCTACCCTCTTTTCCATCCCCTATTTCCTCGTAGCTGGCTAGAAAACACGCCAATGCATGCTGCATTATCATCTTCTCTATAAATGCCCTCCTGTACGAGTCCGAAAGCGCAGTGATCGCACCTTTGTCTTCTTTGCAAAGAGAACCTGCGGCTCGCATATTCGCTTCCATTTGAGATATAATATTCCTCGCAAGACACTTGAGCCCGTCGGTTATTTATATACGACAGACTGTCAGGTGTACATTATATTTATCTCCTACGCCTACGATTACTCGGTGTCTTTTTTCTCAGTAGGACCATGGCATGTATACATAAATAGTCCCACCCGATCCACATACGAGAATCGGTTTACGTATTTCCACCTACCTTTCTTTTCAGCATCAGAAATCAAGGCAACATTTTCTCATAACCCATACTTCTACCACGGTGGAAGAAATCTTCTGCTACCCTTATCCATGTATGGCGTCCTATTGTGATTTTTCCTAGATGGAATCAATTGTGAAACTGTGACCAAAATCTGCTGTAAATTCCGGCAACGTATCGTGACTTTTCCGGTAGGATTCCATGATGGAGTCCGGACAGACTTGCTGCAGTACGGCGGCGCTCTACAATAGAAAAGACTCCCTGTCTTATTACTGGAAGAAACGAGAAGTGCATGTCCTTCCCATTAACAGTCGACGTATGAAAGCGCATACTTTTCAAGAAGGTACAAACGACCACCGTCAAAAATAGGGAGTCATCCACGATACAAATGAGTGACTGCACGAAAAAAACGCCGTTGTATGAGTTGTCCGTGAATGAGAAATTCTTGGCTGGGAAACAGATAGACCAATGCAGGCCTTTTGAAGAGCATGCTTGGATTTGATTTGGGCTGGCATAATGAGTGCCTTCTAACGCCTTGAAAATCACTGGCCAAATGATAATGCGTATTGAAGGAGGACCTCCATCAGAAAATGGTTATCTTGCACGTATTCGAATAGTATTATGACGATATAAGAATAAAATACTACTCCCTTGATCTGATTAGCATTTATTATTTGCATTCTTGCCTTTACACGAGGACACGCTGAACTTAAGACAGCCGTACGGTCACAAGCCGAGAACGAACTCGTTCGACAAAGAAGAACTGCCAAACTGAACAACGCTGACAGAGGTTCAGCTTCTTTCCTTCCTACATAGAGAATCGACTCAAAACACAAGCAGTTAAACTGTCCGTTAAACATCCTCCAAGTGACCGAGGCCTACCAGACTTTGATGATAAGGTAGTTTCAAGAGGACTGGAAGTGGATTTTGATACATTGACTGACAAAGATAGACAGTACCCCTACGCGTGCCACATAAAAACTGTTCCCCGAACAATGCACCAAGTTTTCAAAAAATGATTGTGGACTCGGATTTTGTGTGCGTGCGAGAGCCAGAAAGACCATATCGATGAGCTGATGAGTAAAATCTGTAAACCACATAAGCCACATTCATCTCGCCCGAAGAAGTCTCAGGTTTTCAGAATTTGCGTATACTTAGCTTGCCCTAACGTTTTTTCTCTTATGCCAGATATGTGTCTTTTTTCTTTATAAAAGCTTGTCTCTCCCTAGCAAATTATTAGATTTGTACACATTACTAACGTTTCGCGTACTCATATCTTAGTATTTTGCCGTGTTGTAATGGCAATGACGCCTTTCGTCAGTGAAGAAAATGGTATTTTTGAAATAATGCTACATGTACGAAAGTTAATACTGGTAATTTCTGTTTTTTTTGGAGACACTAGAAAACCCGCATGGGTGGAGGGAACCTTTCATTCGGACCTTTCTTGCATTGTTCATGAGCTGGACTGTGATTGAATTTTGCAATGAGCTTGTACTGTCTGGAAGATAGAGGGTTTGATAAAAAGCAAACTGGTGACCGACACCTCATTCTTCAATTGTGAACATGGTTATTCCTCAGTTGGCCAGTGATATGGTTCCTCCAACTCTTCCTTATGCGTTTTAGAAACTCAAAGATAACGAGGAAGGAGGACATGTCCCGAAACCTTGTTATACCATATCCCTATGAGATCCCTTAACAGCTAACTACCTCTTAACTTAGATCATGTTTCCGTTGAGTGCTAGGGACGCAAGACCAATAATAATTCTTCATTTTAGCCCGTTTGGGGCTAGTACTATGCCAGTGGGCAGCGACGGCTTGGGTTAGATATGTACGATAGGCAGAAGTACTTTCAAGGCACCTATCTCACCCATTGTCTCCTTTCACTTAGTCTTGCGCTAACGTTAAGACTAGACCAAGGCTACTGGAGGTGGAGGTGGGTACCTTAGATACTCATAACTAAATAACATCCCGCAATGGCAGCGGTATTCAAGAAATAAGAAAAGATGAGGAGTGGGTCGCAGCAACGTGATCGAACAGACTGCGCCCAGGCTTCATTCAGCCTTCTGTTTGTATTGTTTTGGCTTAGAAAATAGTCGTACCGGCTACAAAGTTAAATTTACGACTAGTTTTTAAGGGGTGGACAGTCATTTTGGATAATATTTGCACCCTTCGTAACGCCAGCTAATGAGTGTGGATGCCCGATCCGAGCAAACGTTCAGTAATTACAAGAACAGTTTAGGTATCGAATGGGATACACTACACCAGACTGCTTCTAGACTTGTAATCGGTCCGTGACCATGACACGCCTGGCAGCGCTAGATATGCGGACAGCTATGAGCTCGATTGCTGTTATTGCTTCCTCAATGTATGAAACGGAACGTGCCATAAGTTCAACTTCGCAAACATCAGTACACGCGCCCGGGCCGGAAACAGGACAAGCCGAGAATTGATTGAAACCTGATCCATGGATTGGATTTCAATCAATCGTTTTATTGCTTTGGCGCCGGCATACAGAGCCCCTCCAGTCAACTCAAGACGTGCGTCACTGATAGGGAATTGATTAAAACTGCATATAATTGCCGCTTATTTTCTTGCTGCTACTCTCTTTGATGAAGAACTTCTGTACGAGTTTGAAAGCTCAGAACACATTTTCCTTAAGTAGATAGGCGTACACCGATCAACTTCAGGGCACACCTACCCTGGTTTTGGTGTTCAGTGTGTTCGAAATCCCCCGAACCTTGCCAAATGGCTAATTATAATGGTAATTACTAAGTTTCATTAACATTTTTGTTATCTTTAGGACATTTTACCGTAACACAGAGAATCCAGAATGACCATTTCTGCCTCATTAGGCGTCGGCAGCTGGATATACTCTACTAAAGTGTAGCAGCGGAAATTACTGCCACCCTCGAGTTTCCAACCTGCGTCTCTCTGGTCAGAGGCAAACGCCCAAACAATCGAGCTATCAAGCATGACGTCTTGATGGTTTTTGATCAGGACTGGACATTAGTAGATAGCCGCACACCGATCAGATGCAGGGAAAACCTGTCCTGCCTTTGATGTCCAGTGTCCAGTGTTCTCCGTCTTACGGGAAAATGTCCTAAAAATAACACTTTCCTTTGCATGGATGCAGTCCAAAAATTGTAAACATCTAGCTGCATGGACGAATCCACACATACGGATGTGTTTTGGGAGTGCCTTCATTCCTATGATGAGTCGGTCTCACGCGCCATGAACGTACGCCGTACCGCGTTCCGTGCACTGACGGTGGCCACTGAACTCTCGTCTGGTCTGATTGGTCCGTGTCTACGAGAAGTCGCTCGACTCCTCTTCAAATGGATTGGACCGAAAATAACAAATCTGCGCGGGATGTGATAAACGCACCTGGTGAGAGGACTTTCTGATACATGTTCCTCGTGGTCGATCGAGTTCTCATCCTCTTTTGTGTTGGTGCAAGCATACGGGCAAGCATACGGTTTGTGTGAATTAAATTACCAGGCGGGATCATGAAAAGGTGTCCCGTGGGTTACGCTTGATCAACCCAGTTAGTAACATCGGCCGGCGGTCGATTGGAATAGAAACTGCTGAAAAGGACTAACCTCGATGTTTCTTTTGATGAAATTGGACTCCACCTTGACTAGTTTGTTGGGATCAACGAGCCAGGAGTAGATATGATTGTCCAATTCACCTTCCACAGCCGAATTAACGGAGATATTCGCGTCTTGGTAACGGCGGCGGCGGTGGTGGTAGTCTGCCGTTCTTTTACCTACAAATGCGAACAGTAATATATTGCCTAAGCCGAAGAAAATGTATGTTCTGCGCAAGCAAAAACGCTGCGTTCTCTAGATGGAAGAACAAATACCGCATCTAATGAGTTCGCAAAAGTAAAACGAATCATTAGTCTCCAAACAAAGACCATTCTGGAAGAAGAAGCGATCACTGGAACAAGAAGTTTAGTGTCCTGACGCCTCAGATTCCCTCGGGAATCCGTAATCATAGGTAATAGAATACCAGTCTGAGACATTCGTAGACCATTCTGTCGAAATCATCTACTGAGACTCTGTCTGCCCTCATCCATGAAGTGGGCGGAGCAAGGGGGACACACTTTTCATTTAAAGGGACAAAACTGCATCAGCAAGGAAAGTTGACAGGTTGAGGCCTGGCTACTGCCTCTGAAGATTTTAATGCTGGCTATCAATCAGCATATTTGGAGTCACTGACAGAAACCCTCAAAAACACCGTTGCATGGATACAAGAATGAATAAAACATAGTTAAGATGCCAATATGGTTACAGGTCACCTTAGCATGCAAACATGTCTTTAAAAAAAGGATAATGAGCTCGCTTAAGTGTTCAAAGCGTCGAGCAAATAAAATATTAGTCCCAGAGAGCGTTTTCCCGCCTTCTAAAAATAATTGAATATGAATGGCTAAAAAGTTGAGGCGTTTGCGCAATAACAGCGTACAACATTGCATTCGCAGCACGAAATGTTCACTGGCACATGTTTAATGCAAAAAAACGATCTATTGAAATCAAGAGAATTGTATGTTTGTAGTCATATCTGTTATCGGTTAGATAAGAGATTGAACTTTTAAGTTGATCTTTAAGGGATTTGCTTTTATTTACTGCACAAAGATAGGATATAAAATCAGACCATATCAACTTAGTGATTTGAATCCAATCAAGGTGGAAATCTATCCGTGTAAACGGAATTTCGGGGTCACACTTCAATGTCTCTTTTCTGTCTATCAACCGAAAAAAGTCGATTAATGTCACTCCAAAATGGGCTTTCATTTGTTTTTTTTAGACTAGGCAAACATCTGCATTCCTTCACGGGGCAGAGGTCGCTTCCGAACGTCTCTCTTTGAAATGGACAAATTGGGCATCTGGGTTTATCCCTAAAATGACGGGCCTATATGGATGCAAAATGCAAGTAAACCATGGGCCTCCGTTTGTGTAACTAACCAACTAACTCGTCTTGTATGTTTCCAAGAAGATTGTACAAAACCATCAAGAACACCCTATTTTACTATTACCACCAGCAACATTGTCCTCTGTGATGTGAGCAGTGAACTCATCTTGAGATTAAACTTCTGCTGGATGTTTTCAAGGGGAGATTTTTTATCCTCGGATCGAGGGAAGTGATCGACTGTCAGCCTCTACGTTACGCATCTTACTTGAGAAGGCCGGTCGGTGGCTAAAACGGTTCATCCATTACTGTTACGGGCAGTTCGGTGATAAAAGTCAGACAAGCGCTATCTAATGGATGACCTTTTTCCGGCCCTACGAATCTTGCTGGCCACGCTTTCATCCCCTGGAGTCAGTGGTCCGCAAAGTATGCAGTTGCAAATCTACCTTTTCTGAGGACGAACCTTTGTAAACGATCCATAATTTCTCCAAATATGATCACATTTTTTATTTTAACGCAGCAGCCAATTATTTGGTCACCTAAATCTGAAGTTTCTTTTGCAACCTCCGCACTTTTGAAGTACTATTTCCTGAGTTACTTGCTGAGTCAAGAAGTACTTAAGTTCGTACAGGATGCTTGTGCAAGTCAGTGTAGCTTGGGTAGGTTTATATCAGAAATAATCATTAGTTCAAAATAAAAACAGACTGCTCTCTCTCTCTATAGTATCCGGTTGCGATTCGCCTACACTAAGCAGGGTAACCAACCAATCAAAATATGCCGAGTTGGCACTCGAGTTGTAATGAACCACAATTGCACAGAGTTGTTTGAACTTGTCGAGGTTTTTTTTCGTGCAGATATCGGATGCGGATGGTGTGATTTTTTTTCGGAAGAGATGACTTATATTCCTTTCCTCGCTACTGCTGACCACTTTCCCTCGCTATCGTTACCGGCCCGTCTCGTATATCCCTTATCGCCAGTATATCCACGGCTCTCACCCGCAGTTGACGACAGCACTGCGATCTCCACCGGTATCTAATTGATATTTTAATGACTACTTCTCACTCTGAACCGATCATCTGTACAAAACCTTGCTAATCCCTCTTATCGTTATATTTCCCTTTTTGCTATTCATCTTTTATTTGCTATAACAGATTCCATACGTTTTCTTTCCATGTTCCTATATGTTAGTTTGTTGTGGTATTAAATGATTCTGTCCGATGTAACATAAATAAAGAGCAATCGTGTGTGTTGCACCTGTTGCTGGCGGTAGTGCGAGAGTGATGTTGACCATCGGCGCGCTTCTTTCCTCACTATGTATAATGAATCCGATATGCTTGAATCTTTCACGGTGCGCTAAAAGCCGTGGCTGGAGTGTTGCCAGCTGGTGGTTCAACTCAGACACTGCAGTCGGTCTAGTGTGTCTTTTTGTGTGGTGTGGCTGTCTGCGGGCTGAGAGTCAGATTCAATGGCTCTTTCTTAATGTGGACTTTATGGTACTTCCTGTCATGAGCATACTTAGCGAGACGTGTCGTTGGTACTCGTGTTGTTCAGTAATGGTCGCGCCAGCCGTCTGCGCACTTCCGCCTTTCCGGCCTTTTTGACTCTGTCTTAAAAACCGGTTCCCGGTGCGGGATATTTTAGAGAGTGGGGTGGATCCATTGAGTTTGCTTTCACTATAATCGAGCTACAGTCACCGCGTTTGCCTTCAGCTTGCTGAAGTTCGTAGTGGATATCGTCGAAATCGACGGTCAAAATGTTGTGCCTCTGTGTGTGGACGGAGGACGAGGTGTTCAGTTAGAGGTCTAACGTGAAGATCGTGGCAGGTCGCACCATCTTCCTCGTGCGGGTGGTGGCTACGTCTAGCTTCCTTAGCAAGCACCAAGCCCTCACTTTTGTCGCCCCAGAGTTAGGCTCTGCCTAGTGACCACCCCCCAGCAACCACCGCGATCAGCAGGTGAAACCAATTTAAGGTCTCCAGTGTGTGTTCTCCCCCACACCCGGTATGCCCTCGGGTAACAGTAGTACGTATCATAGTAGACGTGGTCGAAGGCAGGTACGTAGCTAGTAACTGTATTCCTTAGACATCATGGCACACTAGAAACAGCTTTCATATTCCCGTATCATTAATACTCCTATTTTTACTATTACTATCTGTGACATTCACCACGTCAATGTCATCGTCGGATTTAATTTGCTCTGAACTGCGTGCCCGAGTCCTTTCCTCCAATAACTGAAGTACATGCCCAAGTACCCTATCCTCCAAGAATTATGTTACTGCTGACCATTTTGTTCCAGTCGACTGCACACTGGTGTTCAAACTAGTCCCCCGGGCCAAACACCACTTAAGGGCTTGTTTGAATACTGTCCCCAATCCCGTTCAGCTCTCTCGGTCTTCTATAGGAAAGTGGAAAAGGCACAACAGGCTATTCTGAACACACTTGACCTAGTTGTCTCTTCGCGTGTTGATATAGAAGCGACAGTGGTGAGGAGCACTTGAAGAATCCCTTTGCCCGACCGACGCATTCTGACGGCCATTTGCATACCCCCGGCTGCTGAAACTCCATATTTCCGCCTGTTCCCTTTATGGCTCGTTTACAGCTGTCACCACCTCTGACCTCAAAGGCTTGCAATTCACTCCCCCTTTCTGGCACATAATGCCTGTTTTCACGTCCGCCCACGGTCTCTGTTCCCCGAATCGTGTCCTGATTCGCCCCTTGGTTCTTAAACTCCTGCCCCTTATAAACGGGTAGCAATGCGTCTGCGTCATTCAAAAGACTGCTGATTAAGCATCTCGAATGTACGTCCACCCTCGGTTTGTTTTCTAATTCGCATTTTTCTACCTATCGAGCACTGTTAATCTTACTGTTTATTTCTGTAGAGCCACATCGAGTTATCTTGACTGCCTCTTGACATATCAAGAATATCCAAACGTCCTGACTGTCTTTTAACATAGCTACAGCCCTGGGGCGCATCTTTTCAGGTGACAAAAGACAGTGTAGAATTAACAAATATTGCATTATTAAAAATTATTCGAGCTGCAAATCGAAAAAACCAAGATTATCTACAGGTACAAGAGAACTCGTCAGCCAGTTCTTACAGTTCTTCGAGCTGCAGAATGAATAGACCAACAGTTCTAACACTATAATTATTTTTGTATAAAAAAGGAGACGAGTCGAGCACTGGATCAATTAATTCACCGTCGTGAGCTTTCGGCTCCACACGAGAAGCCATCGTCAGAGAAAAAAAACTTTTCTTGCTACTGAAGCCTAATATCACTAGTAATGCCACCACTACTAGCAGTGCATTACTCATTGTATAATGCATAAATATCACTTGTATCACTAATATCACCAGTAATGCTAAAATATACTCAGTACGTGCAGCACTGCTATTATCCTAAATGCAACTCACAATGGTACTACTTATCTTTCGTACTGAACTTCTCATGCGTGGTCTTAGTACTGACACCATCACTAGTATTCAACTACCCATGAAACATTGTATTAATTTTTTTGTCGCTCTACTGTGTTTGTCTGATATTTTGTCATTTGTTATCCACTATTTTTTTTTGAAATTTCCTTTGTCGTTTTACGGCCACTTATTCTATCTGTATTATTTTATATACATAACTGTTATTATCATTCCTATCTTACCGTTACTTCCATTACCGATATAAATAACAAAAATACTGAAGCACTTCTGCTACCAGCTTTCTAGACTCCATAATATTAGTAATGCTACTGACATTACAATTCATAGCAGTAGTACTACCAGTAATTATGTGCTCTAGCACTAGAATTGATATCAGTTATATTGGAAATACTACCCTTCCGCCACTACAGCTGCTCCTACACCCACTCCCCAAATATTTTTCCCTGATAGATACCCTTGTTTTAAGTGTTGAAGTTACAGAAGGCGTACTTTCTTATCAAAAAAGTACAAAAAATATTTTTTTCGTCTATATTTTCCGTAAAAAATATCTGAATTTTTTATAGAAGTAGTCCGGCAGACACTGGCAACCATGATATAGCTATTTTGGGCTATTAGCGTTCATCAGCCACGGGCAGCCAACTCTGGTGTAGCAGCTGAAATTGCCGCCGCACCCGACTTTCGAACTCGCGCCTCGCCAGTCAGGGGCAGACGTCCTAACCATTGAGCCATCGAGATCGGTGTCTAGCCGGTTGTAGATCGGGGGTATATATTATTCGCTTGTGCACCGATCTGTTCCTCAGAATGTGCCCATCCTGGGATAATGCTTATGCGGCTAGACACCAAACTCGATGGCTCAATGGTTAGGACGTCTGCCCCTGACCGGCGGGGCGCGAGTTCGAAACTCGGGTTCGGTGATTATTTCAGCTGCCACACCAGAGTTGGCTGCCCGTGGCTGATTAGGGCTAATAGCCCGAAATAGCTATATCACGGTTGCCAGTGTGTGCCAGACCACTCCTATAAAAAAAGTAGTGTTACTAACAGTTGGCTAGTAACATATCAATTATCAGTAGCTTTGCGTAACACAATCGGCTGATCTGACTTGCAAAAGCATTATCCCAGGATGCGCACATCCTGAGGAACAGATTGGCGCACAAGCAAATAATATCTGAATTTATAAAGGCAGTGAAAATCAATGATAAAATGCATAGTGCTTAAGTAGCGGTCAGAACGAAGCTTGTTATAAAGCTGGCACCCTATTGTGACTGAAATGACTTCAGAATCGACTACAAGATAATCAGTAGTTCAACATTAGTCTATGCCGATTAGCGAGAGATTATGCATATTTCGCATATGTCTGCATGTTTCATGAATTTTAGGCTGTACTGTACGTTGACCGCCCTACCGACGTCACGAAAGCAGCTTTCTACCAAAGTCTCCATTTTGTGCAACAGCGGTTGGGGGAAATATAGGATAATTGGATGGCTCGCAAGGGCGAGGAAATCCAGGGTTGCGCAGACCACAATGAATGGAAGAACTTCTTCGCTGCAATCAAAGCTTTTTACGGTCCCATCGTCAAAGACCGAGCTCCTCTGCTCAGCGCTGATGGACTCAACCCTACTGTCTGAGCAGGCACTGATTCTGAAAAGATGAACTGAGCACATCCAAAACATACTCAACCGTCTTTCCATCATCTCTGAAGCCGCCATCGACCGTCTGCCTCAGGTGGAACCCAACGCAGATCTTGACTTCCCACCTACCCTTTAGGAAACTATCAAGGCTGTGCAGCAACCTTCCAGTGGGAAAGCATCCAATTCCGATGCGAGCAATGCAGAAGTTTACAAATATGTCGGCCACCAACTCATAATCCGCCTATCTACGCTCTTTGAGGAGATGTGGCGACAAGGCCAAGTCCCTCAGGATTTCAGGGATGCCACTATTGTTCATATCTACAAGCATAATGGGAACAGTCAACGTTGCGATAATCATCTCGGAATCTTGCTGTTCAATATCGCCGGCAAAATCTTTGCTCGTGTTCCCAATCATCTCAACAACCTGGAGCAAGGACTCCTACCAGAAAGCCAGTGTAGTTTTAGTCGTAATAGCTGCACAATTGACATGATATTCGCTGTTCAACAGCTGCAGGAGAAGCGCCAGGACATGCAAACCCACTTCTACACTACTGTCGTGCATCTAAAGAAAGCGTTTGACACGGTGCACTGCGCTGGAATTTGGAAAGTCGTGCAAATGTTCGGCTGTCATAAGTACTTCACTGACATGATACGCCAGCTGCACGACGGGCTGATGGCGCATGTCACGGACGACGGAATGGTTTCCCAAGCCTTTGCATTGACCAATGAAGTGAAGCAGGGCTGTGACCTTGTGCCTACGCTCTGCAGTTTCATGTTCTCTTCCATTCTGATTGAGGCTTTCTGTGAGGAGCGTCCGGGGATCCGCATTAACTGCAGAACAAAAGGGCACATTCCGAACGTCCGGCGTATGCAGGCTCCCACGCGCATCCCCACGACCACGTTTCATGACCTGCTTTTCGCGGACGACCGCACTCTCAACACCACAAGATGCAAAGGAGCATTGAGCTCTTCGCCACAGGTTGCGCAAACTTCGGCTTCACCATAAACACGGATAAAACGTTGGTCATGCATCCACCGCCGCCGGGTACTAACTACCATGCTGCACGTAGCAACGTCGACGGCGCTGAGCTCAAAAAACGTGGACAACTTTGCCTATCTCGATAGCATGCTATCCTGCAACACCAGAATCGATGACGAGGTTGCTCGAAGGATCTTCAATGCCAGCCAAGCCTTCGACAAAATTCAAGCCTCTGTGTGGAATTGTCACGGTCTCCACCTGTCTACGAAATTGAAGATGTACAAGGCTGTCTTGCTCACGTCACTCCTGTACGGATCGAAGACTTGGACCGTTTATGCCAACCAAGCTCGGAACCTAAACGACTTCCATCTCCGCTGCCTCCACTTGATAATATAGTTAAGATGGCGTGATAGAATCCAAGAAACGGAAGTCCTGAAGAGAACGGGATTTTTCAGCATCCAGGCCATGTCCAGGCAGAAACAACTGCGCTGGAGCGCTCACTAGGTATGAATGGACGACCAATGACTACCCAAGTGACTTTTTTACGGCGATGTCGCCGTAGGTGCTCACTGCAAAGAAGGACAAAGCAGGCGCAACAATGACACCCCAAGAATTCTCTGAATCGTCTTTAAATCAACAAAACAACTTGGGAGAAACTCGCACAGGAGCAAGCTGCTTGGCGAAGAACGGTAAAAACTGGCCCAAAATCTATGAAGCTGGTCGGATTGCCGCCGCCAAGGCAAAAAGGGCGTCTCGCAAGTTTCAAACTTAACGGACGCACGCCGTCACTGTTCAAGCCGTTCCAACCTGCCCGCGCTGTCAACGCACCTTTCTTACACGCATCGGCTTGATCGGCCACCTCCGGACGCAGTGCGCCATCCCTCCGACGGCGTCCACTTTTACGCCGTCAAACACTTAACAGAAACTTCTGTGCCCCGCACTTCGACGGCAACCACCCTAACCACAGATGTTCCGCTACATCATCCATCGATATCATCTCACCCAAAACTCTCTCCATCCCCTCCGCCGCATCATCGCCTCCACCACCCTTACTACCACAACTGCATCATCTACCAGCACTATGGGGTCGAGCGAAATCGGCCCTGACTGCAATCGCACATTCACCTCACGTATCGATGTGATCGGTAACTTGCGCATCCGTCACACAGAGACTTATGAAATAGTGCCCGGAGCATCGACACATAGAAGAGACCGCTGGCTCTACTGCCCACACTGCCCTCTGGCTGTCGTACATCACACGGGCCTACTAGGTCACAGGCGCATTCACGACAGCGGCATTGAACGCGAAGTTGACGCACCTACCAGCAGCTCAAGCCCCACCCACTCATCGCTGAGTCATCTCAACGACGAGGATGCGCCTTCGAGAACGCCGGGAACATCCGGGAAAGTACCCCCAGGTAAGTTGGATGCTGTTATTGCTGAACTTGCCTGCCAATCACTTGCATTATTGCATTTAATCATAATATACTCTGTAAAAGTATTACTAAGCACGGTATTTTAGCACTAACATCAATAGTATCAGAATATAATTGCTCACCTAGCACGTCACATTTCTACAAGAATTCATGAGGGCCACCGGATGCTCACCTGAAAATAGATAGTGTGTGAAACGCTTACCCCCACTAGGCCAGAGTGAGCATTTCGATCTCATGAGGGAATACACTTTAATTTGTTATGTATTATCAAAAAGACATAGGACCCATTTCTGGCTCATTTACCGTCGTCATCAAAGGATATCAAACTCCAGTATTGCAGCTGAAATTGCTGCCAGACTCGACTTTTGAACCCGCGTCTCTCCAGCCAGAGGCAAACGCTCTAACCATTGAGTCATGAGTCCGCTGTCTTGTCGGTTTTAGATCGTGATTATGTAGTAGTTACTTGTACACCGATCTTTTTTCGAGGATGTACCTATCCTGGTTGATGCCTCTCGGGCTCGGACCAATTAGTAGTAGGAGCCTTGCGAAACACACTCGGTTGGTTCGAGCTTGTGACAGCAGACTTGTGGCTCAATGATTAGAGCGTTTATCTCTAACCAGGGAGACGCGGGTTCGAAACTCGAGTGTGGCAACAATTACAGCTGCAACACTGGAGTTTGGTATCCTTAGATGACGACGGTAAATGAGCCAGAAATGGCCATTGTAGGGTCCTATGCTTTGTCTTATCTTCCAATTATATAAGGCAGAGCACGCGGAACAAGGATCCTATCTCCCTACTGCGAACTGCCGAAGGTGCAGAAATCTCAGGGGACAAGTATAAGGCTGACCATCTCCCTCAGTTCTCCGTCGAGACGACTGAACCCGTATTTTATTCCAGACTTATGAAGATAAATTCGATTCCATATTTTGATACAGTACTCTTAACCGCACACATAATTAGGACTGAGCTTATTAACTTGAAAGAATTGACTGGTTCAGGCCCCAATGCAATCCCGGCCAAGCTGTTGAAGGAGCTAGATTCTGAAATCGTTAAGCCGCTAGCCCTAATCTTCCAGGCGTCGCTTATTACTGGATGCCTACCCTCTGAGTAGAAGACGGCAACTATCAGTCCGCTTTTCAGGAGAGGAAGCCGAGCATCCGCAAATAACTGCAGGTCGGTGAGTCTTACCTCCCTCTGTTGCAAAATCATGGAAAAGATAATTAAGAATGCGTTGGTTTAGTTCCTTAAGTACAATCGCTTCCTTTTCGATGCGGCTTTCGCAGCAGTAGGTCTGGTGTTACGAATTTGCCCTTCTTACTTGATTGCTAAACCAAAGCACGTAACGAATGTAAACGACGTATTCGTGTTACGATGCCTGATGCTACTCGATCAAAAGTCTTTAGCACTCCCTGGAGATCCTCCACTGAAAGGTAAGCTGCGTACTTGTTCTCTTTCTTGGTTTCTCTCTCATTTTTCTATCTTTCTTCATTCTCTCCCTGTCTCTTTTTCTCTTCTTCATTTCCTCTTCCCTTGCACAACCTGCTCTACAATGCTTATCTTCGACTCGTGTTCTTTTAAGGCACTGCGCTCATCCCACCTCAGGCGACCGATAAGCTAGGCGGTGGCCTGTTGCTGGCGGTGGGGAAGAGAGTGAGGTCGACCCTCTACGCATTTTTTTCCTCACGATAATCAATCTGATGCGCTTGAACCTATCACGGTGGGCTAAAAGCCGCAGCTTGGAGGGTCGCCAACAGACGGGATAAGTTGGACGCCGCAGTGGGGCCCAGTGTGCATATTGACGTGTGGAGTGGCTTACTGCGGGCTGCGTCAGACTCAATGGCTCCCTTTTAATATGGCCTTTATGGAGCTCCCAGTCGGGAGCCTACCAAATGAAGCAAGCTGTAGGTACGCGTGTTGTGTTGGTCGCGCCAGCCGTCTGCGCCCTCTTCCATCTCCGGTCTTGTGTAGGAATGGTGAGAAACTGGGGTAGATTCTCCGCAAGTCTGCCTCGTTGAATATTTTGTGGAAGTCTCCGCGTGCTTCAACTCGTTGAAGCTCAAAGTAGATATCGTCGAAATCGATGGTTGAACTGTCGTGTGTGTTTATGTCAAGCTTAATGTTTGCAGCCACTACAGAGTGGCATTTTTCGGGGTTTAAACGTCTCTGCATGTAAATATCGTCTTTGGCCTACGTAGGGCGCGTTAAATAAACCGCTCATCGCGTTCAAGAGGTCATATGTAAATCGGTATTTAGCTTATAGGTGATGGCACGAGTAAGAAGAACTACAAGCTGCTTAAACTTGAATTAATTTTTACCTTGAACGTTCTCGTGTTGTAACTGCTCATGCAGTTCTGTTTCAAATAGGTGAGGCGCGAGCAGAAGTTCTTTGTCAGTATCTTCGGCGTGAGAGGGAGATATCTCGTCTGCAAAGCCTGAATATACGAAATAAGAATAAGACAAGCTGGACAGATTATATTTCTTCTTTCGTCTGAATTATAGCTTTATTCGTGAGTTTTTCAACGTAAGAGGTAAAAGCAGCAACGAAAAACAAGCAACAGTTTAAGGGTGTATGGGCCAATCAAACACCAGTGACGCCAGTCCGGGTTTGACTTGACGGGTCTCTGTATGTCGGTGCCAGATCTATAAATCGATTGCCTCAGTTCGCATCGAAGGCCCAGGTCCTAATCGATTCCCGGCTTGTCTTGCCTATGGCGTAGGCAATTATCTTCCTGGCTGCGAAATTAAACTCGTGACCCATTTCATAAATGGAGGTAACCACATGTAATGATTCGTCATTTCGCCATCATCTTTTCCGCTGCGTTCTTGAGAATGAGTAAGTAATTAACTGCAATATCCTTAAAATAAATACTTTTTGCTAAGTCTTTTTTCAGACCTGTAAATTTATGTCGTGAATAAATGAAAAAAATTTCAGTCGCGCGAGCCAGTGTTTGTCGAAAAAAGTACGAAAATATCTTCCAGCAAGATTAGGGAAGGGTCAAATAAAGAGCATTAACAGTTCCATTCTAGTGCACAAGGTAAACTCATATCCTCGCGTGGATACTAGAGAAGCTTTTCGAGTTATCTGCAAGGTACCCTCAAGCTATCCAAAATTTAATTGCACCAGTTGTAAAAAAAAATGTTGCCCCGGTTGGCGTTGAACCCACATCAGCAGGGAAGGCTTTGGTACAGCTGACGCGCTACCAATTGAGTGATAAAGGCATGCCGAGAACCGTGAATTTATTCACAATTTCAAACGTGCAGTAGGCTGGGCTGGTATATCGACCTAAGTGGGACTAAATTATCTTCTCTCTCTGTGCGCCTTCGTAGGTCAACTGTGCTAAAGCCTTCCCTGTTAATGTGGGTTCGCCTTTCCCCGAGGCCACGATTTTTTTACAATTAAATCAATTAAATAATAAAAAAATCATAGATATTCGAAATTCCTTGGATAGCGTCTGTTGGCTACGACATCAATGCCGTCATAAGGTTACGCAAACCAGCCTTGTGTGCCCCAAATGACTTCGTAAGGGCGCCGCAGCTACCATGACCGAAATTTGCCAATCCAACCACCCACAGCTTAGAAATTTTCCCAGAGGCTAGTTTTCCCTGCCACTGATCATATAGCCGACCTTAATTATGTTCCCCAAACCTGGACAACCGCATGTTTTTTTTACCAACCTGCAAATTTTATTTAGTTTATTATGATAAAAATGTGCAGTTCTGAAGGTAATTTATCGAAAGCAAGCATGCGCGCTCCAGTTTATCTATTAAATTTTCAATGGAAGTTTTCACAACTTTAAAGTACTCCAAAGACATAACTTCGTCATCCTCCGACGCCGCTTTGCTCTGCAGAACCAGAAATGTCCTAATGTTTCGTTCAATGTCAGCTGAGAATCTCCTTGACCCATCCTTCGGGACGATTGACAGTATCTGCTGCTGGGGCATGTACAGCAGCTCCTTGAGTTCATATGAAATTTTTTTTCGCAGCAAATGGCCTCTTTGTTTTGTCTACAAGATACAAGAAGAGAAAAAGGAGGAGGAGGGGAAATGGTAAGAAGAAGAAGGAATGGGGCTGGTGGGGGGGGCAAAGAGTGGAGAGGAAGAAAGTGAAAAATTAACTGGACAAGCAGTAGAGGAAATCGGACTAGGAGGAGGAGGAAGTAGGGAAGAAGAAGGAGCAAAACAAGCAGAAGACAGAGAATACAAAGAATAGGACTACTATTACTACGACGATGATGATGATGCTGATGCTGATGATGATGATGATGACGACGAAATAGAAGTGGTAGAAAAAGAAACTGGACTAGGAGAAGGAGGAAGAGGGAAAAAAGAAGTAGACTAAAAAGAAACGGGACTAGGTGGAGGAGAATATAGCATGGATCACGATTATCCATTAAGGGTTAAGCCAGGCAAAATGTAAACACGAATAAAAAGGACGATTTGATTGATTAGGATGGCTGATTACAGATCTCGCATTCCTGAAAAGGATCAGTCCTAGTTAAGGTTGAAATATGGAACCCTGTTGCCTCTGGCCAAAGACCGGCTGTATTTGCCATTCCAAAACATATATGCACGCCCAAAATTCACACTCAGAAGGCAATTCGGTAATTTATGTCCCTCGTTTCTGGCGGCCATGATGCGCTAGAGGTCATCTGATTACAGTTATCGAGCTGCCGAACAAGGCACGCATACAGCCTCTGATGCGGTCAATCACAGGCACCTATAAGCTCTACTAACATCCAATCAAATGATTAAGCGGGTGTTGACCGACTGTCACAGGACATTTACTCGCTCACGCCTACACTAACCTAGTGGAGAGGCGCACACGCCCGCAGGTGCAGAGCTTGCCGTGCGTCGGGGCATCTGACAACCACAGAATAGACCACTTCTACTGCTGAGAGCAGTAGACGATGCCGTTGAAAACCCTATTGTTTACAGTGGTTCGTCACAAGAACGCGTAAAATTCACTTTTAACATAGTATTCACTAACTGTGAGTGGCATTGTTTTTACAAAGAAAACTCTTATCTAGTGTTGGTGAGGTATTGGTTCCAATTCAGACCGTCGAGGGACAACAGGGGACTCATATAATCATAGAAGCCGTTCTTGATTAGCTGTATGGACAGGTCCCCTAGTACTGATTGCGGGAGGTTACTCCATTGTGCTATTGCCCGTTGCGTGAATAATTTAGAGTGCAGGTTAAACTAAGACAAAAATTGATCCGGGTCTGATGCTTTTAGTACTGTGGATAGAAGCTCTGTTTTGACTTTATATTCTCGCCACTACGAAGTGATCGTCTTGTTCAAAGCACTCAGGCGATTTCAACTTTTGAGAAGCTCCCTGTCCAGGTTAGAATACAATATTATCGTCTGCTCTTAGGCGTAGATTTGTCGTACGGTAGAACTGAGAAATTATGGCACGAGTTTGCTTTGTGTAACAACTTAGCTACCTCGCTCTGTTCACGCAGCTTTCGTCCTTCCATACACAGTAGATAAGGTATAATAGTCATTTTGACTCGTTCAATCGCATCAAGCGACGACAACGTAGTCCCATCTGAACATAGCTGAGATAAAGACTATCGATAAACACGCATGCAAAACAAAATCAAGATTATTAGCTCATGCTGTATTCCTTTTGATCACACAGCCCATCCGCCCCAAGTCAGAATGACACTCATCAACAAAATTCAGTTTATATTGAGTTGACCAGGTGGCTATTTATAACTGGACAGAGCTGAAATTAAGACTTAAGGCGGTCGCCTTCCGATGAGCATACATGTACGACCGAATGTGAACCTAAATGAGTAGTGCCTGACTGCCTTGAATCTCTATTCCCTCCCCCATATGCAAGACAAAGGTGAACTGAAGCAACGTTTCAGTTACGAAGGTAGACTGATCTGCATGTCAAGTAGGAACATCTCCTTCAAATAGCACCAAGGAGAACTCTCAGAGGACATAATTACCACCTGAGAAAGGAACTGTGCCGCACAAATCAACGCCCTTTATTTTACTCCCCAAGATTCATTCAACAGTTTAACTCTTTGCCAACGTGTGTAGTACATTCTCTCACTGCAAGCGTGTTCAAAAGATGCCTGGATAATCACCGGTTAAAGATCAATGCAAACGTTTAAAACCATATCTGACTTATTCTATAGGTGACTGCAAACATGTTACTCGCTTGATTACAATAAAGTGTTTCGAAGAAGAAGATGCGATCACTGGAACAAGGACTTTATTTTTCTGACGTTTCGGATTCCGTCGGAAATCCTTAGTCATAGGTAATCGTAATCAGGTCTGAGACATGCGCAGATAAGAAGTCGATCATCTCTCTGCCGTGCGTCTCGCTAAATTTGTATTAACCGGAGGTCTTTTAGAAACACACTTCGGTAGCACATTATTATCGAGACACCTGTGCAGGAATCTGATCGCCGCATAAGTAGATGACTCTCGAAGGGCAAATGTTTCCCACCGACGAGCCGACCTGAGCGCATCGTGCCCAAAAAGATTGTCAATAGAGGAGAATATACGAGTTCCAGGCAGCAGTTCCGAAGAAGATGATGCGATCACTGGAACAAGGACTTTATTTTCCTGACGTTTCGGATTCCGTCGGGAATCCTTAGTCATAGGTAATCGTAAAAAGTCTGAGACATGCGCATGTCCGAAACGTCAGGAAAATAAAGTCCTTGTTCCAGTTATCGCATCTTCTTCTTCTGAACTGCAGCCTGGAACTCGTATATTCTCCTCTATTGGCAATAGAGTGTTTATTTACATTAACATTTGATCGGGTGAAAATTTAATGACGCAAATTCCGTGAACGGGTACGCTACTATTTCTCAAATGCCTTACTGTTTTTAACATTCATATTCCATTATTACGTTGAAATTATTTTGCATAATAATACAACTTGTAACCATTTTGCGCCTTTACTACTCTTTATGCATACCTATGCCGTTTATAAGGAGTTTTCAAGGGCTTCTCTCATTTATTCCAGATATGCTGACTGATACTGACTGAAATTTCTAGCCCATGCTGCTATCCTCGTGGTCGCACAACACATCCGCTCCATGTCCAAGTGGCACCCATCAAAAAGATGCAGTTAGATGGAAAGGTGGGTATTTAAGGCTGCGCAACCTGGAACGATAAAGTTAAAAATCTGTTTAAAGAGACATTCAAACATTCTAAAGCTCCGTCCTCCTCCTCCACGGAATTTAATCTCCACCTGTCGAGGATATCGAATTCGTAAGAACGTGACCATAGGTCACAAATTCTATGCTTTAGCTACTACCGGACGCTCGAACTCATCTTCAGAGACAAGGGCAGATTAAAGTAATTCGTACACTAGGCAACTGCATACCTATGTCAATTAACGCCTCCCCCTGCATCTAAGATGCTTGTTCTTTGGTGCGCTAATTGCTAGATGGTCGGTATTTAGGTCTTTATCCTCTGAAATGTAATCGCCATATTGGGCGTTCGTGTGATAGTGGTTCGGCTTCCTGACTCACCGGTATGGCGTTGACAAATGTGTTCACTTGCGCCCATCCCCGCCCCTCCTCTCTCTCCCAAAAAGGCACCGCTTGCGTTGATCAAACTAAGTTTCTGTTGATCTTATTCGTTATGGAAGATGGCGCCTGCCTGTTTGTCCATCTGTTGGTTATGTGGCGTGCCGAAAGTGGTTGATGGTACAATGTTCGCCAGTGAAAGTTAGCCGTGAATCGAACGGGCTCTTATACTCTCACCAATAAGCAACCACAGCATGTTTGACTTCAAGCATGACTGAGCACCAATCGGAAAAGGTGAAAACCCTAAGCTAACTATCGCCTGTAGCGACACAACTCCGAGTGTGAGGCTCAGTCTCTTTGCTCTCGCGGCTCCTAGCACGTGCGCACTTGTAGGCCGACCCCAATCCAATGTAGCCAATTATTTGCAAGGTTGACTTACTCAGGACCTTACTGTGCTGACTGCTGCACTCTCCCACTTCGGATGCCATGCCCTCACAGTGGGACGCCCGCTCGTCTAACTGTGTACTTCTTCCAACCTACTCTCTACTAGTCAGAAGGGCTTGAGTGTGTGGATAACTTCTTCACTTAAACCAACGTCGAACTGTACGAAGGCGCCAAAGTCGACCAGATCTATATTACAGCTGATTGGACGAGCCTTTATGGCGTTTAAAGAGGACGGCTTTTCCAAAATGTTTGGAAGCTTCGTTCGGCCGCATCTGGAATTCGCTATACAGGGATGGAGACCTTTGGACTGTCAGACCGTACAATCTTAGAGAAGGTCCAAAAGCGAGCAACAAAAACGGTCAAAGATCTGGGAACACCGCCTTATGACAGCAAACTATCAACGCTCGATCTATTTCCACCTTCCTGCAGACGACTTCGAGGGACCCTTTTCGTAACTTCCGTATTGTGAGCAACCTGGATTGTTACTTTGTCCCTGACGATTTCTTTACCCAGGCTTATACACCAACATTTTGCGGGCATCCCTTAAAACTACGCCCTGGCAAAGCAAGGATCGATTAACGAATGTTCGTCTTCGGTAACAAAGCAGTTGCAGCGTCAAACGCCCTACCCAAAGAGGGTGTCCTCCCCACCTGTGTTAATTCATTTAAGAGTAGGCTGGACATGCACCAAACAAATTATAACACACCGCTTCTAATGAAAACCTTACATTACGGAGTAGTTATATTTTTATTACTATTTCGATTACCTAGCAACTGTTGTGTCCTCACCCAAAACATGTAATTGATGTACTTTTTCAATACTTCTTTGTATCCATACATTTCCTATTATCTTCTTACTAAAAGGGCGTTCAAAGGCGTTCAGCTATCGTTCTCTCATTACTGATACATCTGCACAGAATACACTATTCCCTTCATCTGGCGTCTAACTCTTCCTCTTCCCACCCGGAACCGGGTTTGAAGATTGCAGCGGCAAGGGTTTACCCATAAACTTAAGCCACTGCGATAAACCATCATTTAACAAGGATTCAATCACCATTAAAAACATCCCTTTAACTATAAAACACACTGCCGGAGAGGTCTGCGATGAAGTCGACCTTCAGATATGTGAACCAGAGGAAACCCGCTCTCCGCCAATATATACCAAAGGACCACCGTACGGCGAATTACTGAGTAAGTAGGCTTAGCATGAACGAAGTTATCGTCTACCCAGCGCCGACAACAAAATCCGCCTTTCATTGCATCTCATCTGTTGTTAGGTATGTTGCCTAGCCACATATCGTGAAACAATAGAAATGGCTTGGTAAGTGATGAGGGGGTGGTTAAATGTTGTGCTTCTAGAGCATGCAACCAGTTGTGTAAGCCAAGTGGGGACCTCCGTTGTTGCGTGTGTCCCCACACCTGGTAGGATTATCTCGCCTTCACAGCCCCCTCCACTCCCTCCCCCTTACGTACCACTCTCACCTACGCCATTCACCTGCCCCCTCTCTCCCCCTTCCATTTCCCATTCAGCTTCTCATCCTCCGCTTTCAAAAGCCCTACGGAGAGGGTGATATGTAATCCCATGGGCGGCCCAGGTCCTACTAAAAACCAATTCGTGACCCATTGTGGAGATCGGAAGACATCTGAAATGTCCAAACAGTTATATTTAGGGACAGTTCTTTTTGCCTCATCGCTGAGGAAGGAACTAGAAAAAATTACCGAAACAGATCCTGAATATCATATCCTCTACAGTCGACTCGAGTTCGAAAATCTCAAAAACGCAGTCGAAACACACAAATGGAGCAACAACAGTATCCATAGCCCCCTCCCCTTTCCCTTCTACGCCGCTAACTTTCCCAGCTGAGCCCGCCTTGATGAGTCACCTGGGAAACAGCTCCCCTTCAGAACTGCTCATGAATGCATCGAAGGATTCCGCCCTATTTCATGAAATGTACTGTTCCTACAAGTTGTAATCTCTCTGTGTCACCTGTTTTATCCTCCAATAGTATTATGCCAGTTGTTGCCTGGAATAGGCGGCAGCGAGCAACATTATTGCGACAACTACCATGCGCGCCTCAACTTCTCATATGGCTTCACATAACGCACTGCAAGTATCCAGCGCATGGACGACAGCTTCATAAATCACCTACTAACATTGTCCCTTTTGATGTCTGGACATAACATTTTACCCAAAGTGGGTTTTGTTAACGCTGCCTGGCAGCGGCTAGTAGCCAGAAAGCATAATCTCCAGCCCCCTTATCTTTGTCGGCAACACCTTATCTTATACAGTTGGGTAAATTTGAAACCTGACTCGTAGCACCACGGGCAAATACAAATTACACGTAACATATTACTTACTATGTTGGAGTAAACATTCCAGGAAACTGCTCTGCTTTCCATCGTCAGCAGTCGTTCAGTTTGAGAAGGTTAGGGATAGGTTTTATCATCAAATCGCTAAAAACCGAAAAGTAAGCCGTTCCTTCTGTCATCGTATGTAGATTATCCACCAGACACGGTTTAAGAAAATCGAGACCGAATGTTCGCTTGGAAATTGTCTTCATTTTCATATTTTAAGTGATAACCTGACCCTCGCCCATTTACAGAAACCACCTGGGAAGCAGCTGCCCTTCAGAACTGCTCATTACGTACTGTAAGTGCCCTGGCGTTTTCTTATTTCCGACTACCCTTTGGTTAAGCTATAAGCGCCAGGAGGTCGTGCTAACTGACTAGTCACGCATGTGCCTTGGCGGGCGAAAGTACATTGGTGGTTCCACGACGCGGGCGAACGCCGCATAGCACCTAGAGTTCCCGGCCACCAACCCAAAAAACTAACAGGACCGGCGCTTTGACACTGTTCTCTTTTTGAGTACACTGAATAGCAGTCGGCAGAACCCCAGCGCTTAAAGTCCCTAGCGTGCACTCACAATATATTCCCTATCTCATGAAACGTCAACTAAAATTTAGATTACTTTAAATTACTTCGACAAAACCGATTACCTTTCATTATACTTTTAAAATATTTCAATAACGTCCGGCTGACGCCTTTTTAACGAACTTCTTTCCAATTACCTGCAAAAAGAATTTCCTGTTAACAATGATTACATAGCCAATATGCATTTGATTTTCGTTGCCTCTATAAATTGAATATATTTTTATGAATAATAATCATAAAATGTTATTTCTTCTACTCGTTTAGTAAGTAAGTACGCCTTCTTAAAATGTTATTATTATACGTACGGTATTTTCTGCCAAAACAAATTTTCTTCATCGTCCAGTAACTTTCAACCTTATCAATCGTGACACTTGAATTCAAGGTTTCAAAAATACATTCTGCATACATCCTGTCTAACGAAGAGTACATTTTTCCCTATGGTCTTAGGAAGAGGTCATATAATTATCATAAAAGGATGTGTATCATATTGTTTACGTTACAAGCGACAATAATAAGTTGAAGACATTCCATATTGTAGGCGAGCGTGTTATAGTCCTAAAAATCTCATAATTTTGCGAAAATATCCATTGAAAATTTCAGGCAAGCATACGTTTGTTTTCGATAATTCTCATCAGGCCTTTACAGTTATATGGTGATTAAGTAAATGAACTATTCGGATTGGTAGAAAAATAGACCTGCTGTCAGGGCAGTGGGAATGGGGAGAAGGGAAAAAACGGGTCAAAATCGGCTCAGCACTACCAGGCACTGGTAGTCGGCTGAGGTGTTAAGCTGCTGGCTGTTGGATTAGCAGCTTTTGACCATGGTAACTGCGGCGTCGCAACGAAGTCCTTTTGGGCGCACAGGATCGGTCGACGTAGCCTGATGGCGGTCGCTTCTGCCGTAGCCAACAGACGCTGTCCAAGAAATTTTGAGTAGCCTGAGGGTACCTCATAGATCACTCGAAAGGTCCCTTTGGCATCCAGCCGATGGTCTGAGTCTCCCAGGTGCGCTAGAATGGAACTATTTAACCCTTTAGTTGACCCTTACCTAACCATGCTGGACTGTGTTCTCGTACTCTTTTAGACAAACGCCGGCTCATGCGACCAATATATCCCGCCCCACAAGAGCAGGTTAACGAATATGTGCACATAGAGGTGGTCCGGGCTGGCAGTTTGTCCTTGATCTCTCCGCATAGGATTGGAGTCGTAAAAACAGTAAATGAGCGTTGGCTGCTGGGAAGGTGGTTGCTACAGCTTGACTCAGGAGACTTAGGAGTTCGCTTAGTCCATCCCCTTGAAATTGGAACCTGATGAATATTTGCTTCTTCTCTGCGGTTAAAAATGTGGGTTTTAGTAGCCTTACAGCTCTTCATCAGAAACCCAACCAACTACAGCTGGAAACACAGTTTGAGAATCTTCTGATTCAAACCCATGATATTAAGCAACTTTCGACGGAGAGTTTACAGCACTTTAAGTCTACTCTAGTTAACTGTTCTTATCAGTATTTAAACAGTAGCCAAGAAAATCGGGGTCTGCTAACGAAAGCACACATGGAGAAATTGATCCTTTTCCGGTAGAATAAAGATATACTCATCACGAGGCCAGGTAAGGGAACGGGCGTTGTTCTAATGGACAGAACAGATTACATTGCGAAAATGCAATCCATTCTGTCAGACAAAGACAAGTTTAGTAAGGCAGAAAAGGAAAAGGATAACACTGATGCGGTTGAAACGCAGCTGACTGACAGTCTGAAGAGACTTTAAAAGGACGGTATCATAAGCGAATACGAATAAGAACGTATCCGCCCCGTTGGCACGCACATACATAGACTGAAGGGTTAATTGGAGATTCACAAAGATGGCGTACCCGTTCGTCCCATCCTAGATATGAGAAATGCGCCATACCATGCGACAGCGAAATAGCTAGCGGACAAACTTAAACCCATATAGAGTCAGCTAGCCCCACAGTTTCCGAGACACCTTCGAATTCGTGGACGGTGTGAAAAAGCTCGACCTGAACGGCACAGTGATGTTCTCACTGGATGTCTCTTCCCTGTTCACAAACGTTCCAGTCACAGTAGATTAAACCTGTAAATTCATTAGCTCAAATCACCAGGACATAGGAGTGCCAGTAAATGTACTCAAGGAATTGCTACAGTTCCTTTTCAACAACAACATGTACAGGCAATTGGACGGAGTAGCTATGGGTTCGCCCCTGTGTCCGCTTCTAGTAAATATATTCATGGGCTCACCCGTCTAGTAAGTTTACAGAAGAAGAAGAACAATCTGGGTCGCTCCCATTCCTTGATGTACTACTGAGAAAAAGGGCTGATGGGAGTATTCAACGGAAGGTATATCGTAAGAGGACGTGGTCCGGGCAATACGTCCATTTTGCTAGCTTCGTACCGTTTAACTTCAAACGTAATTTAATACGATGTTTGCCGCAAAGGGCGAAACAGATCTGCTCGAATGATAGCATAGAAGAGGACCTAAAGACGACTGAAGACGCGTTTCGAAAAAAACGTATGTTCGCCATTTCATCTTCTGAAAATCTCATAATTAGAAACTTTTCTAAACCGAAGGGTACCCTATGTTTACGTATAAAGTTTTAAGTAGGCGTAATTTGCTATCAGATTAGCATAAGAAATAATATCTCAATGCACTTTCCTATAAAGTATACTTGAATTTATAAAGGCATCAAAAACTAGTGGGAAAATGCATACTTCTTTGGTGGTCATTTTTGAGGAATTAATGCAGACACGCCACGATGAATACTTTTGAATGTACTATTTTCGACTGTCTGGAAAACAATACTAGGGCAAAGACGCCTACTTAAGAAGTGTGCAATTTTGCTATTGATTTAAATGGCTTTATATATTCAAATATATTTAATAGTAAAAGTGCTCAAAGTTTCATTCCTTGTACATAATTGATGGCAAATCATATCTACAAGAGGCGTGGTTTATGCAATCAACGATTCACCTTCTCGGGCAACTGAAAAAGGCTATAACGCACCTCTTTTTCTCTTTGTAAAGCCTGTTCGAGAATGCGATCTAGCTTCTTTATCCTTCGAAAGCTAGCTTCAATGGCTCTTTCTTCCGCGGAGAGGGCTTCGACCTCTTCCTTGATCACGTTAGCCTCTGTGCTGGATGTTTGTTCTCGTCGATATTGCTGTCGGAATTGAGCATCTTCTACGCAAGTAAAGTCGTCAAAAATGTCCGCTGGGATCGAGCGGTCAACCTCGTCTTTGAAATCTGTCATCCCTAATAAAGACACAGCTGGAAGTGTAACAAGGTGAAAATGACGCCTCAAAATATTTATACACTGTCTAGAAGCTTGATTGACAAATGTGCACTTTTTTCTCGACGTTACTAAACCTCAAGTTAATCTCTGAAGTATTGAAGTTTCGAGGAGAGCACACACAGCTGTTTAAACAATATAAATGTGAGGGTTGGTGTTCCCGCCTGAGGAAGTGTCCTCTTAAACCATAGGAACCCCTACTATTTACTGAAAATTAGTAAGGAGAAATGTGCAAACGATGCGCGCGCAGGTTTAAAGCCGCAACTATGTGCCCAGGGTAACCAGATAGATTTGATAGAATTGCTCTCATACTCATTGAAATATTCGTGAGGGTGGAAGTGATTTATTGGGGTACGGCTAGATAGCATGTAGTGGATACTGGCTACATACCAGAAAACCAACTTTGCCAGATGGGGTCGAAGTGCAGTCTTCCTGGTTCGACGCCAACTGTAGCACAAAAAAATTTGGCATAGTCCGAAACTTGATTTGACCCAATTGTGAAAAAACTCGAGGCGTTCGGCGGGATTTAAACCCGCGTATCAGAAAAGGCCTTACGGGAAGCCAACGCTCAAACCGCTAAGCTACATGGGGTGAGGCGGGCCGTTTGCAGCTTGGCGGTTATAACGTTGTCTTCCGATAAAGGCCTTTTCTGATACGCGGGTTCAAATCCCGCCGAACGGCTCGAGTTTTTTCACAATTTGGTCAACGCAAATTGAGGAAATCTGCCAAGCCTCCTAATAATAGTCCTAATAATAGTCTTAACCGTAAGTTAACGGGAGCTGACGTACTTCCTAAAGCCAAATGAAGAGAAGACCATTGATTAAGAAACTTTGGGGTTATATCAAGTTTCGCCTATAGAAGAGGGTTGGCTATATTTAAATGTAACCAATTATTCTTGATTCTTGAAAACGCACTGATGATTCCGAGGGACGAAAATGTTACATGCCGAACGTCTTTAACTTGAGTAACATTTCATACTTCAGGTAATTATCAGGTTTCGGCAATAATTTCGGAACGTTTCTGACGTTCTATACGCAGCTACCGTTGCTGTCTGAATTCCTTGTTTACTGCCCATTGCCTCAAGGTCATGCAAATTTGCAGGGATCACTTTCCGACTCGCCGATTTGCAGACTTTAGACCGACTTCCCATCGCACGTCCAGATCGTCGCGGCTGGTTAAGGCCACTTGAACAGGCCACTACTCGACCGACGCAGTATGGGCCTCTATTCTCGGCATCCCCCTCTCCCCTGGGTAATGCAACACACCAATTGGACACCACTTGAACTTGGTCCACAATCATGCAAATTCAGGTTCTACAGCTCTCTTTCTCTCTCACTCTCTCTCTCTCATTCGCCAGTAGTCACGTTCACTTGAGGCAGCAACTGAGAGTTCTGTGCGCAATAAATCCCTCCCACAAGCTCCTTCTGCCTACTCTTCCAACTTGGAATTTGGCTGGATGATTGGATTGCTCTGAGTACAAACACTGCTTAAACCCCTGCATGCCTTAGTGATATTTAAAGTTATCCAGGTATTTAAATGATCGAAAAATCAACCTAAGTCGGCATTGTGTTAGCAGCCTCGAACATGCGACGCACATCCGACACACAAAGCAACCATCGGACGGTAGCATTTGCAACAGGCCCAAGACATTCGATGCTCTGAGGAGTACCCTCTTATGTTGTGTCCGAGGTGAAGGATAGAATCACCTGTAAAGGGAAACTTTTTGATTTTGAAAAAGGCATTAAAGGGCTACTTCATCGAAAAATTTGCAAACTTCAAGTCTCGCGAGGACTGCTATGTTGAGAACTCAAAGTACCGGACCGCTTGTGAAATAGCTCAAGAGACTGGTTTTCAGTGAACGAGAAGGGTATTTACTCTCGGTTATCTTCGGTGGTATTGTTGGTGATAAATCTAGATGATATATGCAGATTTCGGGAGCGGACAGAAAGAGCGAAAGAAAGTGAGGAATACGCTCTTATTTTGAATGAAATATTCCAACGGAAACTCGCCTATTCACGTGGCCATAAAACCAATCAAGAAAACTTGCAGGATAAATCCAGCAGTTTCCATGAGGCCCCATAAAGAAACCAGAAAATTTGTGGAATTGGTGCACTTTTCCTGTAGTCTCTTTAAAATATCCGCCACTAGACGGATGGCTTTAGCCTTCGAAAAAACGACATCCGAACGGCATAAAATCTGAAGGCAAACTACCATTCTTTAAGGGATGCCTTTTCAAACAAAGAACACGAAACTGCAAAACAAACGAAAACCAATTTAAATCCTTTAAAAAAAGTAGGCATAAAAAAGACAAACTAGTCAGTATCAATTTGTTTTATTGGACTCAGGTCGCATATGCTTGAATATAACATTTTCATTAAAAGAAAGCGTAGATCACTAAAGTTATGCAGATTCTCCGAAGCTGTCTTTGCATCTGGTTTGTTAAAGTCCAGTGGGGATAGCTCTAATTGTTGTGTTTTGGAAAGTTTGCCTTTCCAATTTTCTCCTTTGAAATCTGTGAGCTCAGTAGCGCAGTTCTCCATAATATATTTATCATATAAAACAACTCGGAGGGTGAAGCCGTTGAGCCACTTGTACATTCACCTCCCATCGAAACTGAAATTAAAATAAACGCACCACTTACCACTTTTGAGTATTATTACTAATACCAATAACTATAAGAGACATATTGCACCGGGCAAAGCGCTGAAAATCATTGGTTTGAAACGACGAACTTCGAATCTTTATCTGCATCGAGGATAGAGTCTATCCGGAATTCCCACACTAAATTATTTGCAACTGGTAAAAAATCCAGTCAGACACTTTCTCTCTAGACTGCAGTTTTTACTTATATTTTTAGTTATCCGAAACCGCATCATTTAGCCAGACAAGGTAGCCCTCCTTGATGATGCGTTCCAAAAGTAATCATTAGACGACGGCATTAGTCATAGCATTATTGAGTTAGGAAATAAATGAATTCAAAAGCTGCTATGATAGACATGCATTTACATACCATACGCGTTTTACTCTTGCTGGACATGTACAAATTCCCAACGTTCAAATTTCCGACCACTAAAAAAGGTGGCAAATATCTTTGAATTTCGCGAATAAGATATTGTGCTTGCGTCCCATTTTTCATGTTTTTACCTGTTTCTTCGACTATTCAAAAATCGCTGTAACCGCAATGGCCCTTGGAATCTGGTTGATCTGTAAATAGTATAAATGCTAGAATACTCTAATCCTCCTTTGGATGGAATTCTTACTAACCTGAACGGGATGCAACGGTCTTTTGACGAAAATTATTTGCAAATAGCAATATATTTCCGAACGACTGCCGGTGATTTTTATTGCTCTGTTGATGGTTTGGTACAATTTTCGAGCGTGCATACGTGAACGTTGCTGCGGGATACACGTAAAGGTCATAATAAATGCCAATAGCTAGAAAACGGAAGAAACATTATTTGGGCAAACCATTTACTGGCTAATTCTTAAGTTCCATTTTCTGTAAGGGTTTGGTAATTATTACCCAAATAGTCTCAAAGAATAACTGCAAACGCATCTATTTTAAAGGATTGATTACTTTTGACAAATTCTTATTTGAGGTTTTTGTTCGTTTTTATCTGATGCCTACAAAGGATGCAAATTTTTCCAGCAAGAAGATTATTTACCAAAGTACTTTGAAGCCTAGAAAAGGAGGTCTAACATCAGGCCATTATCAGGCCCGCATCTGACGCTGACGCTGACATGGCAATTAGTGAGTCAGGCGCGAAGTGTCAAGCCAATACCGCATTAATTAAGACCAAAGTGGTGGCTACAGAAGTGAACAATTATCACACCCACCCGGATGACCCCTTTAAACTATAAATACCGTGCAGCCTGTGCATGTATCCACCTCATCTGCGCATGACCATACCTATGTTATTATCACCTATGATTAAGGATTCCCGATGGAATCCGAAACGTCAAGCAAATAAAACTCTTGTTCCAGTGATCGCATCTTCGGCTTCTGAGTTCTAACATCGTAAGAAAGATGTGATTTTACAGAGGACATCTTAATTCATAACAGTCATGGACTCTTAATTTTAGTTAATATTTTAAAATAACACAGATTTCTATTGCTGACAGAATTAAATGAAAGAACTTGGGCTAAACCCTGCGTGCTTGCGTATGTAAGTGTAGTAAAGCCAAATTTCCAGAAGGCATTTCCTTTGATCTACCCTGCAAAAATACCGCAATCTACTCCATAAATAAATAGCAGCTGCATATATCAAACTTGACTGCAATTTTTGGCGGTGATAAATTATGCATGTTTTGACACTTCAGGGGGATTTTGACTTACAACAATTTTAAGCAAATTGTTACCGTATTTCGACATTATCGTATAAGGTCGCGAGATTAAAAAGGACTCAGACACGCCGAGCCTTTACAGCATCTTGCGTTAAAAACTATTGCTTTCTACGTATAAATACAGCCAAAAATCTAACCGAAGTCATTTTACATGCACAAGTAGCTTTTCATCGGTTTTTTAAAACCCACACCAGTAAACTGCGGTTGATAGAAAATGAATTTTGAAAGTCCACATTCGTTCGTATGACAGTGGTTATACGAAATTTCAGGAGCGTTTGCACAAGTTATCTATTGCTATACATTCTTTACTGAGGATTTAGGTTGTTATGAAGTACAGAGTATGGAAAATGTCCTCTCGCTGCATATTGGAGAGATCAATATTTCTCGTAGTCGAAATATCTTGATAAGTTTCAGTGATTTTAAGACTCAAAAATATGCTTAAGCATTATGGCTAAAAGCCCTGCCAGCACAATCCCCGGATTCCCACGTGTGCGCGCCGGGGAGGGGATCCGAGGGAATACGGTGGAATCCAAGGATGAAGAATGTTGATTAACAAATTATATTGACAGTATCCATGTTTTAAAATCTACTTACTTATCAATAAATTATTAATTACGTTGTCCTTTAACAAAATAGTCAATTTGGGGCCTTAAAAATGTGAAAAGGAGGCTATCTCGCCGCGAAAACCTCTTCCTGGCGGTACATCCTCTCCTTCTCATTTTAGACCCCAAATTGATTGTTTTTTGAAAGGACAACGTGATCAATAATTTATTGATAACTAAGTAGATTTTGAAACATGCATACTGTCAGTATAATTTGTTAATCAAAATTCTTTATCCATGAATTCCACCGTATTCTCCCGGATTTCCCCCGCCGCGTGCACTTGGGAACCTGGGTATTGCGCTAGCAGGAGCTGTATGGTTGCAAATAAAAGGATCGTATAGCTTTTATTAAACAGGCGAACATAAAGTCTAAATCAACCAATATTTCAGCATTCGCAGTCATAGTATTTTAAGAAAGAATATGTTTCCTATGCAAAACCAAAAAACTTTCCGTCCGCGCCTTGAAGTTTTTGCTTGAATTTCAATATGGGATTACATTAGCAACAAAATGTGGTCAAGTATAGTTGAAAAGATGAAAAATGTTACCGATTTTTGTAACCTAAACCCTCATAATAGCATCCACCAGGGAACTTAATCCCGCATTCACCCGTCGTTTGTTCGTCAATCCAACCGCCCTCATAAATGAGCTTAGAAATTGTGTTGGCAGCTATCTCAGCAACTTTCTCATTATTGGATTCTTTGTCAGTAGTCTCAGTACTGCATTCCCTCTCAAGCAATTTTTTCCTGTTCAATATCAAACATAAAGAGGTAGTCGAATATACCTCTCAAAGCCATGCCTACGAATTCCAGACCTGACCAAAGTATACTCGTCCTCGTATATATCTCCATTAGCAAATACGAAACAGCCTTTCCGAAATTCCGATTGCTGTGAAGTCACCTTTAAAAGACAAAAAACTGAAAATTAACCAACACATCTTTCTGTAACTTGGAGGCAGCGTAATTTAGATGCGGGCAGACCTGATGCCTGAGGAGAGATTAAAACAGCATAAGGCGGTCAAAGTGGTGAAACAACGTCGTACTCCGGGGGAAAATAATCTCCGCATAATAAATTATCGGGTTGTACAGAAGAGGAGACCCCTGTTCAAACCACTGCTGCCAATGACTCAGGAAACACTGCTAGCACTCTAGGCATGTTGTTGATAAGTGCACAAGCTCTGCTTAACAAACTGGCTGAACAACATGCATGTATCGCGCGGAAGCGCCCTGCGATTGTTGCGGTGATAGACACCTGGCTTTTTGAATCAGTAAAGGAAAGTGAGATTCATATGCCTGGTTACCGTGTCTTCCGTTGCGACCGTACTGATAGGATCCATGGGGGTATCCTGGTACAGCAGTCGCCGGCTATTAAGCCCACGGATAATAAGCCCGCCGCTTATTAAACCCAATTGGGTCTGGGCCCAAGGTGGACTTAAAAGCCGGCGACTACTGTATATACTACTGACGGCCTACTTGTTCCAGTTTTAGAGCACACGCACAGAAGATAGTCTTGTGGAAAAAATCTGGTTGTCGGTCAAAGGAACTACTGGTGCAAATGCAACCATGGTTGTAATATATCGAAGTCCTCAAATTAACGGCATCAGTTGGTTGAATACAGTCAAGCCATATGCTAGAAGCGCACGAGTCTGCATAGTTGGTGACTTGAACTGCCCACATATCAACTGGTCTCATCTAATTCTCAAACGCCCGGCCTCCATTACGGAGGCCGCCACAAAAAAATCTGATGTAAGACTCTCTGCACCCCTCAGCACCAGTGATCAAGCTAATGTCTTAGCAGCACTCCACGTAACCGGATCGTCGTTAATGCGTAGATGCTACAAGCCGGCATCTTGGAAAGCTGATTATGACGAAATGAGGCAGAGCGCTATGAACCTATCCTAAAAACCGAGTAACTCTGCCAATGAAGAATAACGTTGGAACTTGATCCGTGGAAATATTGAGCGGCTCTGTACCGACTTTGTCCCCTTGAAGCTCTGTGGATGGGCAGCATGCCGCTCCCCATGGATTAATGTCGAGACAAAACGTAAATCGAATGCAAGAAAACGAGCCTACAAGGCCTTCATGATCTTGAGAACAGCCGAAGAGAAAGCGACATACAAAGCAATCAAAGATGAATGCAAGCGTATAATGAAGTCGAACAAAGTGGCACATGAAGAAAATCTAGCACAGAAAGTTGACACCCCAAAAAATTGATTTTATTATTTCGTGAAAACAAATGTCGTTAAACCCCGGGCATTCAAGGTCTCCAAAATACAGCTGTTGTGCTCCAAATAGATGAAATATGTATGGCTAGACTCCTACTTGAACCATACTCTACCATCTACATAGCACCAAAACCCGACAGTGAAGACATCGACATCCCTGACTGAATTGAAAGCGGCATAATAATTTTCATTGAATCTGAATCCGAGGGTTGTTCGCGAGCTTGCTTATATAATCGCACCGAGCATTGAAGAACGGTTTCTTTGTACGCTAGCCACTGCCACTGTACCAGATGACTGGAAGCAGAGTCTGATAATTTTGAGGTACAAAGGTGGTGACCATTTTCTACCCCAGTACTATCGACCAGTCAGCCTGCCTTCGGTGTTTGTGAAAGTGCTGAAAAATTGCATCTGCCGCGAAATCGATGCCCACATTGGGACAGCCACACTCCTGCCAATAGAACAACACGGATTTGCCAAAGGCTAATCGTGCACCACTAACCTCATGGTGGCACGTGAAGCTGGATGCAAAGCGAAATAAAAACGACTACCGGTACATACGGCCTAAATCGAACTCAGCAAGGCATTTGGCAAAGTTGATTACGTGCTCCGATTGACGAAGCTCAGTAATACGCCCGTCAAAAGAGCTGTAGTCAAATTGATAAAAGGGTACGCGTTTGGCAGAAAATTCCGAGTAAGGCTCAGCGAAAGGGCACTCCTCTGCGTTTAAGGCTCGTAGTGGCGTACTACAAGGGTTGGTACTGGGTTCCAGACAATTTTTCACATACGTTGCGCATATACCATCAAGACTTTCATCCCCATGCCTTCTGTTTGCGGACGACCTCAAGGTATGGCATGTTATACGCAGCCTCAAAGACACAATGACTTTCCAACATGATCTTAACTTGATCCACGAATAGTCATTGTAAATCAAGGTACGGTCAACATGAATGAATCACACTTACGAATAATTGGGAGAAATCGGGACCACCTACCCTATACAATGGGCAACATGACATTGGCCGCTGTTAGGAATTCTCGCGACTTGGGCGTTATCATTCAAGACGACCTCAAAACACAGAATAATCAACTTTGGCAAGACGCAAGGGCCTAGCACTACTTTGGATGTTCAAAAGAGCATTCACGTCCTTGTCCATGCAGATATTTCGTAAGCATATGGCCACGTTCATCCACTTAACCATTGCATATGGATCGTCCGCTTGGTTCCCGCGTACGAAGGGCGAGATGACCGATATCGAATATGTGCAATCGCTGGGGTCAAGGATGGTGTCCGAAGTGAGAAGACTGACGTATCTGGAGCTCTATAAAGCTCTGAACCTGTTTATCCTCAAAGTTCAATGCTCCAGAGGCGACTAAATCATGATGTACAAAGTGATCGTTTGCGGTGACATCCCGGAGACAGCACATTATTTCCAACTGGCCGTTGATATGCTTACGCGCGGACATTGTTTCAAACTGGTTTTAAAACGGACAGGTGGCCTCCCGCATATCTATCGACTATCAAGGTGCGCCGTGAATACATGGAACAATCTTCTCTCCGATGTTGATTCTGCCGACACAGTTGCCGGGTTCAAGAAGAAATACGATGTCTTGTTTGAACCATTACCTATACCGTTCATGCGAGTGTCTCTGCCTTAGCCGGGGGGATAGGTCTAACATGAAAACTACCATCTGTCCGGTGGCTGCAAAGAAGGGGTTTCCACGGATTCGTTCCCTAACATCTATTGATGAAACATGAAACGTGTTGTTTGGATAAGCTTACACACGAACCAGTTTCGTGAGCGAATGTTTATTAGAGCATTTGCACAACCATTTAATGCAGCAAGACATCTCAAAAATCGCTTACTGATAACAAAAGTTATCCGGATATGTGATATCGATGTAAATTAAGGTTTCCAATTGTTCGAAAATTCGAAAAGGTCTATAATTTGGATCCTTAATGACATAAGTTGCGTAGTTTATAAGCAATTCCGAAATGCAAGGATGGTATTAATTAAAAACGTTTTTGTGAACTCGGTAAAAAGCGATTATTTCGAATCCACAGTAAACTTGACAACACAGAAAATATAGTGCCTCATAACATTACACAGATGACCTTGAAATCAAAGTTGCGCTTTTTTAGTAACACTTACCAACTATTTTTTACGCAAATTAACAAATTCCTGGGTAGAATGCACACAATTAATGCAATTCTATATATGTGAATTTGGTATATCGCGTCTCAAAATGATCATTTTCCTTCGCGCAATGAATGTATAATTTTATTTCAGTCTGGTTTGTAAAATTTGTGACAATAATTCTGAAACAGTTTTCCTAAAATAGCCCGCGAAGGCTGTTATGCAGGTCACTGTGCCTTTTCCCTTTTTGGTATGTACATCTGACCTTAAATTTTTTATGCGCACTACATGTGCATTTTGTTTGAATATACACAACCCCGACGATGGTATGACCGTAAAGATGATCTTCAATGCCAAGGTCTGGACGGACCGCGCCTTCGTAATATTCAAGTTCTGGTTCAGAATTCAATCCAGTCGATAAGTACAGGGTGAGCAACCACCAATAAGATGAAATGCTGTTCTATTTGATGTTTTTGTTGGCCGCTTACAATTCAACAATTAGCCGACTCAGTCTGGAACAAATGCAGGTTGTGCAAGAAAAAGCCTTCATGGGGATGAGATGGTGTAAACTCTGAAACATTATCAAAAACAATTCTTCGAACATCATCGATTGCGCAAGCTGCCATAATCAGAATTGATTGAAAGATGGTGGGGAAGAAATATGGAACCAGATTTGCAAGAAGAAAAGTTCCTATGCAGCCTATTCCAACCGTGGTCCATCGCAAACGAATCAGCTGTGAATCTCTATCGGTACCTGTTCTTAAAACGCCTTGCAGGGGTGTTACAAAGAGAGGGAGCACAGTCTGAAGAGGAAAAATGTCTTATTAAGCACAATGACCCGGAATATTTTTTGAAACCATTGTATTATACAGCTCCCATTCTAAAATATTTATGTCAATGCTTAACTCCTTTATAACGGTTCTTCCAACGGAGAGGGCCAACCTCTCAGTTGCAAAGGCGAGCTATTAACTGACGATAAGAATTCTTAGGTAACGCTGTCTTCATGCCATCTGAAACGAACCCAGCACCAGATTTGACTGCAAATGTCCATCCAATCAATACAACAAATGCTCAGGTTCGTAACACTAGTAGTTAATGCATTTGTAATTAAAGCGTTCGTTGATTAATAAGCTGACCTCACTCTTTCAGAAATTACAGTGTCAAGGAAGAAGCCATCAGAACTGCAAAAAAGCAACCAGAATTCCTACATTTACACACCAAAAACGACCAATCCACGATAATCAGTTAAGTAGCTAGCTTTTCAACATCGCAGGGTTGAGTTATGTTCTGGTCGTTTTAGCCGATTTAAAAATGCATCTGGAGCGTCAACAGACCCTGTATCATTTGCAGAAACCGCAGACATGTCGTCACACACTTCGCAGCCCACCAACTGGAGGCGAAGTAACAAATATGGGAGCCAAATTTTTGATCAAATCTATGAATCTCAAATCGCCTTTAACATAATGATTTTCAGGTTATCCTTTGTCGATTTGATCATCAGTGTACTTCACATGCACGATATGCCAACTCTCCAATGGGATTATGGCTCACTTCATTTACAATGGTGCAACCCTTGAGACATGGACTGTGACCGATGGATTGAAACATGTTTATGTTTTCGAGCCCATCCTTGTTAGTCTTATGCCCTCCACTTTAATGCTGGACGCATAACACAAAGAGCGATCGAAATCTATATTAACAACCCAACCGACAGAAAACTGATTATCATTAGATACTTCAAAGAATATTCGAGAATACTCAGGACCAAAGTCTGCGACTTCGTGTTTACGGATGACTTTAAGCTCAACAAAACGGAAGATGATATGCAACGTAATGCTGAGATCCTGGAACCCAGTTGCTGCAAGTACGGACATAGAGATGACGGTGGTGCTGTGGCAGTCAGCCATTGAATCAAAATGCATCGAATTCCATATCGGAACGAGCATAACGGAATAGGAAGAAGATCCGACCACTGGGACAAGAGTTTTATTTTATTTTCTGCGCAGTGTTACGGAAATTGAATTAAGGTATAAATTTATATGCATCCGTCGCACACTCTATAGGAACGTCAAGGATGACGAGCAACTGGCCCTACCGGATATCCGAATTCCATGAAACATTTGGCCAACTGAACAAACCTGCCAGGAATCAATGTATATTCTCATTCGACAAGGAACTCCAGATTCATTAGACGGGGGAATTAACAACTGCACCATATACGATGCAAACTTAGACAGTTTGCACAAATAACTCTAGGAATCCAGATAGCATTCAACTCAGTTGTTTCCAGAGGATCCTTATGCTGAATTGTTGAGATAGATACGCAGACACAGAAGTTCGAAAACGAACCGAAATCCTCAGCATAAATGTCATGTTAAGGTTCAGGCAAATACGTGGAGTGGTCCTGCGTACGGACGGAGAAAGAGTGCCTCACAAGCTACTCTTCTACGGCGGTACCACTACGTACACTCATACAGGAGAAGCACAGCAAGGCTTTAAAATGCACACTACAATTTCTCTTCAATGATCGTAAATGTACGCTTGAGGCCCAGGCGGACCCCAGATAATCGATCGACCTAGAAAGAAGCAGTCAACACTAAAGTAGCCACCAACAAAGCCAGCTTTACTGCCACAGACAAACCCAAATGTGTGGATCGCAGTGTTCAAGCACCTGTAACTTGCGTGTGGACAGTTTCAAGTGATAGTAGACTTTGACTGCATCTATCGAAATCTCTCTTCCTTTTGCACTCTATGTCCGTTTTCAAGACGGACTCAAGATGGACAGAGGCAGGATTAGGCCGGGCCGACACCAAGCCTGAATCAGATCCAGCGGAGTGAAAGTGTCATGAAGGGCATGGATGACTAATGTCTGCGTCGCCAGTCCACCACCATGTGTCAGCAACATCTTCCCTAGGTGTGTGGCATTTATTATTGGAGCGCAACCCGAATAACGCTTGCTTTTTCCTGAGCTGACCCGCGTGTTGGTTCTGTGCATATACCAAGAGACCCGTTAAGATAACATTGCCTCTAAACCCACACGATGGCAACGACTGTGACCATGGAATAATTGGCAAGCAAGTCATAGTCCACTGCCCACTTGGTTGTGGGATATACGGTAGACAACATCATTAATGACATTCAAAGTGGCTTACCTCCTTATATTTTACTTTATGTGATTCACTTCACTTCGGTTCATTTTGACTAACGGACAGGTAGGCCAATGACTTTAAGTCCCCTGTCGGTGACACAGTGACTGAAAAAGGTACCGATACAGTATGACAATTCCAACAGTGTTCGTTTACATAAACGCAGCAGCAACAGCAACCACAAAGGGTGGGGGGCAATTAAAGTACTCTAATTAATTGTCATTGAAGCCGAGAGTTGTTCGGGGTCACGAAGAGCAATTAGTGTGGCACCTTGTTCTCACAGTAGAGGATCATGGTGAGCTTGCCTCCCCTTCCGGCCGGTTCGTCGTGAGGTCCTCTTCGCTTCCAATTCTTACTTTTTGTTTGGCCGCGTTCTGTCAATTGCTCACATAATGTTGTAAGACGTTGGAAGCCTGGGAAGGTCTAGATGTCTGTTGACGGAGTTGGCGTCTGATTACTAGACTCAAGCTTCAGCATTTCGGCATTTGAGGTTCCTCGGCCTACGATGGTCACTCCTTGAATATCGAAATCGTGGTCAGTCTCTCTGATGTGTGTTGCAAATTGCGAGTTAAGGTCCATTCACCGAGCCGATAGCTTTTGTTCATGTAAACGAGTCCGCAATTTTTAGCCTCTTTCTTCGATGTAATTATAGTATCTGAAGATGGACTCAGGACAATAAAACAATTTATACGGTGCTTGAAAAGTCTTCTTTCTTAGTCATATGAAGTTTGGATACCATTTGAAGTATTGTCAATAATTATGACTTTAAAATGGATAGATTCTCATTACTCATATCATACATCTTACCAAATTCAAATTTAATGCATGTACAGTTCCCATCAAACGTACAATTACAGAAGACGAAGGTTTCACCCTAAGCACCATCATATAATATTCATAAGTTGACACACCATTCTCTGCTAGCGAGGATGGCCACCGCGGGCCCCGGATGAATTGCGTGTTAACTGGTTTGCAATAAAAAGAACTTCTACAGAATCTAACTTGATACTCTCCTCCTTTACCACCCCAACCTGCGACAGCAGCGAATTCCATGCAGGCGAAGCATCGAATATAGCCAGTCCGAGCTCATGGCCCCCTGTAGCGAAGGTGGCCAAAACTGTATTACAGGACTCCCGAAAGGATCGTGATCAGGAGTTGCAAGAAGCAACTTCAGACAGTTCAGGTGACCAAGCAGTCACACCAGCCAGTCCGAACTCCAGGGTTACTGCAAAAAATGTGGCGAAAACTGTATCTAAGGGCTTCCGACACCGACAGGATCGCGAACACTGTCTAGTTGTACAAGGGTAACAAGAAGCCAGTTCAGACAGCTCAGACGACCAGGACGATCCGGAACTGCCAGGTGAAGAATTCGAAGTTCTGAAGTCATTTCGGATCGTAGAAAGGCCAGCAGATACCGTAGATATGCAGCGACCAAGATCCTTGAAAATTATGCTGAAGAACAAGCAAAATGTTCAGCTGATTACGTCTAAAATATCGAACCTACGTCGCTCGCATAAAGACTTTTTTCAACCGGATTATTCCTTGTAGGAACGGCTGAAATGCCGGGCACTAGTAGCGCAATTACAGTCGAGGATCGAGAATGACGAGAGAGGCCTGGAAATATTAAACGGGAAGATAATTCAAAAGTAAACACCAAACTAACCCGTAATACTCCGGACGGCTGGGACTTGATTGACACAACCGGATTACACCGTACACTGAAACTAAAGTGCATGAACACCAATGCACAAAGCCTGGTCTCTAAAGTGGACGTGCATACGATTACTTTGTGCCAACTGGTACCAGATGTCGTCTGTATAGCAGAAACATGGTTGTCCAAGAAGACAGGTGATCAGAAATTGCTCTCCCCGCTTTTCAATTGTTCCGAAAAGATAGAGTGGGGTATCAAGTTGGGGGCCGTGCTCATCTATGTTAGACATGGCCTGCTCATGTCCGAAAAATCCGAAAACCTTGCGGGCAATATAGAGGCACTATAGCCCACCGTTGGAACGCCGAGTTCACAAGCCCTTGACATCCTGACGGTCTACCGTTCATTGTCGAGCAACCCACAGTCAGACACTAGTCTGATAGAGGAAGTCGAAGAATTTGCTAGGAGGTCCGCTGTCATGATCCTGGGAGAATTGAACGCTCCACATATCGACTGGAACCTAAGTTCTGCTTCCGGCTCAGAAGTAACTTTTGATCGAGGACCGCTGCGCACTGTACAGGAATCCTCCCAAACGCAACACGCCCTATATCCGACAAGACTACGCGAAGGGCAACAAGCCAATTGCTTAGACCTAGTACTGACCAAAGTACCTGATAGCTAAACGACGTAAATTGTTTACCACCTCTTGGGAAAAGTGACCACGTTCTACTACAGTGGAAGTATTCCCTCTTATCTCTGCCTGATCGTAGTGAGGTAGCCAAAGGGAACATCTGGCGAGGAGACTTCACACAAATGAAAACCACAGTGAGCAGGATAGACTGGAATAAAACATTCACCGGGTGCGTTCTCGATGATTGGTCGGCAATCAAAGCCATATTGCGCAGACTTATTACATATTTCTGTTCTTTCACGTTAAAGACAGTAAAAAGTAGGCCTCGGTGGCTAACACCTACACCAAAGGGAGGTGCGGGGTTCCACAGTGTTTCGTTCTTGGCCCTATCCTCTTGCTTATATATATTGGTGACTGCATAAGCGCATTAGACTGCGAAATCGTAATGTTTGCTGATGACCTAAAACTTTGGAAGGTCTTACGCAACGAAGACGATGAATCAAATCTCCAGGCAAAGTTGCATCGACTTGAACAATGGTTGAACCTCTGGCTCATGCCATTCAATGTGGCCAAATGCAACTTAATACGATTTGGTAGAACCAGCGGTGCGCCTCGGAGGGTGTATCACCTACATCAGACACCGCTGCCAGAGATAGAGGCTCATTCCTCTGCCTGAAGGTGGGCAAATCCGCAATGCCCAGCTTGTATCTAATCAAGCGAGCCCTTGCTTAGTACGATAAAGTAGCGTTTGAGAAGGTCTTTGGCACGTTCGTGCGACCCCAACTGGAATTTGCCAGCCAAGCCTGGACACTTTGGACAGCCAAAGACCGAAAAATCATCGAAAGGGTACAAAGACGCGCAACAAAATTAGTACGAGGCCAACGAAACCTCCCTTATGAGACCCACTTGGTAAACCTTGACTTGTTTCCTCTGAATAACAGCCAGCTACGTGGTGACCTAATACAGGCATTTCGCATACAGCGTGGTTATGATTGTCGCCTCGAAACAAATGACTTCGTTGAGCAAGCCACCACCTCTAGGCTGCGAGGACACCCTCTCAAATTACGTGTGACTGGGGCAAGACTTGATCCAAAAAATTCATTTTCTCTTAGAGAGTAACTTAGGCATTGAATGCCCCTCCCGCGGACATTGCAATGCCCTCATCCGTGGACACCTTTAAGAGAGAGCTTGATCAGCACCGCCTTACGTGCCACCACGGCAACTGAGTTTTCCGAAAGCAAACATTGAGAAGTCATTTAGATGCTATAAATATATACTAATAGCAATTTCAAAGTAATATTACTTCGATTTAATTAAAATATGTTTTCATCCGCACGTCTCTTTTCACTATGTGAACTGCGCTGATCGCGTCTGCAGTCGCATCTACCGCACCTCTGGTCCTAGGCTACGTGGCCTTGTCACGCTCTTTATCGTATCGGCTTAAAAAGCGACTGCTTACGAAGTGGCGGATTCCTCTGCTCTTGTCACAGCAAGGGCGTATCATGGTAGTATCTCCGGTTCTTGAGGACGTTATCGTGACTCTGATGTCTCCTCCTCGTGTGGCCTTTCGGAGGTAGATATTTCTCATCATGGACCCAATGGCTGCCGCCAACATTCACAGCGGCCTGATGGTCCTATCTTTCACATTCTTTCGTCTACGAGCGACAGTTTTTCTCCTAAAAACCACATACGATATTCCGTTTTTGAATTATGAGCCATACCTTAGGAGAGTTTTCACTGTCTGCTCTTTTTCTCAGTTACACCTGCTGGCTCGTGTTAACTGAAATCACCACATGTGAGTGTATTACTTGAAACAAACCAGAAGTTGCTTGCAATTATTTAAATTTCTTCGTTGAAATGTTTGGCTGTGCCGATGCATTTCTTAAATACTTTGTGCCAATAGGAAGTTCAAAGGCGATCGCCTATATTTCCTTGAACAAACTTGACTTGACTTGACTAATGCCACCTCTAAAATCCACCTGAATTGATACCTGAATGCAATTTTACTGAAATGTATACATATCTGTAATGTTTTTTTTATTTTGCACTTTAATTTAAAAGTAGCTGACAAAACACTCATTCAAATTCAACACGTTGTTGTTGTTGTTTGACCATCAATTTCGATGCAGTCCACCATTAATTCCAAAAAGGTTGGTACAAGGAAGGTAACTGAAGACAGGGATGATTTTGAAGTAATTGTAGACGTTTCAAGCGTCTATTGCATTCTACATTTTCACTCAGAGTCGAAAAACCGAAATGGGAGCCAGAGTTGGCAGGTTTTTCTAGTACAGGCCAAGATTTAGTCTTAAGTGACTTGTGCGGTAGTACTACCTCACTGCTTACGCTCAGTCGCCCTCAGCTTATGGCAAGACAGACACAAGAATACTGAGACTACGACTGCTACCACTATTACTTACTAGCGATGTGACTAAATGATGCTAGTGCTGCCACTATTACTGACGGTAATATTAGTCAGAGATGACGCTGGTTTAAGTGAACGCTGGGCTCATGTTCCTTCGATCTCCAATGCAGGCCAGAAACACCGCGTGATTTATTCGTAAGTGACAGTCAGCTTTTGCGCTGGTACAACCGCACTATCTAATTTAACTCAGTCTCAGACTTAATTCAAGAAAACCGAGACAAATAATACCAATACTACCACTACTTTATACTTCTACTTAATAGCGATGCAACTGATTGGTAGTATTACTGATAGTATTACTTACGCTTATGTTTTCCAGTGGTGACACTGATTAAACTCGACGATTGGGCTCACATCCTCTGAAGAATAAAAATATGATAATACTGCCTGTGCGTGTATGTAGGAATTTGGAACATTTTTATGCAGTCGCAACCTACATAAGACGAAGAATAAACTTAAAGGCTAAATAAATATAATTTAATAATCCATCAAGATTAACCACACCTTTATATCGCAACATGGTGCTTTTTCCTGTTAAGAGGACCATTCCTATCTAATAGGAAGCTAATTTCTCCAGAAACAACTAAACATAGACACCTAGTAATTCCCATAACTATATGAATAGCTTAGTAATAAGACATCCTATTTTTCCAGCTAACATAGCAGATGAGATAATGAGCCTTCAACTTTCCTCAGCTTCACCTGAGGTGATTATGTAGGGCACACGCTCGCGTACAACAGGTAAGACGGTCAGCAATCCTCCAGTGGGCAGACGAAAGACCGCGCTAGTCAGCAGAGGCGTCTTAAGTCGCTCAAAACTAGGTAGCTTCATGACCAACTGTTATGCGCTAATGCACATGCGGTTATGCTGTAAACTGATTATTACTAACAAAACACGTCAATGGTCTTTTTTGTATAATCGCCCCACGAACTCCATGGTTCATATTTCATTAAGTTCCCCACAGTTTGTGTTTAAAAAATACGTACAGAAATTGAGTGCCATCGGTGAATCTTAACGCACAAATTTCAGCCCTCGGGCCCCCACCTCCCTATAGATTATTGAAACCACAGGCTTTCATTCATTAGATATCTAATTTCAACGTGCTCAGATAAAAAGCATCCCGGAACATAGGGGCACTGGAATTGCCTGGCCCGGTTACAATTCCGTCTGATTGACGATGTCAGTGGCCGAGTCATATGTGGCTGTGATGATCAGCATCTTGCGCCCAGGTGGTTTCAATAATTTACATCGAAAGCAGCTAATATTAACGCGGCCAAACTTAATTTGTCAATCGTGCGATACCTATAAAAATTTTAGCATTGCCGCCTGTATATTTTGTTATTGAATCTGTAGCACGTCTGTTTCCCGTTTATGGAGACACTGAATGAACTCCTAATTCTTGTAAATCATATCGGCCATCTTGCTTCCGCCCCAGGTAGCATTTATTTTCGGGCAAATTATAGCACACCATACCGATAGCTAGTTACCTTTATTTGTATGTAGAATAAAGGCACATACCATTACCGATTAAGGGTTTATTGAAGTAATCGGTTTGACGTAACCAATTGGCCCATTCACATTCTTTTTATTTTTACTAGTATTCCATGAGATAGATATTGAAAAGTGAGTCTGGGTAAACGCGAATTTTAAATTACTATTCAAAACGACTTCGCAATAATCAAGGATTTGGAAAACCAATCGAAAATCCGAACAGTTTATTGGTTTTGTGCGGGAGTTGGTTTATATGCCCAGGTTATACGCCCGATTATACGATTGGAATGGATGGAAGTGACAATGCAGATAGAGGAGTATGAAGGGTTTCAGAAAATAATTGGGTTATGGGGATGTTTTACTTCGCGAGGACGCACGTGCGTGACCATTTGTACATTCTCAGCTATCCCAGGAAACTAAAAGTGTCTCACAAGTCCAAGTAGGAATGAAACTGTGTCACAAGTCTAGGCCACTCGATTGGTAGTTTAAAGTCAGTGTAGCAAAAACTTTTGACCACCTTATTAAGGTTTGATGAGGCCATCGCTTTCATGAATGTTTACGATGTGAATATATGGAACTATCTGCATAATGCTTCGTATGCAGTGGGAAATCTACTAGAAATAACTTCACTCACTGCTACCAAAAATTAAATTACAACGGATGCAAGAGTAAATACGCAAGTACTTCTAAGTTCACTTCCTCTTTTTTGCTCTCTCTTCACGTAAAGTTTACATTTATCCAATTAATACGCCAATCTGGGGTTTTAATATAATATTTAGTGGCGGATGAAACTGTACCGAACAGGATTCGCGATACCACAATACCACAGATACTGATTACTCTGTAAAAATAATCGATCGCCTAGATCGGTTGCAGACCTCAGCTGCAGGCATTTTCCCTGCATGCTTGAGATTGTTAATTCTAGGTAAGTCTCGCGTAAAGAATTCTATGGTCTCAGTCGAGTTCAGTAGATGGCATTGGGGCGAACAGCAGGTTGAAATTTAACTGCAGTCCCATTGCTCACGTCAGGAAGCCTCTGTTGCACTGTCGCTGTCTGCACGTCGTGTGGTTAAGTCTGACAGGGCTCTCAGTCAAAAGAACAAACTCTCATAGATGTCCGTTCAGTGTTCCTGTCAAAAGATCAAGTGTTTTTTTGGCAATTTCAGGAAATTCTGCTCAATAAACGCTGTATCTGAGGAGGTCGGCTTTGAAGTATTTATTTGGGGGAACATATGAACTTTACTTGCCTTTCATCCGTTTGTGGCAGCCAACAGCCTTTTCCTAGTGAAGATATGTCGGCTGTAGCTGGTATTTACTACGACAGTGCCCTACGGTATCATAACAGTTTGCGAATGCTGATGTCCAGTGTGGGTTTCTCAGAGTTGGCGCACAACCAGTGACTTGTGCGTCAATCGATTTATAGTGCGAAGGAACAATGACCGTTTGACTGTGCCTTTGGACAAGGTACGCCGTATGCTATAAATGCCAGTGGTGCAGAGATGTTGACTTACGCGTGGAGCAGTCTTAAGTGGTAATACACTTGCGATGCATCTACCGAACCCACTGGTCCAAACCCCCACCCGGGTCCGATGTCAAGACACTGGCAAGAAGAGGGGAGATGTAGGAGAGCGCAAGTGTTTGGTGCGGCGTGAGCCAACACCAAAGTGTCCCAACCTGTCCCGCGTTGTGCATTTGTTATTTGAAGAAAAACCTAATAACGCCTGCTGTGCCCTGATCCGGTGAAGGTGTTATTTTAGTACATCTACCTCGCAGCCCGTTTAGGGGGCACAAGAATAGACATAAGCAGTATCTATCAGACGCTAACCTCCTTCATATGTCAAAATTAATTTACTGCTTCTTCCAGGATAAATCTGAATTTATACATGAATGGGTTTCAAAAAGGATACTACTTGCTACTCAGGCATTTGTTTCACTCCAATTATAGTTCGAAAGAAGGTGGCAAAGGGCTCAAACAAACAAAAAACCCTTTTCTAATATATAAATACACATGCGTTTATGTTCTATGCGGATTAGTACTACTGGAACAACACCTCAATCGTCTAAGCTATTTAGAGTCACTCAAACATCTTGCTTCCTGTTAAAAAGAATCACCAATTAATGTTCCTCCGTTTTTTCTCGGAAATGTATTCGTCAATGAAACCTTTTATCAACGCATCTTGAGCGTTGCCCCACTGTTCAGGAGAAGATTGGATAATCACCTGTTAACGGCTAGTCCGAAATTCCGACGTCCATTTTCAAGGCAGCAGTAGTTTAAGTAGTGCACCTCATATACCCCTAGTCTCAGCATTTTTTCACGGACTCGGTGGTTATAGGGGTTTTATGCGTGGGGAAATAGGCAAGGTAGTGGAATATACTTTAATAACTGCTATATATATTTTTATTTTATGGTATTTGGAATTGTTGATGGAAGTGATTGTTGTAGATTTATATCTATCCATAGATTTTCCGAATCTGTATTATCGTGTTACCCGATTGGACAAATGCAGGTTTTTTTGATTCTTGAATAAATGGAAATGGTGGTAAGCAGGTCGTCTACTCCAACTAACAGTTCTGGTGTTAGATTATTTTAGACCACGGCGCTATGAGCTGCGCACACCTTTAATTCTTTTATGCAAAACAACGCAATCCCTGCGTGGAGGGAAAAAATTCAACTACATTTTTCCACTTTCCACTTACGTCTACAAATTTCCTTCACTGCCTTTTCTATTTTCCCAGCTCCAAAACTCCTCTAACGACCATTTCCGTAGGACAAAATGCTTGGACTACGGGTAGAGGAGGTGCACTACTTACTATATCTTTGCCGTTTTCAAGTAATGTGTTCTTCACCCGTTAAAGTTTTGTTTCGATACTTTTTGGAGGGCAGGTCCGTCGTACTCTAACTGCCAATCCCTCGACTAGAATTCGTTGTATATAAGGGCTAAAAAACCATTAAAGATGGTGTATTGTCCCGTCTAGGTTATCTTTCGGAAAATTTTACGCTAGATAGATCCATTTATTTGCCTTCGTAGTAGGGCATCAAGGAACGCAACTTCCTTATCTGCCTTAGCCTCAAGTCATGTATTGTCTTCCTTAGACTCGTTTTGTCCATCTTACCTATGAGGAAATTTAGGAGCAACGGGCCAAAGGGTGTGCCCATCGGCCCACCTATCTTGATAGGCAAGATTGAGAAAACGAGTCTAATAAAAATGCATAAAGCAGTTATTAAAGTAGATTCCACTACTCATCCTAATTCCCCACCCATACAATCCCCATAACCACCGATTCCATGGGACAAAATGCTGGGGCAAGGGGTATATGATGTGCACTACTTAAACTACTGCTGCCTCGGAATTTCGGGCTACCGTTAACAGGTGATTATCCAAACTTCTCCTGAACAGTTGGGCAACGCGCAAGATGCGTCAGTAAAAAGGTCGCATTGACGAATACATTTCCGAGAGAAAAAGAAGGAGCACAGCTCCATTTTAAGCCGACAATAATGTTTTCAGGGCTTCAGTCATTTGTTTCTCTATTAAGCAGAAGCAGAATCAGAAGAAGTAGTATTTGTAGTATTCAGAGTAGAAATAGCCGTATGAGTCTCGGTTTTCTTGAATGAAGTCTGAGCATGAGTGTGTGTATATAGTATGGAAATACCAGCGCAATAGTCTTCTCTCACTTAAGACTTAATCACGCAGCGTTTTTGGTCTTTATTGTAGAAAGCAGCCAACGCTGGAATTGAAGGTGTTGAGTACTGTGGACATTTACATCGTCCACGTTCAGTTAAAATAAACCCTGTCTTTCGTCATTCTCCCTGTACTAAACTGCTGGAAGCAAGTGGTGGACTCCATCGAAATCGATGGTCCTAAAATCATTATCACGACTCTTTCTAATTGTCATTGCTGCTCTTTTACCCTATTTCCACATCCCACTTGCGTCAAAAGAAGACTTTAATTGATTTTTCTTATCACCCGCATCTTGTACTTGTAGCCTGTTCTCAAACTGACGCCAACACATGCAAGAAAACTTGGAAAATAATGAACGAACTCATGGTGAATGCAAATGTTATAAGAAAAATAAAATCTACAAGTGATTTGCTCAGAGATGCCAACATTTCTTATGAAGCCTTAAATTCTAAAAACATGCTAAATCACTGTAACTGTGACCAATAAATGCAAATATAATTGTCCACTGAAATTATAAACATGCCATTTTGTGCATAACTAAGGCATTTTTCTGTTTTACAATTGATTTATCGATATTTCTGGTACTGGATTTCCATTTATCTTAGGTCGTCCTTGGAATTACCGTGAATAATTCACGATTTTCTGTTTTCATATATTTTTTTCCTTAAGTTACATCCTCTTCGAAAGTTTTATCAAAGCCTTTGAAATCGGAAATAAAATAAAAGCCCTTACAAAAAGCGTTATTTTTAGATATTAATGCTTATACAGCTGGCTGTTTAGGTCTTATTTGTAAATTCAGCAATGCATGGAAACACGGTGCCAAAAAACGTATGTCCTTAACAAAGGTCCGATATTAATATGCTATGGATAATAAGAGATATCAGGCTTGTCACTATGTGACCTCAGAATATTATGGAGTGGATGCGACAAAGACAAGGGAGACCGGAATGGCCATTTTTGGCTTGTTAGACGACATCAGCCAATCATACCCAATCTCAGGGGTCGGAACGCCCGATATTCGAACCCAGGACCTTTGGTCATTGGGTTTACAACCCTACCTTGGCACCACGGGCTCGTTGCTTTGTCAGTTGTGATCGGGGATATAATGGAACAAAGGTGCTCAGGCGATCTATCTGGTAAGGGCACAAACTTGTCCCAGAAGTGCCTTGAGGCTCGTACTTGAGCGATATCAGGCTTGTCGCTATGCGACCTCAGAATATTGTGGAGTGGATCCGACAAACACAAGGGCGACCGGAATGCCCATGTCTGGCTTGTTAGCCGTCATCGGCCAGTCATACCCAATATCAGGGGTCAGAACCCCGGAGATTAAAACCCGGGACCTTCGGTCATTGGGTTTACCACCCTAGCTTGGCCCCAGGGGATCGTTGTTTTGTCGGTTGAGATCGGGGATATAATGGAACAAAGGTGCTCAGGCGATCTATCTGGTAAGAGCACAATCTTATCCCGGAAGTGCCTTGAGGCTCGTACTTGAGCGATATCAGGCT
>JAYGXS010000007.1:16952355-16963363 GCA_036362985.1 Ligula intestinalis
GAGAAAACGAGTCTAATAAAAATGCATAAAGCAGTTATTAAAGTATATTCCACTACCAATCCTAATTCCCCACCCATACAATCCCCATAACCACCGATTCCAAGGGACAAAATGCTGGGGCAAGGGGTATATGATGTGCACTACTTAAACTACTGCTGCCTTGAAAATGGACGTTGGAATTTTGGGCTACCGTTAACTGGTGATTATCCAAACTTCTCCTGAACAGTTGGGCAACGCGCAAGATGCGTCAGCAAAAAGGTTGCATTGACGAATACATTTCCGAGAGAAAAAGAAGGAGCACAGCTCCATTTTAAGCCGACAATAATGTCCTCAGGGCTTCAGTCATTTGTATCTCTATTAAGCAGAAGCAGAATCAGAAGAAGTAGTATTTGTAGTATTCGGAGTAGAAATAGCCGTATCAGTCTCGGTTTTCTTGAATGAAGTCTGAGCATGAGTGTGTGTATATAGTATGGAAGTACCAGCGCAATGGTCTTCTCTCACTTAAGACTTAATCACGCAGCGTTTTTGGTCGTTATTGTAGAAAGCGACCAACGCTGGAATTGAAGGTGTAGAGTACGGTGGACATTTACATCGTCCACGTTTAGTTAAAATAAACCCTGTCTCTAGTCATTCTCCCTGCACTAAACTGTTGGAAGCAAGTGGTGGACTCAATCGAAATCGATAGTCCTAAAATCATTATCACGACTCTTTCTTATTGTCATTGCTGCTCTTTCACCCTATTTCCACATCCCCTTTGCGTAAAAAGAAGACTTTAATTTATTTTTCTTATCACCCGCATCTTATACTTGTATCCTGTTCTCAAACTGTTGCCAACACATGTAAGAAAACTTGGAAAATAATGAACGAACTCATAGTGAATGCAAATGTTATAAGAAAAATAAAATCTACAAGTGATTTGCTTAGAGATGCCAACATTTTAATGAAGCCTAAAATTCTAAAAACATGCTAAATCATTGTAACTGTGACCAATAAATGCAAATATAATTGTCGACTGAAATCGTAAACATGCCATTTTGTGCATAACTAAGGCACTTTCTGTTTTACAATTGATTTATCGATATTTCTGGTACTGGATTACCATTTATCTTAGGTCGCCCTTGGAATTACCGTAAATAATTCACGATTTTCTGTTTTCATATATTTTTTTCCTTAAGTTACATCCTCTTCGAAAGTTTTATCAAAACATTTGAAATCGAAATAAGATAAAAGCCCTTACAAAAAGCGTTATTTTTAGATATTAATGCTTATGCAGCTGGCTGTTTAGGTCTTATTTGTAAATTAAGCCATGCATGGAAACACGCTGCCAAAAAAATGTATTTCCTTAACAAAGGTCCGATATTAATATGCCATGGATAATTAGCAAAAAACTTTCTATAAAAAATTGCCCTTTTTAAAAACTTCAATATTAATCATTCAGCTTACAAATACCTGTGTAAGTTAACCTTTTTAAAAGAAGTGTTGAAGTAGCAATTTTGAACTGCGACCGGTTTTCTGATATTCTTGAAAAGTTGACTGGAAATTACAGAAGTATTTTTGTGTTTATATTGGGACTTTGATTAATTTCAGTCCCTGTTCAAAGGTTGCAAATGCATCACACAGTGGCTGATTATGCACGTCAATTTCGCGAAAACGGTTAATCTTCTGTCTTTGCAGTTTCTTTGTCAGGCAATTACCTAAAGTATACTACAAAAAAGTCGATTGCTACATGTTCCAAATTAACTTACTTTCTTTTCGGTGTCCATATTCACGGCAAAATATATGTTTTTTCGGTAAATGGTCCCAAATATTCGGTGCAGTGAAAGAAAATACGGCTTTAGCATCGGAAACTTCTTGAACATGTGGCAACTACATATTTCACCAAAATCATATCGGTTTTATTTCAATATAAAGACTATACATGCAGCTTGCTTTACTAAAAGGCTTCCAAAGCATCAAATCTACTCAAAAGATCCAAATAACAATGCAAAATGTACGCTTAACTATCAAGTGGAGTTTTGATCACGACTTTGCCTGAATTAGTTGACATATTCTATGCTTGCGCACTGGTCTTCTCAAGCTTCCGATTGGAATCATCACAGCACTGAAAGTCCCTGAAATGTCCTGTGTAAAATTACTGCATCATTATTCGAAGCCAGCTCAAGCTCTCACCTCTCGCGATTGTTTGCACATATACAACAGTGTGTACCACCCTCCATTTGATCTGGCAAATCACCTTCAGGGATGACTCACACACGACCTCACTGTGACGACAGTTCTAACACTTCGGACCCGGACCTCGTGGGTGATTGTGCACTCGTCCGACTGTCAAATTCCTCCAATCTGTTCTTTAATAGCTCTGTACATAATATACTATACTTCCCATCCACCGTCCAAATTCTTCTCTTCCCAAGCGAAACCGGATCTAAAAATCGCAGTGGCTAGGCTCTTCGCTATAAACTTACGTCACTGATATGCGTCCTCTAGCTGAACTCCTTAGCATATACGCTGGCCTCTTTGTGCAGATTTTCCAACATATTTTGCACCTCAAAATCGCTTCTCTGTAGTAAAGGCTGTTGTCTAATGCACAGGCAATGCGCACAAAAATCGAACCACGGCGAAGCGTCGAGTCATCACCTATCAGCAACGCGCCGTTCTGTGTAGTGGGTGTGCCTGCGTTGCTATTGGTCAAGACATAAACCAATCTGCTAGTAGGTTAACTTGCACCTCCTTCAGGTTACGTGTTAGCATGTGTCAGCAGAGCAAGTCTTTTTGTTGGCTCTGAGGATGCTTTTAACACAAGGAATGCGTGAGGATTTGGATCCACTAGCCATCACAACCTTTCTCTATCTCTTACAGGTTCGTATCATTTTTTAAATCTACTACTTTCCAGTGATTGCACCAAGAATTTATCGTTCAGTTTTGTTGATTTTAGCATGAACAGAACCTTCTATTGCATGCCGTTGAGTCTGACGAAAATAAAGTATTTTTTGGACAAGAAAAGATTTGTTTTTATTGTTAGCTGACCTTCGTTCCTGGTTCTTTATATTTTGCATCAATTAGGTCAATACAAATGCTACAGAAACACGAAGTCTTTTGACTCGATAAAATGTTCTTAGAGCTCTGCCTCTTTTGCAAAACAGGAGATTTACTATCTCATGAAATGCCAAGCACAATTCTGAAATGTCTTTTGGTTGTAAAGAATAAAGTTGACTAGACTTGACTACTTAATATAGCGCAGCATAATTCGAAGAAATTTAAGTCGCATCACGGTGCCAGTTATTAGACGAGCTACTTTCTGGCCTCCCGCCGAAACTACACCTCGTAGAAAACAAAGCACACGAGTAATATACGTTTTTCTCATTGATTTTAGCCGTTCTTAATAGTTTAAACACATTTTGAACGAAATAGGCACCTGTACGGATTTCGTAGCAGATTGCGTCTTCTTAAAGTTGCTTACTTTAAGAAGGATCATAATTTGGCCTTAACACTTCTCTAATTATCATTTTTATAATTTTGAAACGTTCATTCATAAAACATGGTTTCCGTCTATTCATTTCTACTACATATACAGCATACTTCATGCTCCACATCCGTTAATAGTTTCTACGACTAGTAGGTGTAATTTTCTTCAAAAAGTTGATGAAGTATTGAATTTCCTTCGCCAAAGTATATGCAGCATGTAGGTTAGAAACATTAAGTGCAATTGTAAAAGTAGGTCATCTGCAAAATTATCCTGTAATTGAAAAGCCGCTTGAAAATCTACCGTTACTCTCTCTTAGAATGCAATAATTGAAGTACACATAAAATTCTGCCAAACGAGTACAAGAAATACTTTTTTCGTGTATGATTTCTCTAACATGCGTTGCGGCCAAAAGGTGTGCAAAATTCCACATTTTGCAAAAGATTTGTAAGCACTCGCAAATTGGCATTCACGCATGTACGAAGAGCTAGCAATAATAATGAACAACCTTAGGCAAAGTTGTAACCTAAAAGAAATTTAAAAATTAAAAATGTTTTCCTAAGCAAAATAAACTTTTCCTAATAGCAGCCCAAATTTTACAGACGTAAAACAAAGAACAATAAGTCAAGATCTTTTGTAAGTTGAATGCATAACTTAACAACTTCTTCTATATCAAAATGCTATTTCCTTTGTCAATTTATTTTAAACTAATCGTCATTATTTAACTAAAATAACTTAGAAATTGCTCTTTGAATTCCAACACATTTTCGACGATTTTCTGCGTTTTCAAGCTGTATTTCATAAACTTTAGTTCTGTTTAATGTTCAGATCAAATGTTTTAAAATAATATTTATATTGAAACCATTCAACAAAAAATGACTTTCATTATTAGTTCTTAAGAGAATGGTCATGTGGACGATATTTAAAAAAGTTCTCCAAACACCAAAACACATTGGCGACCAAAAAGAACGTCCGCAACAGAAGTCTGATATTGCTATTCATAAGATTAATTGGAAAAAACTTTTTATAATAGTTTGCCTCTTTAAAAAAGACTTTAATTAGATTTTCAGCGGACGAATATCTGTACATTTTACACTTTTCCAAATTAAGGCCAACATAAAATCGATAAATTTGACAATGTTTTTTAATTTGCGTGAAGGAACATCATGCAATTTGACAGGAAACAAAAGAAGTCACTTTTCTCTTTATACTGGTGTAGTTTCCACCTTAGTAGATTACGTCCAGGTTGTGGTCTAAGCTTGCGAATACCAAAATGAGTGGTCAAATTTATGTTAAGATTATTATGCGTTCATTATCCTTCTGTCCGCTCCGTTTCTAAATTACGCATAAGCGGAAATCATAGCGTTCAGGAAGTATAATTTCATAAAATTCAGATTTTATACGATTTGTTTTTACCTCCGCCTTTCCGCTTAGATATTGCCAGATTTGCTTACGTCCTATATACTTGATGAAATACAAAAATGCGGTAAAACATGCTTACTGTATTTTGTGGCGAAAATTGCACACTGTATCGGTCTCATTCTTCGCCACGGACTTTGGACAGTCGACGCTTAGGTTCTCGTAGCCAGTTGAAGAGATGTCCACCCCCTTCTTACTGAAACACCATGAAGAGCTCAAACACACTACTTCCGGGGACGGGAGAGGAGGAGATAGAACCCGGAAATTCTCCGAGAGAGATGCGCTTTATTTTGGAAACATTACCAAAATTTTCAGCAAAAAACGTACGCTATTCACCATGAATAAAAACAGGTACACAACCAAAATCACAGCGGGAGGCCACAAAACAATGCATAATAGCTGAAAACTGTAATTGCCGACATAATGAAAAATCTTCCTGGAACGAGTTGCAAAATTTAGGCATGATTGGTTTTCTTTCAAAACGTTGCTAGTGTAGTAGTCCCTCTGACACTAGCGCCAGGATGCTGTTCACCGGAATCTCCTTCTACAAATGAAACAGTCTGTCCTTCATCTTGCTTCTCCCTTCTCGTTACATTCGTGGATTCTTCATTCCCTGGAGTCATGTCGCTCAACCACAATCACGCCAAAAGATAACAGAGGAATGGTGAAATATTTGTCTATTAAATTTATCGTAGTAGATACTCAGGGGTAAGACTATAGTAAAATCTGGGTTGATTGTTTTTCACAGGGCTTCAATCGATACGGTCTCCTCTCCTATCCAAGTCCTGGTTTTGTTTACCGAAGGTTCTCTGGTCAGCTTCGCCGTCGTTCTGCCTTTCTCGCACGTTCACTCCAAAATTGAAATTGTCACCGGAAACAGAAGAACAAACGTTAAGTCAGTTTAAAGAATAAAAGTTGATTAAAACAAAATATAGGCATTTTGTCTCGTTACACTAGTATCGAGCGCTAATGACCTCATTGTTTTAATTCGGACAAACAAAGAGGGGTAAAATCGGATCGTAATAAAAATACTAGGTCAGCCAATGTTTGCTTAAGAAATATAAGTGTGAATTGAGAGCGGATAAAATGGCGGCTCAGTTTCCAATATCCAGGAAAGGAGGTCTTAGTAAAAGACATTAGCACACGTACTCACATCAGTCCTGGCCAAACTGCCCATAATATATAGCAGCACATTTAAGTATGAGTGAAACATCTTCTTAGTACACGTGAGTACTGATTTTGGACAAAATTATCAGGAGCACGCAACTGTCAGACTGTTTTGATGTATGGCCGCATAGTGGCCAATTGTGGCAAGAATAGCCACACTGGATGACTGCCGCGCCCAATGTAGATGACAAGCGCAAGCATACAGATCAACCGTCGATTCCGACTATGTCTATCCAAGGTGTGGTGTTACAGAGAGGATGACATACACGTGTTAATTAGTTTTACTTGATAGTGTACTTGTGCTGCAGCTATCGCATTCTCTCCTCCCTTTACCCGCCTTAACCCGGTGTCATGACAGAGTCAACAAGACCGGATGCGGGATCGGACGCAGGTGGCCGGAACTGCCTAGTGCGATTTAGATCCCAGAGAGTGGGAATGACGTAAGGGCCAAGGGTGGTTGGTGTGGCGTAAGCCTGTACCTAAGTGAACCACCAGCGCCCCTTCGCAAAGTTCGGCATTGATTATGGGAGTGCAACCTGAATAACGCTTGCAAAACCCTAATCGGTCACCATTTTGGTCCTATAATTATTCCTCACGCATATCATTTATGCATATTAATTTCTTAATCAGGGTTTTCGATAGATTAAACATTAGTGACCGCTGTCATAAAATGTTAACCAAAATTATTAAGTACATTTAAGATTCTGGAAGATTACTCAAGTGGAGATTTAATATCGATTATCGGGTGACACAATCTCATGATGTTTTGGACTTGCCAAAATACAAATTTTTGAATTCATGCCCTTTCCATGCTCGAAAAAAGCCTCACTCATTAAAAATAACTACAGTAACTACTTACAGTAGGTTACCTAACTCATAAGATTCAACCTCCCTGTAAATCAAGCGCAGCCCGAAGTACGGCCTCCAAAGTCTGACAGTAACAAAGTAATGGTCGATCTTCATAATAGGGCATATTGTGATTTATTAAGGAAACTAAAATTTTATAGAAATACGATCTTTTTAGCAAACTAAAAAATTCTGAAAAAGTGTAAATCGAGTGCACTAGATAAACTTACATTTTACATGTAGAGGAAGCACGTTCATGCAAAACCACTGAGTAAATAAAGCAGCACAAGTAAAAACGTTGGAAAATAACCGTTTTGTAAAGTTTTCGAGTACATATGCTTACATATTACGTGTAATATAATGTATGGTTGGTACCGAACAGCCCACATTTCTGGTACGTATTCTAACACGTTTTAACGAGAAATTCTCGTTGTTTCTTTCGTTTTGATATCACATGAGTTACGTTGGACTAAGTCAACCAAGTTTTCGCTTGACATGGCCCATTTGGAGATCACAGAAGTAATATATTTTGTAAGCTCACGTGCGGACATGCAGGTCAGTTACTAATAAATTCAAATGGAATTATGAGGTGTATTTGTAAACGTACTATATTTAGTACACTAAGAGTAATTGCCTTTCACCACATTTTTAGTAATTATATTGAAATTTAGATTGCGAAAAGGTTTCGGTCTTTCTTGAAATGCTAATTAAGATGTTACGATTTCACTGGTTTCAGACGATTGACCACAAATAATTATTGTATTCTATATGCTTACCAAAACCTTCAAAATAAGATATATCTTAAAGGCATTCACCGAAATAACGAGCTTTTAAATTTTTTCTCATGCAGCTGTCTGTGTGTGTCATGGTTTCAGAACCACCATAACATGTCAACTCATTACCGAAAAAAATGAAAAATCACAACAAAATTCGCAAATAAATATGCCTAAGGCTGTTTAAGAAAATTTATACAGCAAGTTGTCGCTAGCAAAACAGCTTTAGTTATATATTTTGACGTCGAATTTCTGCGTACTTTATATTTTTGAAGACTCAAGCCAGAATAGAATGGAAAATGTTGACTAATTGATTGATTTACCTAAAACGTATGGACATATCTTATGTTGTAAATAAAAGAGCTAACTTTTCTTTTCAAATCGGAATAGTTTTCAGTAAATTTGGTTACTTCTAGGCTCACCTCTACACTAACAAATTTGAGCAGAGTGGCAATAACATCAATAGTGATTTTGGTGAAATTTGTTTCGCAATGTCCCACGATAACTCACTCAAATTTGTGTTGTGTTAACTGTCTTCAACTTTGTATTGACTCTATAATCAACTTAGTTACTCAGTATTAATACAGTCCTCATACATATTCATTGCCTGCAACCCTTCAACTATACAATAAACATGTTAAATGGGATAAAGCACGTAACAGCCCTAATAGTTTATTACTCAATTTTAGCAGATTTGCGAAATGGACTTTTCGTAAAGTAATTTCGCTCTTCTTTTCCCAAAATAATACGCTATCTCAAAATTGCGCAGACCTCAATTTCATGGCCGCAAAACAAGATATTTCGTTTTCTGAACAAACATAATTACAAATTTCCTGTTCTTCATGAATGTTCTTTTATAGTGCAATATGCACACACAAGAAGTTCCTTTCCACAGCTATTAATAGCGTAGGAAATTCCTCGGACATCAGCAAGCGCTGGATGTCGCCCATTGCTGCCTCGATTTTCTCCCAGATTACTGAACTGAACGGAATTCAATTCTTATGCACAGCATTTTGTGTCTCAAGTCAACCCACTAAAATAAATAAACAAACTTAAATGTGTGTTAAATCCCCCAATCCCCATCCTTTCATCAGATATGTAATCTACTGTCAGTCAATTGCAATTATGCCGTTTGTTTTAAATATCCTCATAGACAACATACTCGAAACTAACCTGCATTGTTATCATTTTATAGGCAATTAGGAAATGATTGTTTATATGCATCACAATAGCATCATTTAAATTCAAAATTATGCAATATGCCAACAAAATTTCAGCTGAAAATATTTCCTTTAAAATTAGGGAAAGCAAATGCAAAAAGCCATTTAGTCAAATACGAACCAATTATTACAACTTTGGAAAAGCAAGTTCAATGATTCAACCTACATAGTTGATGCGTAGATACTTTGATTCAACGGAGATAAAATGTTGATAAAGTAGGTTGTTATTAATTTTAATGCTTGGTTCCTGTCAAAATATGTGGTTCAGTAGATATGCTATCATTTTACCAAAGGTTCCTTAAAGGCAATTCTGGGGTAGGTAATACTATGGTGACATTTATTAAATTATTTTACCAGCAATTTCGTCCTCCTCAGAGTAACACGCGAATAAAGGCTACTCTACAGTTGTACAGCAAATTGTAATAGTAAAGGTATTAAAGATTTCACAATGCTCACTCAAACAGCATTGGACTTATCCGTTTTGAAAGGGCATAACGTAGAGGAATATATATATATATATATATATATATATATCCCGCTTCCCATCCCCCAAAGAAGATGAAGAAGAAAAGGCGCCTTCATGGACCACACTGTATTGGTGCTGACGTTTCGAAAACACGCTTGTTTCCATCATCAGAATGATAAGGTGATTGTTACTGCTTGCCTTGATTTGGTTTGTCTTGCTGACTGTCTCGTATGATAGGGGTGTGTTACGTGCGCATCCTGGTCGTCCTGCTGGTCGTTGATTGGATTTGGCCCAATGCGCCGACCCTGGTCATTCTGTTGGTCCTGGATTGGCCTCTGTCTCTCCGTGGGCGACTGCAGACGACCTCGTGTGACCCCCGTCACTCCCTCGGCTGTTGTAGTCCCCGGTGGATCTGTCTGCACATCGCGCGTGCGCGAGGGGCGACTGCAATCGGTGTGGTGGCGGCCTCGCGTGTCTCCCATCTGCTGCACGGCTTTTGTAGTCATCGGCGGATCTGTCCGTCCATCGCGCGCGCTCAGCGGGCGTCTGCCATTGGTCTGCTGACAGTCACCTGCGTCCCCCATCCCTTGCACGACTGATGTAATCACCACTGGGTCTGCATGCCACTCGTGTGCGTCAGGGTGGCTGCTGCGAGATCTCCCCTCATAGTCTGGTGGATAGTTTCGTTGTGGCCCGCCGTGATAAGCCCGTTCGCTCGTTTGGGCTCGCCGGTGGGTTGATGATTCATGCCGATCGTGCGAACTGTGGTTAACTCTTGCCCCCTGCTGCAGTCGTGGCTGCCATTGATGAAGCTGTAAATCGCTCATTGGCGTGGTGGGCCTCGGCTGGATCGATTGAAGTCTGGTACGCAGGGCCTGATAGGCTGAATTTAAGTCAATATTTCTATTGATTGTGTCTACGGAGGACCAACTTTCGAGCACCAGTCTGGCCATTTTGTCGTTGGATCGGCCGATGACTTCGGCGTTTTCGAAAGCGAATTTGTGCTTCTCCCGTTTCATGTGGCCATATACCAGTGACAGTCTGTCCTCGCAGTTGACTGCCAGCTGGTGCTCGTGTAGTCTTGTACAGAGGCGTTTTCCCATTTCACCAATATACCTTGCACTGCAATTTTGGCAAGGTATGCTGTAGACCACTGCTGATTGTTCCGTTGTCGGCAGCGGGTCTTTGGGTCGCATTATCTGCTGTCGGATAGTCGAATCCAGTTTGTGGGCAACCCAATTCCAAAAGGATTCAGGATTCGAGCTGTCGCCTCCGAAACATTCCTTACATAGGGGATCGCGAGCCAAAACTTCGGTTTTTCGTCGTTTGGCCGCTGTCGGGTGGGTTTTCGTCGGCATTTACGCAGGAAGGACCGTGGATAAGCATTGGCTGAGAACAGGGAGTGTAAATAGTTTGCCTCCTCCTTTCTCCCGTCCTCATCGCTACAGTGTGTTTGAACCCGTTGAAATAGAGCTCTGACACAACTGCGTTTGTGACAAATGGGGTGGTTACTTCTGAATTGTAGGATGCGTCTGGTGTTTGTTGACTTGCGGTATACCGTAGTTCGTATCCTTCCCTCGGAAGTCCTCGTAACTTGCACATCCAAGAAGGGCAACTGGTTGTTGCTTTCTTCTTCCATCGTAAACTGAATATCGGG
>JAYGXS010000007.1:16973330-16989487 GCA_036362985.1 Ligula intestinalis
ATAACTAGTTTTCTACATTCAGGACAACTTTCACGAATTTTGGGTGCGGACTCGGTAGAATCTCTCTTTCACTCTGATGGCGTTCGTGGACTTTGAACCCCGTCAGGCCTCGTGCTGAAGATAATGCTGCTGAAGCAGCAGCCCGCAGTCTGCTAACCCTTCAGCCGATAGCGCGCAACTTTTGCTAACAACCATTGAAGGAAGACTGAGAACACTGTGTTCTTGTGCCAGCCCTCTCCGTCTGGAACTAATGTTTTTAAACGATATGAAACATTTCTCCTGCTGATGAGTCAACTCAGCTGACAACTGTACATTTATTCCGTTTGTATCATACCTTTGAAGGCAGATTTGTTCACTTGAAACCAACTCCCTATCTAGCCCAGTATTGACAAAACAAAAAACCTGAAACAAAACCAATACTGGCTGCAACATAAGGAGTTTGTTTTAGGTTTTTTCCGGTCTTCGAGGTGTTGGAAGGCACCCAAGAGGTGCATTACCAACTATTTACAATTGCCTGTAAACTGGCATGATAAACATATTATTATTTAAACTCTGGTGCTGCCGTTCAACTTTTTGTTTATTATAATGATGAAAGTATCCTCTAAATAGCGAAGCCCCATTTTTGGCATGACACTTTGAACCAAAGATTCTTCGAATCGTTGTAAGAATAGTTCAGTGAGTAACTCTGATATAGTTGAACCCACTGGGATGCCCCTTTTGCGGATAAATAACCATCAAAAATAGTTATTAATGCGGAGTGCTGAGTCGGAATGTCAATTGGAGATTCCTCCATGTGTTGGAATACTCCCTCAATTGTCCGGTTATGTGCATTTTTGCACAACCAAAGAGATACGTAGCAAGATTTGCATATTTCACTACATTTTTACATCCCTATACCTTTTTAATTGAGATTTTAAAGACTTCTGTATTTTACTTCAAATACACTGATTGATGTATTAATGAAGAAAAAATTAGGGACTACATTTATCAGTAGAAAGCACTCATGAGAACTTGCCCCAAGACCTTGGATCTTCTGGAAGAAAGCGGTAGATTTGTTAATATTATAATGCGATTTATTATGGGGGTGCTTTAGGTGTTTGTATAGCCACTGTGCAAGGTTATAAGTGGGCGATCCCATGGGTGGCACATGACACTAGTTTTGTAGTCCTTCCAAAGTCTAGAATTGCGTGCAATACGGGGTCATTTAGACACGAATTTTAAGTACCCGGTGGTTATTATCCTCAGTCTAGTGAGCTTATTGATCTTTTTCTTTACATTTTTGCAGCGAACGTAACGAAGATCTGATATACTGAGGGATATTATCGAGATGACGTACTTCTCGGGGCAAATACCGATCTGGCTTGACCTCTAGGGTTTGTGATCCATGGGGACCTGAAAGTTTCTGCCCTCCTGAAGGAGGTGAAATGTCGTATAATCATATGGATAGTGAGTAATTCGCGCGAGGAAGTACTGTATTGAGTCTGTGCTGGTTGGAGCTTCTGCGAGAAGGCAGCTTGTGCCTGCAACTGGTTGTTTACCTTTTGATCCAGGACAGCGGTGACAGCAATGTTGGATGCGTCAGTGGTGAGGATTAACGGCAATTTTTCGTTGGTGATCAAAGGATTAGCATAGTGGCATCGGTATGTAGTTTCTAGACGGATTCAAAGGATGCAAGTGTGTTGGCCTAAAGTTGAAAAGATTTGGCTTTTGACTTAAAAAGATTCATCAAAGGAGCCAGGGTTGCTGCACAGTTTGGAATGAAGTGGCGGTAATAGTTGATCTGGCCGATGATACGGCGCAATTTTGCAACTGTTTGAGGAGCCGGGTCTAAAAGCTCTTTGTCACTTCACTTAAGGATAGCAAAAATACTTGAAATAGCGCTTACAGTAAGGCTTACGCAAAACAGGCGTAGGGCGTCCCTAGCATTAAGTGATGTTTATACTTCCAGACCTGTTGCTCAAGTCTTCCGTCTTTTATCGTCGGCTAAGGTTCAGAAAATCATTCCGCCCTTACTCAATAGTAACAAGCATTATGTTACAGAGGATTTGGGCAAAGCAGAATTGATAAATTCATTCTTCGCCAAGTTCTTTGGTATTGAAACTGGCCCCACTCCCGCAATCTTACTGCTGTGTGATTCAAATCTCACTATCATTGATCACCCCGTAGTATTCAAAAAGAAATAAGTCGTTTAAAAATTCAAGTTCGTTTGGAACTGATAACATTGCAAATTCACTTGTTAAACGACTAAGATATTTTCCACCTCTACTGAGTAAATTATTTTCAGTATTTCTTGAGAACTTCTTCCCAGACTACTGGAAAACTTCTTTTATAATTCAAGTTTTTAAAGGTGGTTCCCGTTCGGATTTTCATAATTATCGCGGTCTGTCTATACTATGCCAAAAAAGTGCAGACTTTTGCATACTCAATCAAACTCTCAGTTCTCAGTGGCTTTTTTACCGGACCGATCTTTTCCAAACCTACCTACTGTTCTTTGTAATTATCACTTATCTGTGGTAGTTATCTATTTTGATCTTAGCAAAGCCTTCGATAAAGTACCTTATAGGCGGCTTCTAGTCAAACTAGAGGCTATAGGATTTCGTAGTCCTCTTACTGACTTTATCAGATCATACCTATCAAATGGCAAACAAAAGGTCCTAGTGGGATTTTAATGCTCTTCTGCTACCGCAATTTTGAGTGATGTACTTCATAGTACCGTGCTAGATTCTCGGTTGTTCTTCCTTTATATAAATGATAGCTCATCGAGAGTTAAACACTGTTAACCTTGTATTTATGCGGATTGTCTTAAGTGTGTTTACTCTTTCTCTCACTGTACGGCCGTATGAGGCTTAAGACGAATAAAATCGGAGTTGAATGCTCTTTCTGAGTGGAGCTTCACATGGCAGATGGAGTTTTCGCCTTCTAAGTGCTGATACATGTGCTTTTGGCCTGAGAGGCTGTAACTTACTTTTATTTTTCAAGGTTGCCCAATGGCTGAAAGTTCACCATCAAGGACTTAGGTGTCTGCTTAACCAATAAATTAGATATTTAACCTCACGCCGATAGGATTACAGCCAAAGCTGCACAGATTTGTCTTTTAAAGTCACTTTATTAAGGGGAGAAGGCTTTCGCCCTTGAGCTCCCTATTCATAACCAGAATCGCACAATAGGTCAACCATAACAATAGTACATAATACAAATGTACAAATGTAGGCTTAACATCAGCGATAAGTGTGAGCCAGTTGCAAGGCGCTGCTACTCACACTTTGTTCATTATATCTGCCACAGTTTCTCAGCAAATGAGAATCAAGTTTGTGTTTAAAAATGTCAACAGTATCTGAGAGGACCACATCTTCCGGGAGTCCGTTCCACGCTCCGATGACCCTCTGAGAGAAGGCGTTTCGTCGAACGTCGATAAGGGCCGGCTTTATTTCTCATAATTTCTATCTTTCTGAAATGAAATAAGGAATTTATAGTATGCTTGTGCTGCCGATCCTAGATGCCCATTCTTCGGTCTGACGAACGAATCTTATAGTTCAAAAATTGAAACTGTCTAAGAAATTTAAAAAACCGCTTTGTCTGATATTTTCCAATAATTCTTACTCAAATAGATGCCAATTATCGAAACCACAATTTCTTTGGTCAAGAGACTGGAAGCATGCTTTTGTCTCCTTTCCCGCCTTTATAATAGAACAACGCTCCCCGAACTTTCTGCCATTGCCCCCGTCCGTCGTCCCTACAACCTAAGCAATTCTGCACCTGTTATAACTCCTCCGGCGTCCTCATCTAAACGCTCTTTGTTTTTTGCTTCCACGTATAGCATTCCTTAGAATAACTTGCCAATTTAAATAAGGTTGTCCACTAGACTGTCTTCTTTCAAGCAAAGACTCCACATTTATCTTAACACTGATTTTACTATCCTTTTACTCTCCTCATCTTTTCCGAAAACTTTTCTCCATGACTCCGAGAAAGGACAATCGGAAATTTAGGAGATCCTCTTGAAACTATTTTTCTCTGCCTCGTATCCCCGGGAACCTAGATGTCTCCATAAACCACCAGTCAATCAAACGATGGAAGCCATATGCATGTACTCAGTATAAACTGCTCCCGTTTCATTGGCTACTAGCCATCATCAGAATTAGTGCGCTCATTCCTACTCTATTCATCTGTCCTAGTCTCCTGACGAGTTTTTTCCTACGTTGAACTGTGCTCCATTTTCATCCTAGGAGTTTTTTAACTGCCTATTTTATAGTTCACCACTTATTGCACAACATCGACAAATATTGCCCTAAAAGGACGATTTCTGTTGACATCATTAGAAATTTGTACATTTATTTGCGCACACTGTGAGAATTATTTTTACGAAATTAATTTTCTATGGATAGTGCCTTCCTGACGCTTAAAAAAATAAAAATTCCAAAATTTCCGAAAAAGACAGCACTCTTTTTGCTTTCTCTGAACGTGGTGTTATATCGTGTTGGTCGACATGGTGACCAATGAAATCCAGAGTAGAGACATCAAAAAGGCAGATTTCAACGTTAATCTGCAAAATATTTTGCTGAAGACGGTCGAAAACTTGGCACAAGTCCTCAGCTTGTTCCTCAATTGAAGAAATTGCAATAAGAATGATGCCAATAAATAAACGAATAATTTGTATATTAAAGGCCCAAGGAGCCCTGCCGTGAAGGGAAGGCCTCATAGGACATCGTCAACCAAACATGAAACGTCTGAGCTGCATTACGCCAACCGCAAGGCATGCGAGAGAACTCAAACCTTTGAATTGCATCATGACAGCAGTCATAGGGACGTCTTCCTCTGAGACTGGTATTTGGTGTTAAGTTCTGACGAGGTCGATTTTGGAAAAAATGGTCCATCCCAACAACCTGCGTGAACAATCGTAAAAATGCGATATCGGATTTCTGTCCGGGATTGTGACTCTGCTCAGAGCGTAACAATCGACGAATGGTCTCCAATAATCGGATGAATTTTTGGTTACCATGCGCAGTGGAGTCCCATGTTCTAGATCGGGGGACGGCAACCTATGGCTCGCGATCAAGGTGTGGCTCTTTTGATGATACCATTGGAATTCGAAACTTCAGCTTTTGTGATTTTGGTTACTCCAATGACGTGCCACTGTCAAAATGTGCATTAGAATCAATTTGATGTCGACCAATCTGTGGTGTTTCAGGTTCGACATAGCAGATTTTTTAGTGTTCGCTTTCCTATTAGCCGACAGCAGCTGCCTTCCTTTTCTCCTGTGCCCCAGAGGCCACGGAAATCTCGCTTAATAACAAACGCTCTATGAAAAGCACGAAAACCCCAGAGTTGACCTCAGCTTAGTCCAGGTCACGCTGGTAGACAAGCTTATATTACGCGCAGAGGCCAGCCTGACTTGTCACGGTTAGTTTTTTGTGCTAATGTCCCCCAAACGGGCGAATTTACCACAGTCTATTCGCGGAAACCTGCCTTGTGCACTAAAAATCGTTCCTAACATGTGACTGCTTTTTTTCATCAGATGGATTACTCATAGCGTAGTGATTACAGTAGATCGCACAACCTTGACTTTTACACACACCATCTTTCTCATTTGTCAAAAGTTAACCCCTGCAACCGAGAAAAGGGCAAAAAAAGAGATGAGGAGTACCTTACATTTCAGGACGCATGGGCTGAATAATTCGCCTTTGTGGAGAACGCAGATTATGCGGGATGTCTAGTTTGTAATAACGAGATTACATCAATGAAACGGTGGAATGTACAGCGCTATTTCAACACATGCCATGATACCTTGCCCCAGCCTTAAATGATCGACAGTTTAAAACACCACTGGCTGAAGTTGAAAATAATTATCATGGTCCGATTTTGCACAGCAGTGTGCGTTAGTTGTAAAAAGGGAAGGTGCTTGCCGTTTTGCGGCTTGCGTGAATGAAACCCGGACTTTCTCAGAAATGAAGGGCATCGAGCATCCTTAAGTAGATAAAACTGAGTGACTCTTCATGTTTTATTATATCGTGGCTATGACCGAACATTTGCACCATCTCAAATTTAATATGTAAGGCAATGGAACCAAACTGTTCTCCCTTCAACAAGCCGTGTCTGCTTTTTAAAACAAGTTGGAGACACTATCAAGAGCCGTGCACTGAAAATGTGCCCACTCAAAACTTTGATCTTCAAAAGCCAGTTGGCTTCACACCCTGGCTCCTGCAGTCGCTCAAAGCACACTTTGGAGAGTTTCAGGAGCACATTCGTGTTATAAGAACATTATTGCAAAGAATAAATCAAGATGCCTATTACATTTACATCAAATCTTAAAATGTACAAGATGGACCTCGCGGAAATATACTTTCACATATTTACTTTCTTTGCTTTCTGAGCCAAAATGGCTGCTAACCCCTGGCCTAGACAAAATTCGACGAATTACAAATTCAACATGTGCCAATACTGGTTCCAGCGAAAATGGCAGTTCGTCCAACCAGATAGTGCAAAAGATCGCATTGTCTATCTGGTGACCAGCCAGAAATGTGTGGATGTTTCGCATTAATTAGGAGGGCTTCATGTTAAAAATTACATAGGTTAGCAAAGGTTTACGGAAGAAGTGGACATTCGAACAAAAGTTTGCAAGTTATACATATAAAAAATTCAGTGGTACACACCTGAAAAGGAAAAAATCAGACAGGCTTACACATCGTAATGATGCAAAAGGCTCATTTTGTAACTTCACAGTCCCCTCCAGCTAAATTTCGATGAGTGAGCAAATTATTTATAGATTATTATGCTGTAGCCATTGTAAATACAGAATCAATTCCTGTGACTGCGTGTGCCAAGAACGAAATGTAGGATGAACACTGTTACCAACCTTACGAGTTGGCTTAAACTTTTCGAGCTGCAGGACCCACCAGCGTCTTTTAATTAATATAAGATCCAAACTAACAAGTCTTAACTAACGATGGTAGCTTATTAAGAATAAATTTATATGCGTGTGAATAATTTACGAAAACTCGACATACATATTTTCCGTCGTCAAAATTTCAAGGTCATTAATGACATATTACCATGACAATATCCCTGCAAAACGTGGTTATTTTGTTTCGTGGGTATCTAACCGAAACGAAAGGGTACGGAGGCGCACTTCGCTCTCTTGTATAAAATGAACAATAAAGTGCACATATGAATTATGGAATATGGAGGCTTCAGTCACTTACATAGAAGACCGGATGGAAGACTGAAACCTCTCAGTGCATACAAACCAACTGACTTTCGGCGAGCTTTAATGATCAAGAAGATGAAAACCTTAAGAGAATATTCTCTGTATACGAAACGTTCAATAAGCGTCAAACCAAGAGATTTTCATCATCGCTGTACGCTCTCGGTTGGAACACAGCATGCGGGGACTAATATTGATGCCCTCCGCTTGGCGATTCGTGACATCGGATATAATGAAGTAAATATATTTAATACATAGGTTTTCTAACTTTGGGATTAGTTGATTCAATGTAATTCTTAACTTTTGTCTGCACTTAGTTGTAGATATTGGTTTAAGTCAAACTGGTTTGTTACTTAACCACACCCTGGAATTTGTACCCCGATGCAGCTAGGAGCGTTCTTGGACTAGTTGCACAACGAGTAATCTACAAATATCTGAGCAGTGACCGTGATTGTGCATGAACTCAGTGCTTATTAGCGCTTGCTTTCTTTTCTTTATATTGAAACTGCTGATGCGTTTGCAAATGACCAATTGCCAAGCCCCTCGTTTGAAAGGATACTTAGTAGGAAAACATATTGTCTGTGAAGGGATTGCCAACGTTCGAGTTCAGTATAAGTTTTCGTTACAGTAACTCAAGTGTTTCCGCATGAAATATTTAAGACCCGTCTTTGCGAAGTTTTTAGGTGCTCATAAATTTTAACATTTGTTCATAAGTGTCTGGTCAGCATACGTTTCTAACGATGAATATGCAGGTAAAATTATGTCTTAGCTGCAGCAGATACTCGTGGACATAAATTCAGGATTAGAAATCGCAATATGCGGAAATAACTCTGCCGTCTGCGTATTAACGTAAACCGGGTCCTGACCGCGGTCACCATTTAGATGTTGTGGCCATGAGAACACTGTGGTAAATTAAGGCTTATGCGAATATCGTCAAATTTCTGCGTAGGAAACGGTATTTTTATACCACAGAAGATTTTTTCTTAAAGTGTACAAATCTTGGTACAAAAGTGCCTCCGGATAATAATTGCAATAGAAAGAGCGATTAGTGGCACAACATGTTAAAATCTATGTTGCCTTCGAAACAGGCAACTTAACCTTCCTTTTAGATTATCGCCAGTAATTGCCATTCTAAAATCGTAACCGAAATTCTAAAATGCCTTTTCAGTAAGCAAGGATTATTTAAGAGTGGTTGGAATGCAAATTTTTATGTTAAATTTACGCATAATACTTCAGACATTAGGATTTCGACTTTTGTGTGAATTTTTTCCAACCGCCTACAAATAACGCACTCCTTTAAAAAGTATAACCTTACAAGCATTAAGTTCCTATTGGTGTTTGATGGTGTCTTCAACTTAAATAAATACAGTAAAAAAAACACCAATCGTTCTTTAGCTAACATTTATTAGCAATTCGCGTGTTCTTAAACATGTACAGTAGATTGTATATCTGATGAAATGTGCAGATCAAAATTTGAGTGAGTGCTTTATTACATATTAGAGGTTATTTATTTTATTCAGTGAGTTAAATTGGAGTGCAAAATATTGTTTACCAGCAATGAGTTTGGTTCCCATCAGTATACTGGCGCCAAATCCAACGTTTATTGATATCCAAGGAATTTCCTATGCTATTAAACGCTGAAACAAAAATCCTTGTTTTTGCCTGATGCACTCTGAAAGAAGATAAATGAAAATCAGAACCTTTTACAGAGGAAATAGTTAAATTATGGTAAAGTGCACTATTTTTGGGAAAACAGAGCAAAATAAGTTTAAACATTATATTTTACAAATAAGCTATTTTGTGCCATTAAATTGAGAAATAAACTTATAAGGCTGCAATTTGTGTTTCCCCATCCAAAATAATGACCATAAACAATAATGTATACAAACACCCGAGGCATCCCGTATATTTTCTTTCTGTCAGACCGTATAAAAAAGATGCCTTAATAGTTTCTATCTGTAGAGCAAAATCAATGAATAAAAAAGCCTAGAAGGAAATAGACAGAATATTATTAGTTTTCTCAAAACTTCGCTGCTATTCTACCACACTGTTCGGTATTATCTTAGAACTGAGTATAGAAGTGAAAAAAGTAATCTGAAACATGATCGTGTATACGTAGAAAATGTGATTCTTTCAGTGTTAGCAGAAGATTTATTCTTAATTTTTAAGAAAGCCAAAAAAATGGACAAAATCTTCAATTTGATCTTTACTTAATCTTCAAATAGGTAAAGTACACAGACATTCGATGGCGATATATTTAGGTAAGATACTTTTTCAGGAGGCACGTTGTCATATAAAGTTCATTGAATATTCTTAGTCATATTCATTCGCGACTGTAGTTGTGGACTTTTACTTTCCTCGGCAGAGTTGACATGTTTTTGTGACTCTAAAACCATGACATAAACAGACAGCTGCATAAGAGAGAATGTTAAAACTCCCTATTTCAGTAAATAGTTTAAAAATATATCCTACCTTGTAGGTTTTGGGAGGCACGTAGAATATAATCCTTATTAATGTCCAATCGATTGAAGCCAGTGACGATCGTAATGTGTTAATTACCATTTTAAGAAAGATCTGAACCTCGTCCTAAGCGAAATCCGAAAATAATGAATAATAAATTTGGCGGAAGAAAACGTCCCTTAGTGAACAAAAGTGGAAGGTTTACGATTGCACTCTGCAATTCCATTTTAATTTTTAGTCACTGACTGGTCTGACCGCAAACAAGCCTACACAATATCTTAATCCTATGACCTTTTATCAGCAAAATCTGGTTGCCTCAGTCCAACGTACCCCAAGCAATGTATAAACGGAAGAAACAATAAGCAATTCTCTTGAAACTGTTTGGAATACATACTCGAAATTTGGGCTGTACGATAACTACCATATATTACATTGCACGTAATATGGAAGCATATGTATCCGAACATTTTACAAAACGAGTATTTTCCAACGTAATTATACTTTTGCTGTTTTGTTTATTCGCTTTTTTTAGCATAAACAGGTTTCCTATAGATAAAAAACCTTGAGTGAACCTATTACTTCCGATTTTCACTTTTTTGGAATTTTCCCTTTTGCTTAAAAGCTTGTATTTCTAGACAATATTATATTCCTTGATAAATTACAATATGCCCTATTATGAAGAACGACAATTACTTCATTGCTGTAATACTTTTGGGGCTACAGCTTGAACTGCATTTAAGTAACAGGGAGGTACTTTTAGTAATCCTTCGATTTTATGAGTAAGGTTACCTACGGTAACTTCGCGTCTTAAAAAAGTTGCTAATTATAAGGTTTTTTAGGATTGTGCAATGGCCAAGCAAATAAGATCTTATCTAACCGTTAAGTAGTGCTCCTCGTTATATGGAAAATTTTCTTGTTTATGTGTAATATTGGAGGAGCCTAATATAACATCTCTCAAAAGCAAAGAGGAATGAATAATAAACCTTACACGCAAAGTTTGAATTTTCATGGTACCAAAATAGAAAAGCAAATCGAACTCAAAATTATTCTGGAAGTGAAAATCGTTCAAGAGACCCGGAAGTGCGTTCTTTGGAGTCTAAATTTGAAAAAGGGATAAGTGTCTACCAGGTGCTTTTAAGAAAGTGTAATAATGGACCTGATATTTACAAAATGCACTTTAATAATGGGCGCTTGGCTGATGGGAATAATTAATTTAACCCCATTGTGAGAACTTTATGGTTAGAATCTAACCGAGGCCGCCAAATTTTTCACAATAAGATCAAATGAAATACAAGTGCAAAATGTTTACCTGTTGAACTATTCATGTGCGATTTTTGCAGGCGGTCGAATATAAGTGTACTCAAAGTATAAAATCTTGTTCTGGGATGATGCCGCACGATAATCTACGTAAAAACCACATTCAAGTTAGAATTTTTCATCTTAGCCGCCTTTCAGAAATTCTGTTAATGGTTTTTTGAGCAAGTGATGCAATGATCACCACCACCCTCAATACTTCCATTTACATTTGAACTAACTGGAACTGAGGAATTAGTATGGCTAACTTCAGTTCATTTAAAGGAAATCTTACTTCTCATGACATTTGAAAAATTCTACAGTCCTTATTTAACGAATATCGTAAAAATTCAACAATTTGGCTAAAGTTTTAGTTAATTTTATAAATTATGATAGTGATTAGTCTATTTGTCATGCGTATTGTTCCTTGAGTCTAATATTTTAGGTACAAAATCGACATTGTTGGCTTAATTTTGAGTCAACTAGAGATTAATTTAGTGTTGTTGATTGTGATTTTTTTATTTTTACTACTTCATTGAACAGAATTTATTTTTAAAAATAACCACAGTCAATTTAAAAACCGGATTTTGCTCTGTTTCTCAATAAAGGGAACCTAAAATAACGCTGACAGCATTTCCAAATTTCGACAAACCCTTAATAGTTGTGAATCATTGGCTGACAGTCTCAATGGATTCATTACGGGCAATTATTATGAACCTGGATTTTAATAGCTGCTATGTGTTTCCTACAAACCTTGAATCTCGATGATCCGCAAAGATTTTCTAACTTGACGATCAGTTGAAACAGAGCAATTTCATTAAATATTGATTTCGCAATTTATTTGCTTTACTCAGAAGTTGAATGTTTTTTGGTATAACAGACTCCATTTATATTTTCCTTTTTTGAATTTTTGCTGGCAAATTTTCATTGTAAAGACACTCCGAGTTTGTGTATACATCCGTTTACATTTCATTTGAAGTAGTTATGGAATCGACTAAAGCGTCTCTCTGCTGATGACAATGACAACTCATTGACGGGTTGGAATTACAGACGAATCAGCCCGGTTCTGGCAGTTGCAGCCTTTCACAATACTTAACGCTTATGAGCACCTTAAATGAGTGGTATGACGGTAAATGTCCAAAACAATGAACACATTGTTTTAGGATAAAGTTTATGTTTTTGTGCGGATTAAATATATAGTCACCTATCCTACCTGATATTTACAATGAAAAGTATCTGCACGGTTAAGACTTAAAGCAACATGTCTCAAAATTGCTAACTTGCTTTCGAGGGCTATGGTTATACTTTTGATTCTTATTTGAGGTGACTGACGAACATGACCGCGATATTACTTGGAATGGCGCGTACTTCTTTAAAAGCGACAGACGAAGAAAAGGTTTTGTAAACAAGTTTCCAGGTGGGTGACGACCGTAAGGACTCTTCGTTTTACTACTTAAAATGTTTCATATTTTATAACATGCGTTTGAATTTTCCTCGGTTTTATTTCGAGTATTGAATCATTTCTGTGAATAAATTATGTTAAAAGTATGTTCGTTTATTTTACGGCTTCCTAATAAGTTCAGATCAAGATAAATTAATGCTATTTCACAATGGGTCAAAAAAGTAAAAATGCCTTAACAAAGCGTTGGAGGTCCTTTTTTAAATAAGTAAAAGTAAACTGCCTACTAAAGCTCAGTTGCATTTGCCCGACTAAGTCAAAAGCGTTCTTTTAGCATCACTCCAGTGTTAAGATTCCTAAAACTTGTCGAGTTTTTAAACAGCTGGCCACAAATTCTTCATATGTGAGTTTCTGTTACTTATTCATAACAATCATTCCAGAGCTTACAATGAAGACTTATCTCTCAACTAAGCCTTTTGTTCTTTTTGGCTCCCAGTTATTCGGGTGGTTGCTCAATTTTAAGGGATTGTGTATTCGAACCAAAAATCTCCCTAGCCCGCAACCTCGTTGATGGTGGTAAATACCTCAAAAGGAAATCTTCCAGCATCTCTTAACTTTATAGATGCTTTTAGCTTTACAGCTTACATTGTGGCGCTAAAACTATATCGCAAAGAAATAACAAAAGTCAAATAGTAGTGCATCGACGTCCATGGAATATTGAACGAATAACTGATGCGTAATTGGTAGTATTACACCGGCCGCCTTAGCAGCACTCATTAAGCCGCACTGAACAAAACAGCTGGCCTCTGAAAGGTTTTGGTCTCGGCGTGCCGAGTTAACTGCTGTTTGGGAATTTATGCCATTTTTTCTCACGACACAAGAAGTTTCAAACATCCGCGTCCAAATTAATTTTGCATCCTTTTTGTATAAGTTATTTGCTCGTAATCGTTGCTTTTGACTAATACATTACATTTGAAGCCGAAATGTTGTAGCGTGTTGTAATAATTTTACGCTGACTATTTAGGCACGTTAAGAGTGCAACCTAGGCGTTTATTCCTTTTACTTTACTAGCCGAAAGTTGCTCCAGCCTACGTGTTTTTATTTAAACAGGCATCCACTGCCTCCTGACAAAGATTGGTCTATTTGGAAGCTTGGAGTTCCAGAGGAAACTGTTCCCCGAGGCTTACAATTTCTATCCGCCAACATGGTTCCTGCCCTATCAATACGAACTCTGGAATGCCTATACTGAAAAACGTTAGTCAATAATTGATAGTGTGCCTTAGGTAATACCCTTCCAGACGTTAATGAAGCCAAATTCGGTAAATGTTTCTCATTAGGTGTTCGTACATAGTTATGTGAACTCAGATAATTTTAGTTCAGCATTGATACACGTGTAAGGATTCAGGAGGTCAGGTTTAGCGAACGAACGTTTTCCATTATGCATCATTAAGCAAATGCAATAATATAAAGAAGGGTAGAGAAAACAAATTTTTAAGAGACCAGTTGGTGGTGATTAACGTGGAGAGCTGTTAAAGGATCAAATTATCAGATTCTGGTCATGAAAATGCACCATGGAGGCGTTCGACAATTAGTATCAGTATCAGTATATTTAAGGGATGTATAGGTAGATTGCCTTTGATTTCCCTATTTGTACATGTGTGTACATGTACCGGAAAATTATAAATCAGTTTGTTGGTGAAGCCCATTTTCATGAGCCATGAGGTGGTACATAGTTTTTTTGAGCAGCCAGTGAAAAAATTCCTTGGGACTTTTAAGGAAAAAACCGTCGCTCTTGCGGAGGAGGGAGGATCTGATGGGGTATGGGGTTTAGGAGAATAAACGTGGGGTGGGGGGGGGGGGTCGGGGGGGGGGGGGGACATTGCAGAGGTCACCAGGATCATCACCGAGTGCGGAAGATGCGGCCTGATACTTCCTTGTTGATTGCAAAGTCCACCGACAGGTTGGAAAAACAGAAATATCTGCCGTGATCGTCAACAGACCGCAGTGGGTCGAATCAATGGTCAGCGTTTAGGCCGCCAGGTTCGGCTGATGCGATTCCTGATAAGTTCATCACGGTATGCAGATAGCCAAATAGGGAAGATGGCGGAGACCTTCACATGGGATGAATGGTAGGAGAACCTAGTGATGAGAAAAAAAACATATACAAATTTTACTTAAGTATAGCTAGTATTATTATAATGGTAAATGGTGGGCGATGGTCACTTCATATTTAGCGTGGACTGCTTTATCAATCCAACTTTCGCTTAAAAACCTCAAGGGATTCCGACATAACGACATCCAGAGGAAGGCTATTCCAAACTTTGACCACCCTTTTGGAGAAGAAGTGCTTCCGAGCGTCGAGCCTGGCTCCAGTCACACGTAATTTGATAGAATGACTTCTGAAGTTGGTTGTTTTTGCTAACTCGAAGAAATCTCCTGATACAAAACAGCAGTCCCAAACATATAATATGCGGAATATTAGTATCAGGTCCCCCGAAGCTGCCTGTAGCGCAATGCAAAAAGGTTGAAATTTGACAGCCGCGTTTTATAAGACTGCGAGCTCTGCTCCATAAAAAGTTTGGTTGCACGCCTTTGAACCTTTTCCAGGATGTTAATTTTTTTGCGGCCCAGGGGCTCCAAGCTTGGATAGCGGATTCTAGTTGCGGTCGTACGAAAGTTCCGAAGAATTTTGTGAAACAATAGTCATTGAAGGCAGATAAAGCTTGCTTGACGAGGAATAGGACTGACATCGCAGACTCGGCTACCTTTGCGCAATGCAAGGAGGGTTGAGGCGAGGGCATGATCCAGACTCCCAAGTCCTTCTGGGCGTTCACTTATTTCAATGGTATGCCGTTTAGTCGGTAAACCATGCCGTTTGAAGAACTACTTTTGCCGACTCGAATGGTGTTGCACTTGCTCTCATTGAACGGCAAGAGCAAGGCATTCGAACATTTTTTTAAAGTCGATTTAAATTTGACTGCAAGTTTTCTTCCTCAGCCGCAGTTCGAATTAAGCTCCAAGGTTTGATATCATCGGCGAACATGGCGATAGTGCAATCCAGTTCGCTGACGCAATCGTCGATGTAGATAATTAACAAGAAAGGGCCGAGAATGGAGCCTTGGGGGACATCACTCTCAACTGCAACCTTGGCTGACTGTCACTGATGTGGACAGTTTGCTAGCAGCCGATTAGGAAGCTTTCTATCCATGTGAGAAGCCTACCTCTTACTCCGATGTGGCTGAGTTTATGAAGGAGGTGGTGGTGCGGCACGATGTCAAAAGCCTTTTTGAGGTTAATATAGATTGCGTGCACTGAATTTTCACTATCACCTGCCTCAGTCCACCGTTCTAAACAGTAGATCAAATTTGTAACGCATAACCTATCTCTACGAAAACCGTGCTGAACATCCGATAGTAGATGGGTTTTTTCCATGAATTGCATTAATTGTTGCTTTATTATTTTTCCCTAATTTTTCAACAGATTGCAGGAAGGCTGACCGGTCGATAATTGTTCGCTGAGACCCGGCTTCTCCCTTGTAGAGCGGCGTAATCCTCACGGATTTCCAATCTGCTGGTAGGCATCCGGTCTCGTAGAATGTCTGGAAGAGCATAGAGAGTGTTTATGCCAACTTACTGGCGAGCTACTTCAAAATCTTGACCGGTACTTCGTCGGGATCCGGTGACTTAGATTCCTTTAACTCAAGGAGTTCCTTAGGAACAACAGCCTTGGGGAATAAAACGGTCTCAACAATTGTATACACGTCGGTTTCGTCGGTAGGGTATTAGAATGTCTTGGTTCGGCCTATAT
>JAYGXS010000007.1:16998919-17072958 GCA_036362985.1 Ligula intestinalis
CGTGTTCGTGCATGCGGGTCTGCAATCGCTTGCCCGTTTCCCCGACAAAGTTCACTTCACAGGAACTACATTTGATCCGATACATGACGTTGGCCGTTTCACCTCGGGACAGGGGAGCCTTTGGTTTCATTATCAATCGACGGATCGTTGCTTCGGGTCTATGGGCGATGCCGATACCTAATGGTTGCAGGAGTCGAGTGGCTGCTTTGGACACGTTTGGAATTTACGGTAGCGCCTGCAAGACTTTTGGTTGGTTGTCCGTTGGCTTTCTTATTGGGCTGACCCGTCTACTGCGCCCTAGGAAGCTCCGGGGGTATCCGTTGGTAGTGAACATCTGCTATAGATAGCGGAGTTCGGCCACTTTGTCGGCTCTTTCGCTGTAGTGAGTTTCAGCTCTTTTGTACAGACTTCGTAAACAGCTGCGTTTGTGAGACAATGGGTGGTTGCTTTGGTAGTTCATTATCTGACGCATGTTGGTGGCTTTCCTGTAAACCGTCGTCTTTAGGTTCCTGTCAGACTTGCGATGAACCAACACGTCCAGGAACGCCATCTGCCCATCGTTCTCCGCCTCCATTGTAATATATATATATGTATATATATTAATTTGGTTTGGCAGATTTGGTTAATTAAGTTGACCCAATTGTTAAAAAACTCGCGGCATTCGGCGGGATTCGAACCTACATAGGAGGGAGGTCTTTGACGCAAGCCAAGGCTCTACCTACTTGAGCTATGAATGTCGCGCTTCATACTGCGAGTTTAATCACACTTGGATCAATATTGCCCGCCCAACTTTGCTGCTCATATGGAATCCACCAATATGGGACGGCAGGATTTCCTAAGCAATCATTTAAGAATCCACCAGAATGACCACTATTTATTTATTTAAATGCCTAAAGATTCGGGCTCCAGATATGTTATTGCGTTCATCATCTTCCAAAGGTAAGAAAGAAGAAAAAGGTGCGGGTTCATGGACCAAATCATATTTGAACTGACATTTCGAAAACCTTCTCGCTTCTATCGTCAGAATTTAGTGGAAGTTGAGTCTGGTGGTCTTGAGTTAGTCCGCTTTGCCATTTTCCTCAAATTATATGGGTGTTGGACGTGTAAACTTTGACCTGCCCGTTCGTTGCCGACCACACTTGATCTCCCGGAGGTTGGCTGCTGGTGGGCTGGCGTGACCTTCGTCCCCTCCGCGGTCAGCATAGTTGTAGGCGAGTAAGTATGCTTACTGGCCTCCCCCACGTCACCCGGAGGACTGATCACTCGTTGCTGTTCACATGGGTAGCTCTTTGCCTGGCGGTTGCGACGTTGAGACAGTGTTTGATTTTGGTCGCGTGACCTCCGACCTCCACCCATATTTTCCGTGGGCATTGGCTCTTGGTCCTGCGTAGTCGTTTGCCCTACTGGCCCTGGCTGACTTGATGCGGGCTTTGTGCGAAGCGCTTGGTAGGCAAGGTTCAGGTCGATAGCTCTGTTGACTGTGCCAGTGGAGGACCAACTTTCCAGCACTAGCCTGGCCATTTTCTTATTGGCCCTGCCGATCACTCTCGATTTCTCAAAGGTGAATTCGTGGTTTAGCTGTTGCACGCGGCCATAGACTAAAAACAACTTGCTTTTGCGATTGATTGCAAGTTGATGTTCGTGCAACCTTACACCCAGGCGTTTTCCCGTCTCTCCAACATACCTCGCCTCGCAGTGTTTGCACGGTAGGCTGTTGACTACGGCTGATTGCTGGGTTGCTGGCAGAGGGTCTTTGGGCTTCATGAGTTGCTGTCTGATTGTGAAATCTGGTCTATGCGCAACTCCAATCCTAAAAGGTTTAAGGATTCGTGCATTTTCAATTTGGGCATGGTGAGCCAGACTTTTGGCTTTTCATCTTCGCTCGACCGATGAACGCAAGGCTTCTTGAGGCACTTCCGGATGAAAGATTTTGGATAATCCTTGGCTTTGAAAAGGGCATGTTAGAACTTCATCTCCCCCTGCTTCCCACTGTCGTCGCAACAGTCTGTTTGAACACGTCGGAAGAGGGTTCTAATACAACTGTGTTTATGCCCAAAAAGGTTGGTTGCTTTGGAAGTGAAGAATGCGCCTGGCGTTAGTTGTCTTACGGTAGACCATTGTCCTTTTCTTCCCGTCTGCCAGTTTTGTAACTTGGACGTCAAGGAAGGGCAACTGATCACTGACTTCTTTTTCCATGGTGAACTGGATGTCGTTAAAGGTCGAGTTCAACAATGCCACGTGGCTCCGCTTTAGTATGACGAATGTGTCATCGACGTATCGGGCCCAAAACTTCAAGGGGTTCGAGCTGAAGACTAGCTGTTCAAGCCTCTGCAGAACTGCTTCGGCAAGGAGTCCAGACAGAGGTGAGCCCATCGGTGTCCCCTTCTCCTGCTCGTACACTTGGCCGTTGACGATGAAAAAGGTCTTAAGACACATTTCGAGGAGCTCGATTATGTGCGCTCGTTTGAGTTGCTACTCGGTCTCGTGACATTTTTCACGAAGAAGGCCATCGATATTGCTGATAGCCAGTGCGGGTTAGATGGAGGTGAATAACGAGATCACATTGAATGACACCATCACCTCGTCTGCCTCTACCACAATGTGATGAATGCGCGTCACGAACTTTCCAGCCGACTTCACTGTCCACGGCGAATCCTTGGTGAGGAAAGAAAATCGCTGGTACAACCACTCTGATAGCCCAAAGGTTGGGGTGCCACATAATAAGACGATGGGGCACTCCTGACTTGTGGACTTTTGGCAGGCCGTAGAGGCACGCCATCGCGGCATCAGTGGCTTGTGCTGCCAGTGTTTCTCTTCTCGTGAGGGCTCCCGCCTTTTTTAGCTTTTCGACCGTATTGTTTATAAGTTCACGAGTTTTTTGAACTCATTGGCAGTTGATGGCGTATAGGATTCCTTGTCCGGTAAAAGTAGCTTATTTAGCTCCACTCATATACCACTATTCTCATCATTTTGTCCTGCAAAAACGGTGGTTATAGAGTTTTGTGGGGTGGGGAAATAGGATAGGCAGTGAAGGAAATTTTTAGAAGTAAGTGTAAAGGGAAAAAATGTAGTCGAAGTTGCGTCCCGCCGCCGCTGGGATCAGGTTGTTCCACATGTAAATTGAGAGTGTGCGCGGCGCTTCGCGCCGCGGACTATACTAATCTATCTCCAGAACGGTAAGTTGGACCGCAGGTAAGTCGAAGTCGATGACCTCCTAACCACCATTTCAATTTTTCGGGAAATTTAAGAAACCTGCAGTTTGATAATTCGGTTTTTCCGCAATAAGGCAAATGATAATGAAGATAGGGAAAATAAACAGATATATATATATCAACAACACTTCTTAGTACAGCAAAATTAAAATGCATTGAGCATTAGCTAAAGTATATTCCACTGGGTGTCCTAATTCTTCGCCCATAAAACCCGTTAACCACCGTTTTCGTAGAAAAACATGTACGTTGTAGGTATTAATGAGTGGGGCTACACAATCTTCTGTTGCCCCTTGTCCATTAAGAGGTTGTTCACCTTTCCCCTATACTCAGCCTTATCAATGATGACCGTAAAGCGTCCTTTATCGGCGGGCAAGATAACGATATACTCAATATTTCTTATATTCAGAAGTTCTCGTTTCTCTGCTTCGGAAATCGTCGTTTGGCGTTTGTGCTGAAGGAGGAAATTTGCCACTTGTTGTCGAATGGCATTTTTGCACTCCTCATTTGCCTCATTTCTGAAGCGCCGATTTAAAAAGTGTCACGAAGTCCTCTGGTCGAGCATCTCTCGTACTGAACTTTGCGCCATAAGTGAGTTGGGGGAGACCAGTTAGCATATTGACTAGCCTACAACTACGCTGACCGCAGAAGGGACGAAGGTCACGCCAGCCCACCAGCAGGCAACCTGCGGGAGACCGTAGGAAATCCCCTCGCGTCTTAATTTCTCCACTAGAGTTGGGGACTTGCGGTTGTGTTTGACGCCTGAGGCAGTTCCTTATGAAACTGGTCTGATATCCGTTGGCTCGAAACGAGCGATACAGGTACGTTAGTTCTTTCTTGAGAAGTTCCATTCACCTGTTCATAGTACTTATTCTCGAAATGACAGTGGTTCCTGAGGCCGAGATTCAGTAGTTCTAGTACGTATTTTGTTTGGATCTCGACAGGATTATCCTGTAAGCGTTGTGCTACACAACCAATAGCATATATATCATGTATAAATTGAAATATTGGCATCCCAAGCGAAACATTTGATGAGTGATGAAGCCATTTGGGTAACTATTTTGTGCATATCTCACACGTCTGAAGACGAGCTGGGGAACCAGTTTCGAAAATTCACCTAATAAACATTTTCTTTCTCCAAGAACTTTATCACTCATAAAATATATATATTCACTCAGAAATGTGCGAACACCGATCGAATAGGCTTCCGAACTAAACAAAGTTCATGTGGTGGTCCGAGGTCCCCAACGGGTGACCGCCCGCCAGGCAGATTCCGGCCAAGTGATAATAGCAGTAAGGGTGGGGGGTATGGCAGCATTTGGGGGTAACTTGATACATAACTGTTTCGAGCTTATTATCCTTCATCAGCCAAGCATAACCCTGAACACCAGTTGGTCGGACAACACAAACAAACGCACTCACAGACGGCGCAGTTGGTCCGCCACTGGTGTCTATCAGATGGGTCATAAGCACTTCATCGAACCGCAGTTAATCAGCGCCTCGCCACCTGCTATTTGGTGTCACTGCTGATCGGGTATATATTCCTTCAGGGATGTGCGAACACCGATCGAATAGACTTCCGAACTAAACGAAGTTCATGTGGTGGTCAGAGGTCCCCAACGGGTGACCGCCTGCCAGGCCGATGCCGGTCAAGTCATAATAGCAGAGAGGGATGACAGCCTTCGGGGGTAATTTGATGCAGAACTGTTTCAGGCTTATTCACCTTCATTCAGCCAAGCATAACCCTGAACACCGGTTGGGTCAGACAAAAAAAAACATATGCGATTAAAAATGGCGCAGCTAATCTACCACCATACATTTCCCATGTCCTTTTCGGTAATGCCCTTCTGCCTATATCCTAGCCGCCTCGCAGTAAAGGCTCGAGTGAGAGCTCTAATGGCAACATGGACGGACGAGTGTGTCCTTTTACAGATCGATGTACGCGTATTGCCCCTGTATACATATATATCCATGAATTATTATTATTTGTTTGTGCGCCAAGTGTATCCATGAATATTTGTTCTTCACCGATCTAGTAGAGAAACAGTATGGGCCACAATGCTCGGAACACCGTCAAGTCTGCATAAAAACCCTTGTAGCTCGCAACATGTTTACCCAACGGGCCCGCAAGTTATACTGCGTCAAATGAAAAAGGAGGCATATTTCGATGTATAAAGTATCGTTTGTTAACTAATAGCTAATTTCTTTTTACCGAAAACTGTCATATCCAAAAAGGACTGTGCGACAGGTCAATGATAAACATTCGTTAGATAAGTGACAAAATGTAAGAAAACACGATAAACGAATACAAAAAGAAAGAGTAATAAATACGTAACACTTATACTTTGTTGATTGTCCTTTAAAGTTTATAATAGCAGTAATTCTGGAGGGCATAGAGACAAATATATTCTCAATGGTAGTCCGGTCTATACAATTATTAAGGATTAACTCCAATTTCTGTTTCATTGAAAGGTGGTTTGGTGCCTTGTCCCAGTTTTTCTTGATTAAGGCGAATGGATCTTCAATGGGATTGAGGTCCGGACTGTTTGGAGGAATCAAAATATTTATCAGGCCGCAGGCGGACAGGGTGGCTGTATTCTTCAAAAGTTGATCATAGTCGTAAGGCCAATTATAATCATACCTCCTTTGATTGGTGAGCAGGGGCATTGCCATGGTGCATGAGAATATCCATTGTACGCCTCTGAATGCCAGCATAACCAAAGACATTTTAATGATGTCGACGTATACCTGGCTGGTAATCGTATTTTTATGTCGACCGCCAGATTGGTCGCTCACAGAACTTGATCGCCATCCAAACCATGAGGCGTCGGTTTTTCTTGAATGCTGATGGCAAACCAGTGCGTTCTTTGGGGAGGTGCGTTCCGCATATTACCGCATGTGCCGACTTTATAGACTTGTCTAAGAAGAGTACTTAATCACAATAAAAATGCTTTTCAAAAATGAAAGTCAGTGACTAATGTATTTCTGAGCAAATAGGAAACGTTCCTTGATAAGTTTCTTACTTAACATGGCTTTACTGTAGCAATCTGATTGTAAAGGCCAAATTTCCGCATTCAGTTCCTAACTAGGATCCGAGAGAAAATTGGCGAATGCTCCCTATGAATAGCCCTAAGGGGCATATAATGGTATTTTTTAATGTTCGACGAATAAAATTGTCATCCTGTTTTGGTGTAGACTGTTTTCCTCCGGAAATCTTCCTTCTGGGAACCGTTTAATCTGCATACTTAATGAAAGTGATGACTGCCTCTGTGTGCGTCTCGGTTATCATTAGTCTCCGGAGTCAGCTCGAAACGCCTTCTGCACCTTCGACGTGCGTGTGCGTGTGGCTAGTACGACACTCACTTTGTAGGCGCGCGCGGGCGCACTGGCATGCGCGTGTGTGTTTCTCTACTGTCCAGTCGCCTGACTGCTTTCATTGTTTGGAAGGAAGCCAGCCTAAGCGTAAATCACTTGACCTCACGACAGTTCCCCCGTCGATTTCGATTATGGGCGCCGCGTGCTCCAACAGCCACAGCAAACGCTGAAGTAAGCCGCAACAGACAATGAGGCGAGCTGGGCAAGCGACAGGAAGGCTACAGCATACAGGGACAACACAGAGAACTAGCACGAGAGAGAACAGGAGTTTAGGCAGACTCGCGCAGAATATACCCACTTACTCGCCACTTCCACCTCCGTTTCCGGTGTAAAGACAAAGTCACTAAGACAGGGGATGAGGGAGGGTGTAGATGGCTGGCGCGGTAATCACTCAACACGCGCACACTTGACACAGCCATCTCGCTAGGTATGCTCCCGCCTGCGCGGGAGCGCCATAAAGGCCACATTAAGATGGAGAAATTGCAGCCTGACTCTCAGTCCTCCTTCTCCTCCCATGTGTTAGTTCGACCATCGCGCCACTACCTACCCCACTCTAACCCTCTCAACTGTGTTTAAACGGTGACAAGACAAGTCGAGATGGCCGCACAGAGAGAGGCCGTAGGCCGCAGCCGTAAACGCCGCCTAGTATATAGTGACAGTAGACTTTGCGCCGGTACTACTGCACTGTCTACTCTCACTCACCTATAGTAGGTGTCTAGCCTGATTCTAAGAAGCCAGGCCTCGTTCTGCTAAACAACCACTAATGCTATTTCTAGTGTTACTGCTAGGGTGCATCTGAGTAATATTGACGCTGTTTAAAGTCAGCGCAGGGATCATACCCCCTCAAACCTAACAACAAGTGTAGTATTACTGGCGCTGGCACTGGTGCCACCACTTATCAGCGTTGACGCTGACTGAGCCTTCAATAGGGTTCCTATACCCTTGATCTGAATAAGGAAGGTGAATCTGGGTTTAACTGCTTCGGGGAAGTACAGGCTTGGGGGCCTGAGCAAAGCTGTGCTTGCCTTGGCTTCCGCACTCTCAGCTCGATCCCTCGAGCTGTACGGAATAAGACGCTGTTGCCATAGGTGCTTGCATATTATGTAAGTGCTTATTCTATAAAGTATACTTACTGAGGCTAGTAGATAGTATACTAAAAGTACTGCCTGTGTATCTTCTATTTAAGGAGATGCACCCAGTATGCACTCCCCTGTCTGTATGAGGAAGAAGTGATTAGCATTTGGATAATAATAGAGCTGGGTGTCCTGATCAAAGATGCATACGCCTTGGTTTTCGCACTTTCAACTCGATCCATCGAACTGTATGGACTAAGAAGCTGCTGCTATAGGTACGTGCCTATGCCAGGATTACTAGAGCCAGCACGGGGTTAATGTCCCCTCAATCTTGACAAAAAGTGTCGCTAGCACTGATGCTGCCATTTGTCAACGGCGATGTGGGCTGAGCCAATGCTAGGGCTTATATCCCTCTGCTTTCAGTAGGAATGTGAGTCTGGGTTTAACTATTTCGGGTAAGTACTCGCTTGGGGGCCTGAGCAAGCTCTACTTGACTTGGTTTCCGCCCTCTTATCTCAAGAAAAGTAGTTCCGCTGGTTGAAGTTTGGTCTAGTCCGTGTTCCCTTGATCTCTAGTGTACTACTTTTGAAAGTATTATTCTAGGGGGCTAATTCTAGTAACCATACTTGCTAAGACCCGTAGGTGGTAGACTACCATGCAGCCTGTGCATACATGTGAGACATTTTAGTTTAGTGTGCAGTTATAGACCTATTAGGGGATATTAGTCAACTCAAGGTTTGGGAAAGGTTTATGCAACAAGAGCTGCGGATCTGTCGTGCATTTAGGTGGTAACAAAAGTACATGTCCACTTGTCAGGATACTTCTGTTAGAAGTGCCATGCCTAGGCTTAAGTGCTGGTTCTAGTAATCATACTTGCTAAAGCCTGTACATGCATGTAAAAATGTTGGAATTTTAGTAACAGCAGAGTTAAAGAATGTGTATTTGATGATAGCTTAATATCTGCCACCGATGCGCATCTACAATATCTATTTTTAGCTCAGAAGTTGCGGAGCACCGTCGGTCTAGTTGGAAGCAAGATTCTCCAGCAGTCCACTAGTCATGGAAGCTTGGCAACTTCCCTAATCAGCACTAATGATTCAGAAATATGATGTTCATCCTATTTTATATCAATTCAGTATAACAGGTGGGAATATTAGTTTATCAGCTGAGGTGATTCTGTCTCATTCGGTAGGTAAGGTTTTTAACTAGCTTCGCATTGTTACTGCTAGGACTCTTGCTTCTACTGCTTGTTCTTTATACTGATAGTACTGGTAGCGCCAGTGTTATTTCTATTTAACTGATAGTGGAATAGTGCGAGTATCTCTAAAAGAAGAATTGATGAGTACAGTAAGGAGAGAGTACACTACAAGTATAAATCTAAAGGACAGCCGTACAAATTACAGTATCAGGTAGGTACAGTAGGACAGTCTAAATCAAATGCAACAGGAGTAGGACGATTTCAGTGATGCTGGTAGTATTAATGTTAGTGGTGAAACCAGCAAATCAGCGCTCTCCATGCGTACTGCCCTTTCAACTCTATCCACCAGGCTGTCATCTTATTGGTTGACGAAAGTTATTAAGAAATAGCTCAAGTTTTACCATATCTTTATGTTACATTTTGCCATTTATTGTTAATTGGCTAAATTTTGCATTGTCTAACTCCCTCTTGAGGACCCAGAAGAGGTCTTCTTTGTAATAGGAGAGGAATCTGCTCTCTAGTCACTTAAGTTGCTACATGCTATTAGGTCGTAACAAGTGGCTGCCGTAGCCTTTCTAGGTTACCTAGATCTAGCTCAGATTTTTAGAGATAACCATCTTTCTAGAAATGTGCTCTACAAGTTCGGCACTGCCCATTTTCATTCAGTCGGTCTTTTGTTTGCGTAATCCGAGAACGCATTGTAGTTGTTGGACGACAGGCGATAACCATGCTGAGCATCGATATATTTCGTTGCTTCTGACACATACTTTGTGTATGGTAGAGGGTGCCAGAGTGCCAATGACTCTCTTCTGCTCATTCCCCGTTGGCACGTACGGAGGCAGTGGCTGACGAAACTGTTTGAGTATCAAATCCCTACTAGATGGTCCCGAAAGTGACGTAGTTCTCGCACTCATCCCTCAGGATCAGTTCAATGTATTTTCCCCTCTGGAGGAGTGCTCTAATATAGATGCGTTTATGCGCCATTGGGCGGTTGCTATGAAAATTATTCATTTGGGTTTTGTTAGTCGCCTTTCTATACACAGTGATGCTGGATTTTTCACTCGGTCTGCGTATGACGAGGATGTCAAGTAAAGCCACTTGTTCGACGTTCTCTTCTTCCCTTGTGAATTGAATGTCGGAGAAGATGTCGTTAAGCAGGTTGTAGAAGCATGCTGGTTTGCTCCCTTCGATTATAACAAACTTGTCATCCAGGAATCGGCATCAGAACGCAGGTTGGTATTGGTAAAAGGCGACTTTTCTCAGCGATGTCAAACCTGAGCACAATGCAAATCAAATAGTTTTGCGTTTTGAAGTGTGCTCGATGCTCTCTTTCTATGAAACTCTAATGATCGGTTTCTTGACCGAACTGAGACTTGTGACTAAGACCTGATCTGTAAGTGATAACCGTAACCGGTTAGGACAATGGCTTGATCCGGAATAAAAACCCAAGCATTTCTCTAATACGAATAGGCATCAGCAGGATATAATGCTGACAGTTTGGTGGTCTTTTTAAGTTTAATCCACTGCGGTGTTCTCATAACGAACAGCAGCATCAGCGCAAAAATTTACTGCAAGAAACTTGAAGAAAGGCATTTTCGCTTGGTAAAAATGAGACCTGCGCTAGCATAACACTGATAGAATAAAACCAGAAAAATTCCATGACCTTTACCACGCCTACCATATTATTCCATATTAATCTTTAAGCATCTAAACATTTCAAGCAACTTTCAGGAGCAAAAGTGAGTAAAAAAGGTACATTCAAAGCTTTCTTAGCACCAAAGCCAATAGTTTTTTACCGATGAGATGTAAGTGATCTTGTTCCTCGATAGCAGCGAGGTTCAAAGACTATGCACTGACAGATTTTAAAATACATAGTGTTGCATTTCCAAGGAGAAACGTTTGTTGCTGAAATTAGCAACTATTTTTCTAACAATGTAATATGTACCGCCAGCGAAAGGCGTTATTGCAAGTTTCAAATTACACAGTGAACAGATCTGGATTCTTCAAACTTAATTGGGGAGGTAGATACCGAGGCGGGGGCTTGGAACGTCACCAGTAATTAGTTCTTTTGACTGCTTTTATTTCAGATTTTCGGATTTGACTTGCTGCTGGTAGAACCTGACTATCGACCGGTGCTGCTCGAAGTGAACAGCAGTCCAAGTCTGCGGATTGACTGCATGCGGCCGCTGGTGCAGCCCAGTAGCTGCAAACATGGCCTAAATCCGGCCATCATGCACTCATCTAAGTATGCGGCCTTCTCACGCAGTCGAGTGGATGAGAAAGTGAAGACTGGCTTGCTAAGGGCTACTCTCAGTCTGATTGGCAGTCGTCTACTCTTTGAGCGCATGAGTATGGACTCACCGGAGAAGGCATACGCCTTCTTGAATGCCTGCGGCTACAAGACGCCGGCTATTCCGATGGAGCCTAAAACAGTTGAGACACCGGTAGAGGCATTGAAGATTGCGCAAAAGCCTTCGTCCAGGGGTAGTTCAGAGAAGTAAGTTCAAAAGCTTGTGTAAACGTGTGTTTCTTGTGCCCTCCATACTACCAATCAATTCAAAGAATGCATTGTATAGTAGATTCCCTACCTCATTAAACGTCAACCGAAATGCGTTAACGATTCGAACGCATTCATTTATTATGTTTTCGTTAATGTTTATCAAGATAATTTAGTCCCGACAGGTTTCTGACTTTTGGACGAGTATCATCCTGACCGTCCGTAAAATATATACTCTGTAATAAATTACTACTCAAGTGTTTTGTATTCTTTTCATTGTTTTTCGCGGCACTTCTAAATTCAAATGTATTTTACAGAAAACATGAGCAAAAATATTTTTCCTGTACTCGTTTTGTAGCAAATTACGCCTAACTCAAAGATTATACTCGAAGAAAGTGTAGCTTTCTGTTGAAAAATAGCTCTGAACTTTACAGTTCGTTGCATTTTAATTCAAGATTTCCTATCTATATGCTGTATATTTTCTCTCCAAGAAAAGTAAACGGCTGGGGTCGGCGACTTTTTAAACTCAGAGAGCCAAGAAAGCCAATATTTGGAAATATATTTCAGTGAGAGCCATATAATATATTTTAAGGTTAAAGTAAATTAAATCTGAGTATAATGGACAGCTGGATTTATTCTTTTGAATGATATTCTTTTAATATCCATTTTTAATGGACTTCTGGTGCTGCATTGATTAGCTGAAAGCTTTGTAGTCTGTTTGTTAGTTGGCGAGGTTAAGCTTCATGCAAACGTTGATGCTTTCATCCGTTAGACGTGATCTTGCGGTGGATTTGATGTATTTAAGAGGTGAGAATGCTCACATGCATATGTAGATCCAAACAAGGTCAATACAGCAATACTCACACGCTGCAGAGTGGGGTGTGTGACAGAAAGGGTGTTCCATGATTTGATTATCAGCTGGTCTTCGGGTTCAAGTTTTTAATTTCTGTCCATATGTGCTAGGTGGCCAACTACCCTTTATGTCGTACGATTCTTTCCAAATCTTCATTGAGTGACTCGAACTTATTCACCCACATGTCCGAGACCTTCGGGTCTGCCACGTTTCTTCAAAATCTCTAACAAAGACACCAGGAATGTAACTTAGGTCGGCTATGTTCACTGAACACTCGGCTGGATGGGCGACGAGCTTAAAACGGCGAGTTTGCTCACGGAATTCACCAGAGCGAGCTTTGACCGACTGAACAGGACTAAATGTGAAGCCAGCTAGCTGGTAGAGATGAACGTTTTGAGTGGGTTCAATTACTGGGCATGTACCTTTATATTGTTTCAGTTTTTCAAAATGTAGTAAGCGATTTGTTTCAAGATCAATGATAAAAAGCTCCAGCTTGTTTTCAAAAGCAAACACGACTTTTTGAAGGGATAGCAATGTATTTTCATTGCCTTGCATTTTAAAGTTGAGCTGGTTCACATTTTTGAGCATACCCACGACATCAGAAAACATGAGCAGCCACTCAGTTCATGCTAGCTCAGGGTACTCAATGTCCTTTCTTTCAGAGAAAGTTCGCGTTTCATTCAGACAAGCCGCAAAACGGCTAAGCACCTTCCTTTTTGACAACCAACGGACATTGCTGTGCAAAAACAGCCAATGATCGTTATTTCCAACTTCATCCAGCAGTGTTTTAAACTGTCGATCATTTAAGGCTCGGGCAACAATAAAGTTGATCACAGAAATGACCAGCGACAGCACTTTGCCAAGTTGCCCATCACACATCTGAGTACAAAGTGCCTCCTGGGGTAGAATGCAATGGAAATGTGGGATGTGTCTATTTTCATGTACACAGGGAGGCGCCACAAATCCTTTGTTTTCCCAACCATACGCGAAGTACCATCAGTATGCGGAGATAAGTTTATCCATAGGTAGTTTTTTTCTCGAGCGAACTCCATGAAAGACCTAAATAAATCATTATCTCTTGTGGAACCTTTTATTGACAGAACAGTAAGACATTCTTCGTGCAGTGTATCACCAGAAGCATATCTTAAAATTGCGCTGAACTGCACCAAATGGCTTACTTCTGCTGACTCACCCAAAGCCAGGGAAAAGAATGGCGCTGCATTTATGTCTTCCATTTGCGATTCCTCCACGTGGGTTGCCATCATGATGGTACGCTCATTAACAGTTTTTGTCAACACAGGCATGTCTTGTGTTCCTTTGATTATCTTGTCATTGTTCAGAAGATCATCAAAACGTTTATTGGCTGCATCCAGCATGAACTTTTTTAACATACCGCCATCTGTGAATTTTTTTCCGTTCCTCCCTATTGCTTAAGATCAAGCAAAGTTAGCGAAGTTATAGTTACCTTGCTGGGTCCATACGTGGAATTGCTTCTGGCTGGCTTGCACCCTGCTCATAAGCTCTTGGCATGCTTTGTTTCTGTTATCTCCCGCCGGGTAGTTGAATGCAAAGTTATCATGGCATGTGTTGAAGTGGTGCTTTACATTCGACCGTTTCATTGATGTTTTCTTGTCATTGCAAATAAGACACACCGCATAACCTGCTCTCTCCTCAAAGGCCAATTCTTCGGCCCATTCGTCCTGAAATGTACGATACTCCTCATCTCTTTTTCTTTTCGTCCTCTTCTTTGTTGCAGAGGTTAACTTTGGTCAAGTGAGAGAGAGGGTGTGTGTAGTGGTCAGGGATGTGTAATCTACTATAACCACTACACTTAGAGTATTCCGCCTGATAAAAGAAAGCAATCAGATGTTAGGAACGATTTATTAGTACACAAGGCCAGTTTCCGCGAATGGACTATCTGCTTGCGTGTGATAAATGCGTCCGTCTAGGGAGCATAAACACAAGGAACTATGGGTGACAAGGCAGGCTAGCCTACGCGCGTAAAATAGCCTTGAAAAAATGACATTAAATAAGCTAAAGTAATGTGCGTGGACTGTCGTGCTTCAATAGAGCGTCTGTTATTTAGCGAGCTTATCGCGACCGTTGGGACGCAGGTGGAAAAGAAAGCAGCTGCTGTCGGCTAGTAGGAAATGGAACACTGAAACAACTGCAAGTTCAAACCTAAGGGGGCCAAAACGCCAGAGATTGGTCGAGATTAAATTGATTCTTATACACGTCTCGGCAGTGGCACATCATTGGAGGGACCAAAACCACCGAACCTGAAATTCCTAGTTCCAGTTTTATCTGAAAGCTGGATGCAATCATCGAAAGAGCCACATCTGGCTCGGGGGCTATATGTTGCTGACCCCGGCTCTACGGTATAAGGAAGAAATCACATAGTTCTCATAAGATTTTGCAATGGATGTGGACCAAATTGTATAATTTATAAGTGGCACTGATAAATGGATGGCTGCCTTAATTTATGAATCCAACTTTCACGGCCTTAAAAACTCTCATAGCTAGAAAGTTTTTGAATTTGAGAGGTACCCTTTTCTTCAAATCCACACTGTTATCGTGTAATTTGCTACCAGGCGAAAACAAGAAAGAATATTTTTGTTCATAATTTCTGTTAAATGTACTTGAATTTATAAGGCAGTGAAAATAATTGAAAAAATGCATACCACTTAATTAGGCATTTTTTACAGAGTATACTTTTTGCAGGCTCTTTCAAAAGCCAGCAACCTGATGTGACTTGAGTATATTGGAATAATCTGTACACTGAGCATCATTGCAACCATCCGTACTTAAGATGTGCGAATCTAAAACAAATTTTAGAATTTTGGTTGATATTTAATGAGTTAGGGAATTTGCTGCAGTCATCGCAATTAATGTACCGGCACACATATGAAACGAAACCATTCGTGCGGGCATTTGAATCCCAGTCCCTATTTTTTCTACAGTCTCTTCACATGGGAAGTTTGATTTATGTACATCAGGTAGTTATTTTTGCTAATTATGTACTGATCTGCATCACTGCTTCTATGCTTGTATGATTTCGCATGCATTTGGGCACTCCTGTATGATGCATTGTTTTTTGCAGAGGAGTTGAGAAACTTTTACGAGCCAGCCTCATCGTCTTACCTCGACTTTGAGACAGCAAATGGAACGACGCAAATGTGAGCACTAATCGTTCATATTCAGACATCTCTTATAATAGGCGACTAGGATCTGTTACCACAACTACTGGCATCACAACCAGCACTAACACCACCACAACCATCACCACCAGCACCGTGGGCAAAGAGTATGAGAACGTGAGCGTCAGAGAAAACATAATTTTCATAAAAGCAATTTCTCTAGGACACCACCATGCATACTCCGTGCCTACTTAACACAGAATCTCCAGTTCCTCCTCCGAATCGTGATAATCGTGTTAAACAACCAACGCCCTTTGCCCCTACTTTTTGGCACTGCAGGTTAGTAGGAGCCCAGCATCTTTTTCCACTGAATCTTGGGTATTTTATTGGCGAGCTTTTCAGATAACATATTCACTAGGATGCACCATCCTAAGAACTTGGAGATGGACGTCCTCAACATAATTCAACTGCATTACAGATAAAGATTGACAGCTAAATCTTGAGCCTCACCAGCAGCCGTTCAACTATTAGTGGTATTATTATTAGGGGAGTGGCAGATTTGAATAATTCAATTGACCCAGCTGTGCCAAATTTGGGCCCTCGGTGGGATGCAAACCCACATCTGCAGCGATGGCTTCAGTGCAGTTAACGCTCTACCCATTGAGCTACAAAGGTACACTGAAAGCCTTGCATTTAATCACACTTGGGCCCATTTACCCGCCTAGCCTTCTGTGCGTATAAAATCCGCCGATACGGATACACTACACTGAATTGTTAGCGATTAATCTATAAAGGATAAAATGATAAGCATGTTAATCATTAGAAGCAAAGTGTGGGAGCTGATCACAGCCAATTCATGTCCTATACCAGGAAGAAATGAACACGTTCTGGTGCAATTTTTAGCCAACAATAGACTCATTTACAAACAATTCAGCAGGTACCTGTTTTTGTATATTTTTCATGCAGCGAAAGAGGTTCAAAATATAAATTGGCGAGCATACATCTGCTTTTGATAAATTCTCTACAGGCCTGTACATTTATATTGTAATTAGCTTAATAAAATATAAGGAGAAGGTGACAGATCTAAAAAATTAAATGACCCAATTGTGAAAAATGTGTGGCCTCGATGGCTTTTGAACCCATGTCAACAAGAGAAGGCTTGAGTACAGCCAATGCTCTACCACGTTCTACAACGCGCACCGGGAAGCGTGAATTCAATAACAATTGGGTCGATTTATCCGCCCAGCCTATTGCAAATATGGAATCTATCAATACTGATTCAGTAAGCTGACTGTCCAGACAAGATTTCCTAAGCAATTATCTGAACTCCACCATAATGACTACCAGTCTACTTGATTATTAGAAGGGACGACAGAATTGGTAAAAACATTGTGGGGTTGTCAAGGTAGAGGAATGGACACAATATATCAGCGTCAGGGTGTTCGGGCCACCGGCTTCGCTAGGTTGATTTGCCGACCTTCGGTCATAATAACTGCGGTGACTTAACGAAGTTATTTTGGGCATTTTCTTAACCTGATGGTAGCCGATTCTGCTGCAGCCAACAGAAGCTCTCCCGGGAATTTTGACTATCTTAACAGCACCTTGTAGATCACTCATAAAGCATCTCTGGCATCTACGTGATGTTATGAGACTATCATTCGCACTAGAATGTAGCTGTTAATACTCTTTATTTGGCCCTTCTTTAACTGTGCTGGAAGATGTTCTTGTACACCCTTGGGCAAATGCCGACTCGCGAGACCAATATATTGTGATCTACAGGAGCAGATACATGACTAGACGTACATCGATGTAGTCTAGGCTGGCAGTTTATCCTTGACCCCTCTGTATAGGATGAGAGTAATTAATCTACGATATCAATAAACAGGCCTGAAGAGAATGTACCGAAAGCAATCGTATGCTCGCTTATTTATTTTTTGAATTTTTCCAGTGGGAATTTTGCCAACTTAAAGGGGTACTGGAACACCAGTCTCGAAAAGCCAGTCAAAAAGGCTATGACCTATTTCTGGTTAATCAACTGACAAGCCCTGAAAGGTAGTCGGATAACGATCCATAATAATACAGCCGATGTATCAACGTAGACTAAGGGTCCAGGACGCTCATTTATGTCTTGTTAGCCAGCCACACGAAACCCCAGATGCTTGGCTATTTATATTTAGTCAGATTTTCTACGCATAATTATTGAGTAAGCTGATTCGATGTTCTTTGACTATGTCTATGATAAGGAATCCGCGACGGATCTCGAAACGTTAGGCGAATAAAACTATTGTCCCAGCGATCGAGTTGTCTTTTTGTCTATTAAATAGACGTTGACGAGCTGAGCGACGGTTAACAACCCTTCCCCAGGTTTGAGTAACCTGGATTTCAGGCTCGAGTTCTTTTATCATTGGGTGTTACCTAGATCAACGCTGTACCATTAAGCTAAAGGCCTATTGTAATGTCGATAGCGATTGAAAATACTAACTATAATGGGCTAGTTTTTCGCGCATCATGCTGCGGAACATACTCTTAAGATGCGCATGGGATATAAATCTCCTTTTTTCTGTCCTAAAAAATCTATTCCGTCGCCCTCCACTTTTTAGCCAGAGTCTTCCACGTCTAACGCAAAAGAATTCGCCTCCTGAGTTGAGGACCGTTCGACGGCACAATCCAGATTTCCCCTCGCAGTGGATGCACGACCGCCTGTCGCAGATCTACGATATTGGACGAAAGCCACGGTCACCCAAAGTTCCTTCACTGGAAGTCAACCTGGAGGATATTGTACCCAGAAGCCCACCCTGTTGGCCGCCTCTTCGTAAACGTACCCTGTCTGCCGTTTACGGGCGCCAGCATGTCAACGAAAAACTCACCGCCTCCTTCCTGGACAGGAGAAGGGTTGCCAATTGTCGGTCAGTTTGTGGTCAATTAACTAAATAGTTATCAGCAGAAAAGGTAAATAAATATAAATAGTAGAGCAATGCAGATAATAGGAGGCAAAGGTAGGCGCAGTATTTCACCGGTCGGCTTTTGCGAATACTCTATACCGGGTACAGACTGCCGTTAAAAGACAGAAAGTCAGAAACCTGGACAAGTTTGGGCAGCTAAACTTATCCAAGAGAGCGCGGAGAGAGCTTTATTTTCGATAATTTTTATTGAGGGAAAGATATACCAAGGCTTTTGCGCTCCCTATTCGTAAAAAAGTGGCTTATAAACGCGACGATACAGAAGCAAAATTGAAAAAAAAATTAGTCGGTTACATAATTACAGACGTGAAGTGAGCAGCCATCGGTTATTCGAAAAGGGTAAACATACATGCCTTCTTGTTTATTACGCGTAGTACAATTGCATGTAAGTAGCATTATCGTATGGATTACTGTGTAGATGGTGAACGAGAATCTTGAGATGGAGGAAACAGCACCTTTGGACAGAGCGTTCCACGCTGCAACCACATTGCCATTAAAGAAAGACTTGCGTCCATCGATCCTTGCTTTAACTGGGCGTTGTTTTAGAGGATAACTGCATATAGTGTACGTGTTAGCCTGAATAAAATATCATCACGAACAAAGCAAGAGTCCATGCCATTCATACTGCCCATGGTTAATATGAGCTTTCCTCTTAGTTGCCTGTAGGAGAGGGGAAAATATGTATAGGGTTGACAGTTTGTTTTAATAGGGCAGTTTTCCCAGAGCTTTGAACATTTTTTTCGCCCGCCTCTAGAGCTTCTTTACGACGACGCAGGCTTTAACAGTCCAATGTCTCCATGTCGGTATAAAGCATTCTAGGTGCAACCGAAAGAAGCTTCCAAATATTTTGGAAATGCTGTCCTTTTCAAAACCCATAAAGGCTCCCTTTATCAGTTGCGATATAGTTCTGGCCGACTTCGTCGCCTTTGGGCACTTCAATGTTGGTTTTGTGAAGACGTCATCCACACACTCAACTCCTTCTGACTGTCAACTTGTCGCAGCAGTCCTTCTACATCTGTCAATTTGAAAAAAATGATGTTTTCTACAACCGAAGGGCATAAGCCAGCACTTTAACCAGTCCACTAGCCTATTTAAGTTTGCAGATGGTTGTAATCCGCCGTATTTTTCATATCTTTCCAAAGTTTAATGTCGTGAGCAAATAAGGTGACATCACATTTTAAGTCCCTGAAACAGTCGTTCAAGTGATAAGGGGGGACTAAAAATGTGCCCTGTGATACGCCAATCAACATGGTTATCCCTGAGGAGTGCTGGCACATGTTTTTTACACTGTGGTATCGTACAGTCAAAAGTTTATGGATTTATACAAATATTTTCTGACAGTCGCCATGCGTTTTCTAGTTTACACAGATAACATTGGTGAGGGACGCTGTCGAAGGTCATTTTAAAGTAAGCACAGATTGCGTGGAGCATTTTGCTTTCGTTCAAATGAGAAGAGCAGGTCCGTCAGACAGGACATACCACTGCGAAAGCCGTGTTTCGCATTTAAAATCAGCTGAGCATGTTCAAGAAGTTGTATCAACACTTCCTTAGTCCTTTTTCCATGCTTTCGCAACAAATGGAGGTGAAAATTCCCGGCCTGTAGCGTTTCACAGACGCTTGCTTTCCAACCTTAAACGGGGAGATAATAGTTGCGGATTTCCAAACAGAGGGTAGGCAACCAGTATTAAATTACGTCTAGAAAATTAAGGCAAGCGGCTTGACCATTCCAGATACTAGCTAATTCAACAGCTTGGCCGAGATGGCGTCAAGGCCTGGCGACTTCCGTAGTGTCAAGTTGGAAAACTTTACTGAATTATTTCTTCGGTCAAGAGGAACATATCAATAATAGGCATTACTTAGTCTTCACGTGTGAGTGGAAAAAAGTCGAGTTCAGTCTTCACGACGGACCGAAAGAACTTAGAAAGATAGTCAGCCTTATTTTTTCCTCTAAGATTTTGGCATCTTCGACAGTTTGATAGGATCCTTGTTCCTTGCGCTTTGCGCTTTGCCTTAAGGAAGGACTTTGGGACTAACCATTGCACGTTTTAATAGATCGAGAAGTCAAGTTTGCAAACATATCTTTTCAGCAAATCATCCTCAGGCCAAAACATTTGCACGATAATGAAAACTGTACAGCTAGGCAGGGTTAAATAGTGTATTCTAATTACAATTCATCGTTTATGCGTCGCCCGCATGGCGAGTTCGGCGTGTAGAGGTCCATGTGTTGGGGGAGGGGGAGGGGTAGGGTAGGTAATTGGGTTGTTTGTGGGGGTGGATCAGAGGGCAGATACATGGACGGATAATTGCTGCTATTTACGCGCATTGAACGACTGTCACTGGGGTATTGGGGCAAAATGTGATCGCCACCTGGCGTCAGGGTCGGCCACGGAAGTGCAAGGGCTTCTGCCAGCTTCTTCTGACAACACAGCACTGGATTTGCTAGCCGTTTAGCCACTTCTTCGGCTGTTGCAAGCACCCGAGGCAAAATTACCCTGTCCCCCACCCTGTATCTGCAAAACAGCTTAAATCGAGGTATTGCAAACTTCCTACGGTCAACCTGTTCTGATAACCATTTTTCTGCTAATGAAGTTATGTCTGGAAGGATGTCAAATACGTAGATTCTCAGTTCGTCCATGTTTGGGAGTAGACCCTATGCATTATTATACATGAATGTCAGCTGGAAGCTTATGTGAGGTCTTTTTGTAATCCTGACAGTCTGATGAAGTCTACTCGCTGGATCAAGAAGGGGACAGAAAGTCCTTCGAATCTCTGTTCTGTTCTCCTTTGGTTCGTCTTGTTCTCAATGCTAGAATTAATTCGCCCCCCACAATATCCATGAAGAGGCCAAGTATGCTTTAAATACTGAAACAGGAATGGCTAATGACAAACTGGGTGATTTTAAGTGATAATAGGATCTTGATACATGCCGATCCACGTTCTCTTATTTTTGAGACTTGAACAACCGAGTTGTCGTTTGCGTCAAACAGCTTCTTGGTCATTTCCCTTGCAGAATTCAGAAAAGGAGGAGCTATTGCATTGGGTTAAGTAACTAGGTAAAACCCTTGCCTCTGCTATCTTTAGGTCTGGTTCCGTAGGACAAAAGAAGAAGTGAAACACCAGATGGGCGGAATATTATATTTTGCATAGAGTTAGTGAATAATAGGTTCGAATAAGTTGACAGTTGGACGCATGCACAACCACCCGCGAGAGAGCTGCGTTCGAAATATGTGACCGTGATAGTCGTCATAGTGAGGTCATGTGTGAGTCAGCTTCAGGAAGATGATTGAGGTAGGCAAACACTAATGGTTGCGCAAGTGCTAGCAACCGCAAAAGGTTGCGCGCCAGCACAATTTTCAGCACCCGTGATTCCATATCCCAGAGGCGGGCCAAGAACTACAGTCACGCGGCCTCATTTGTGGCGCTACAGGGGGCACTACAGAGCCACTGCCTTTCCATGTCAATTGATTGCTCGAAATTTTAACTCCTCTGACAGTTTTCTTCATTCCCTCCCCCTCCAAATTCTTCAAGTGATGCTTCTTTTTGCTTTGCAGGGATTCACGTAATCTCCTGCATTGCATATACTCCGAGGACAATGTTTACTTTCCATGCCAGCCGGAGGGAGAGGATACGCGGGATACAGAATGCGAAATCATCTCCTGTCGCACACTTTCTTCCCTTGAGGTAGTCTTGCCATTTTATTGAGGCTTTCATCGCCTAGCACACCTCACTTAACCCTGGTTCTCTCGCCCAAACTTTCCCTTCCTTCGAGGCCTCCAAGAATATTGAGATTTGTGAGGTTGGTGCCTAAGTCCTACCCTCTTTCTTTCTTGATTGCTTACGTAGCCACCGCCCTTTAGGACAGTAAGGTGTGCCAAGTCTTTTGAACTCTTGATTGATTATTTAGTCGCCAATCTCTAAGGCAGCAAGATGTGACAACTATTTTCAACTCTGAGGCTCCTGTTGTCCTTTCCTGCAGACTGCAGCCGGCGGTGACATTGTTAAAAAAGAGGACGCAACTTCGCCGGATAACATGACCAGTCTTCAGGTAAAATTTATCCCAATTTATGCTCAGAGGGGCATTTAGGTTGAACAGACTATGACTTCACAAGTTCAGACAGAAACCAAGACGGAGCACGCTGAAGTTGGTGGCATCGCAGAACCAAACAAAAACCAATCAAATGCACAGAGCTATGGGAGTTTGACTGCTGAGGTCTGCCTCGATTTTGGTATAGAAATTACGTGTCCTTTTGACTTTCACTTATTTCCAGTCCTACGCTCTAACTATTGAGCCATGGCTCGTTGTCTTGCCGATTTACCTCGGAAGATATTCACACATGTTGATTAACTTTCACCAATCGCTAACGGAACTCACTTGTCCCGCTCTACCTTTGGGCTCATTCTCGAACTTCGCCAGCAGTCGCACAGCAGCTACATACTCCCCTGACCTCCACTTATTTCCAGGCCAGGTGCGAATCATTGAGCCCATGAAAAAGAGCTCGTTGTTAAATAAAACTGGAAATGCGTTTTAAGACCATTTCCATAATTCTCTGCACAATGTTCGGTAGGGAATGGTTCGGCAGTCCACTTGGTGATTGTCTTATGGCTTGCTAACTGAAACGACTGGAGTAGTCACGATTACGCTGGATCGCCTTCTCTTGGATAGCGGGTTGTTTAGGACATTATAATGTAGATAATGCTGTGAATGGAGTCATAAAGATGTAAGGTTGGGGATTGGAGTTTAGGATTTGGATTAGGAAATTAGTACTCTAGGTTTATTGGCGCATATAGACAATTTTGGATCCCGTTTCCGGTGAAGTAGTAATTCCGGTTACAGTTCTAAACCAAAATCTATACTCCTTACTTCTCTTAACCCAGCACCATACTTACATTCCCACAATTATCTACTTCTAAACTCTCCAAACAACCCGCCAAAACCCATGTCCATAACTATCCAAGAGACTACAAGCCAGCGTAGTAATGACTACTCAAATCGTTTCAGTAAGCTTGTCATAGGGTAACGATCGTTTAGCATCCAATTCTGCACCGAAAGCTGTCATCTTATCGTCCATCCAGATGCCTAATCTACTGGCTTCAGACGGGCTGCGACAATATTATTATACAGGATAGTTGTAAACCAAACAACAGATGAAGACAAAAGCGTACCCTTCGCTGGACCGCTGATTACAAAATAAAACTAGACAGGGCAAGCAGCTCTTTTTTTGTTTTGAGGGGTTGGCATTTCGATAAGGTTCTTACATCCATGACACCGTCTGTGTGCCTTTTAGTCCAAAACGTCACTTACCGCAACACAAAGGCAACTTCCCAAGGCGGTGACGGTTACCGATCTACGCTTGTTGGATAAACTGGCCGATATCTTCATCACCATCCTTTCTGAGAGGCGCCTAGTTGAACAGCAAATTGTCTCCGGAATCGACCATTGCTCTGCCGCGAATTTCCCCTACGTCATCCACTTGGACAGTTCCGGAAGGACCTTGAGCGGTCATCATATACATCGTTTGGATTGCTCTTTGGGTGTTGAGGTGCTCACACCTCGAATGGACAGCTCTGGTTTTCGCAGTTTTGTACAGTAAGCGCTTCTCATTTTGATATGCAATCCCTTAACTCACTAGCTGAAAGCCCAGACACGTGATGATGGCACAGTAACTGAGTGAGTTCAATTCAATTATTGGTAACAGTCTGCTACGGGGCTCACCACGGAAACCAAACTCCCAGACTTCTGTCATACGGGAGTGGTGGTAATACAATTTATACGGATGGGGTGATATGAAGGCACAACCGAGCAAATAAAAGAAAAACATCAAACAAAAGCTGGAAAAAGCAAATAAAACTACTATAAAAAGCTTATCTATGTAAAAGCAACGAAAGATCGATGCTTGAAAAATACATTTAAGTAATAAATCATAAATCAAGCCAAATATATAACACAAGTACAATAAAATAATAAAATAAGAACACAAATAAATTATTTTGACCAAGGTTCACCTGTAACAGAGTTTTGGGGGTTTGTTTTCAGATGTGAGCCTTATAATAGACTGTTACCCAATTTATCATCCATATTTTATGACCAAACCTGAAAAGGTTTCATCCGAAGTATTTACTCCAAGTTAGCTCATTTCTTTCTTTGACAATTAAACTGGGAAGCTTGCAAAGTTGAGTTCATATAAAAGAAAACACAGGACGAACGTCAGGGGGTGGGACACTGATGGGCTGAAGCCCTTGCAGCGGCATAGGATCAGCGCAGCACGTGTTTCTGCGCTTTTTGCTAGTAGCTATAGTGTCATCATTGTATATAATTACATAGTGTATACTTCTAACCTCCTGTTTAAAGCTCGTGAATATTACGTGGTTATACCGCAGTTATTGGTTACCTTCAATTCAAATCTTCATTTAAACCTTGCGACTGTACCAGAGGAGGTTTCCTCTGAAGGATGAACGTCAAGTTCTTGCATTTACCCTCCTCGGAAGTTACCCAAGGCAGTTTACAATTCCTGTTATTTATTCAGTCTATCCTTCATCCGGTGCTATACCCAGCCGAGGTTGGCGAGGCAACGACGTGGCGGAGGTGAAGTTTTTGTTTGACCATACGTTTTCAGACGTGTTTGCTCATCACCCCATAATCTGTAAACTCCACTTGATCGAAACGCAAAAATCCATCCTCCGTTTGAAATGATACTGACAGGCTTTTGCTAACCATAAAAAGCTATTTCTTCCTTAAATATTTAATTCCACATTTCCTTCTCATAATTCTATTTACTTTTAGATCATCCAAGATATCGTAATTGGGGCCACAGCATTCTTCGTGGTTCGGGTGCTATAATATATGGCTGCGAAAATGTTTTCCATCTCCAAATGCGAAAATATTTTCGTGGGACTATAAATTAGGCAAAACAGATATCAAGTAAGACAATGCCTTTTAACCCGAGTCAATCTGCTAGATTCCGACCCCACGTTGAGCCTTGATTCGAGGGGGGGGGGAGGAAAGGAAACCCTGGACACGTCTAGAGCGATGATCTGGACAGCGGTGTTTAGGTGTCCCTAACTCTCCGTCTCGTTCGAGAGTAGCCCGCTGAATGCTCAAAACCTTTTTTTTCGAAATACAAACGGAAGGTACCACTGTCGAGTGATTTCGATAGTCGGAAAACTCGACATCATTAAAGGAAGTCGTAAATGCATCTCGTCAAGTCTTTTTGGAGATCAGACTCGGAGACAGTTAATGTTAGCTGAATTGACCACCATGGTTGGTCGATCTTCAACAGCTCCGCGAGGATATTACATAAACCATCCTTCAGAGCAGTAGGACAGTGACGGGGAACACTAGTACAAGGACGAAACCGTAAAGGTCCAACTGTAGATATGAGCAAATGACCAAGCTCACCAGAGAAATAAGATCGGCCCAGTTCTCCGGATCTGTTGTGGGTCTGTGATAACCAAAATACAGACTTATGTTGAAACAATGGGCCCGTAACGCGTACGCTCATTCTCCTATCGGAAGTAGCCTGGTTCTCGAAAAACCATGGCCATCAAAATTGACCCATCAGTTTCAAGGTCAATTCAACCATGACAACTGAACTACTCATATCCATGTTCTCGTGGCATTTGACGTGTGCCCTCGTCTGTTTGCCATATTTCACCAGCCTGTTAGCCGATAATTATGCAAAGAATACAATGCCCTCTCAAGTGGCATCTTACAGCTCCTTTTTCTGCTCGGGAACAGGTACGGTTTACGCGTGGCTTTAGCTACCGTGCAGGATGAATTAGCTCCAACATCCCGTTGACATCCTGATCCGTGCGAAACCCTAAACAAAATAAGGGATATACCAGGAGAGGTCTAACTGTGCGTTGCGCTTAAACGTACTAGTCTAAGGGACGTCAGAAATGCCCACTCAACGGCCGAAGAATGCCACCAGAAAGAAAGGGCTCCCGGCAACCAATGCACGCTGTTGTGAATGAATGAACAATCGGTGGACAGCGGTAGAGCGCCTAGAATGTCCAGAAGGACACGAATAAACCTAGCATCATGGATGTGATGGATGTGAGGGACGTTTTTTGTCGCCATAATTTACTTTACTGATAGCCGAGATACGCCTATCGGACGAGCATGCATCTGCAGCCGCGAGGGCGGGCGTCCGAGAGTGTGAGAGCGCAGACGTCGTCACAAGCGAAGCTATGTATGAGTCAGTCCCTCAGGGATATTATTAGCCAGACCGAATGGGGGAAGACTGACAGTAGTGCATACATACGTGCTAATAGCCGCGAGAGGTGGAGCGTTGCCCTTTGGCCGCTACACGTCCGTATCCAAGTTATCAAGGCATTGTGCTTAGCAAACCGAACGAAGGTGAGCGTGCAGAGTAGAAAATATGTTGTGGTGGAAGGACGGTAAGCAGGAGTCGGTGAAGACGTCGTAGCGATTAGTGCCGTCGACAGAAAGAAGGCTCTGGAAATTTCCTGTTCACAGGGCCTATTTTTCTATAGTTGGTGCACTAAGGTCAGTCGCTTAGAAAAGCTGAAATCGAATAATGGAGGTTCAGGATAGTGCATTCAGTGACCCCAGTCGGTTTCTGTCTCAGCTTATTTAGTAAGTGTAATAGTCAATGCCCTTGAAAACCCTATGTCGGTGTATCATGTACATCGGCGCACGCACTCTTAAAACTTGCATGCCAATAAAATCAAATTCATAAAATGTGAGTAGCATTTTTTTTATAAACAAACCTCTTCCTCGAGTTTTAGTTCTATTTTGGAGTGTCGAGGGAGAACAAACAGCATAAATAAATATACGAGCGTTTTTTAAAAAGCTTTACAGAAGTCACACCCCCTCAACTGACAACGTGAGATCATTCCATTGTTATACCATCCATTATGCAAAGAATGTCGAACGGATGTTTAGCCTGGGTATTTTAGTGCGCAACTTTATTGGGTATTCCAGGCGACAGTCACTACTAAAACATGTCCTCAGGGCACAGCCCCTACTCAGAGGAATGTATTATATTGTAAGTCAAAGTAATACAGCTTCTTTGTCATATGCGACATAAAGAGAGTATATTAAGGCACGCTGATATTTCTATATCAGAGCGATTTTTAAAACCCCTGACAAGCCTTTTGCTTGACGTTCCACACTCCCGAGACATATCTTACCTGTTAAATTCAAGTGGCAGATGTTTGGGAGACGCTGCGAACTGCAGTCTGTTTGGCGGATCTTCTGAGTCCTTCGTTATGACCAATAAAAATTGGAAGATCTCGGCTTTCCAGTAGATGATGAAAGTGCTTTTCTCAAAGATAGACAGCAGTTAGTTCACGTTCGACTGAGTTGTGGGGGGTTACGGGCTTTGATAAGATCCTCGCGAAGAAAGCCAGGGTAGGGGTACGAATCTGTATGACCCCATCAACGCAATTTGTTTATCCCTGTGAGATGCTACCGTGTGCTTTTACTTGTTTCCTTTATTGTCTCTAGGCGATGTCATTTGCGGAATTTCGGTATAAACATCCATGATCTCGAGCTAATGTACATGAAGCACAAAATCTTCTGGTTCCGAGTCTACGAGTCTGACTGCGTCGAAGCAGAAAGTGGTGAGTCCCTAAAGTAGTTAGTATCTACATTGTTGAGAACTCAACTTTTATAGGTCCAATAGATTATTCATCAAAGTCGGGCTAATGTTGGCCTGTTCATAGTGTTATAACGACGAGTTCTGCGTTGCCAGTGCTGTAACGGTGGCGTCTGACGTTTGTCACAGTCGAATACGCCCTGCTGAAATCCCTAAGGAAGAACACAATAAGAAGGGCATAATTCTGGAATCCACCCAGTGGAGGGTCTATTGTGTACAAACCCTGGAGTTGCTGCCTCGGGTGGTAGTTGTCGCTGGTTGATCTCCAGCGTGCTGATGCCCCCGCCTTGGGTCTGACCCCGGCGATGGGAACGGACTGTTGTTGTACTTGCAGTCCTTGTGCTGTGCAACTGTCTGTCTGAGATGTGACAATTTCTTATAAGGGGATAAGGTCACGCATTCTTTTGTGGCCTGATTGGCCGCATTTGGATAACGTCCTGCGACCTGTTGGCCCTCAGGGAACTGCGACCAGTTGGCACGTGAATAAGCTCGTGTACATGCGTACGTGCGTGTCGGGTCTAAGGTCATTGTGTGTCGACAGGCATCGCGCGGGCATAACCACCACGAATGCATATGACCTATAAAGCGGTTAGAGCGAACACACAAAGACAGTTGGCTAGGCTTGACGACTCAGGAAAGCCCCCAAATGTTGCTAGAATTTGGTCAGACTAATCTTCTAACACATGCCGTGCGTAAACTGTATGGAGATTTTCGCTGCACTTTAAATATTAAAATTTTGGCCATAACATTTGTTGGATACTGCATTCAATGCATCAGTCTAAATAGCTGGCTTCGTGTAATTTGCGCATCTCCTTATCTCTGTTTGCTCCGTCGAGTGACATTTGGAGATATTGTTAACTAGCAAAAAACAAAGGCGTGTTGGATTCACCTATCTCACTTGCCCATACTTCTGGAAACTGGGTTCAAGACTTGCGTTGCGTCTTCTTACTTTCTGCTAGTTTCGAAATAATCATTCAACATTTCCTTGTCCTTATCAAAAACATATCTTCATCAATGTGTGAGGTTTTTTTCTGATTATGATGGCGAATTTAGAAATTTCTGTATCAATGAGTTGGTCTTACACATGGTTCCAGTTGGTTGAAGATTATCAGTTCCCTCTCACGAAAGAAGAAGCCATTTTTGGGCATATACTCACGTCAGAATACTGTTCGTTTTTAAAAGCATGAACATTGCTTAGAAAAGACGAGCCTAAGGTTCAGTTATGTTTGGGGGTCTGAGTGGTGGGTGCGCTCAGAGCACTACAATTATCATGCCTAGTTCCCTGTAGGAAAGGAAGTTGGAAGACTAGTAAAAGTTGTGACGAAAACGACTCGATCCAACATTTTTATTTGCCTGACGTTTCGAGATCCGTCGCGGTTTCATCGTCAGAGAAATAAGCAGAAAGCAATGGCAGATATGGGTGGCCACTAGTAGGAGTTGTTTATTCTGTACACAATTATCAAGTCCGCACGGTCAACGAACTCGCGGCAATTAATGAGTCGAAGGCAAAGTCTGAAGCCATCAATGCACCAATCAAGACCCCAAGCGGTGGTTACGTGAGCTGCTAATTATATTACGCATACGGATGACCGCTACCGTGCAATCTGTGCATGTATCACTTCAATCTGCGCAGCTCTCGCAATCTCCTAGATTTACCTATGAACAAGGATTCTCGACAGAATCCGAAATGTTTGGAAAATAAAATTATTGTTCCAATGATCTTATCTGTTTCTTTTTCTTTTTTTTTTCTTCTTCTTCTTCTTCTTCTGAGAATAAAATATCTGCATGCGTGCGTGTGTTTGCTAGCGTGAGGTGGGCGTGAATGCGTGAAGACAAGAGTGAGTCACTAGCTGCTTGCTTGGCCGATAGAAGTTTGTGGCACCTGCGATTGGCTACCCCCAAATGGGCAGGCCGAGAACTGCAATCAGGTGACCACCTGCGTGGCGAGGCATGGCGTCTGATATGGAAGACGCTATAGTCCTCTTCTGATGTGGGTGCCAAAAGTACTCCTTGTAGTCAATTCACTGCCACCAACTAGTGCCAGGGCCGATCTTTTACCCATTACTTCTCTCAGCTGCGTTTTAGTTCACTTTAAAGGCACAAAACGTCCTCAGAATAAATTAATTAGCCACGTGTTGCTTTAACAAACAGCTGTCAGCCCGGAGGAAACAAATGAGTTATTTTATCGCAATGGGACGCAGATACCAGAACTCCCAAGGACTGACAACTTAATTCATGGAGACAGCTAAGGCTGAAAAAAGTTAAACTGGAGCAAAGGATCGCAGGAAGATCTGTAAGTACTTACCGCAAGCTGTCACCCCAGGCTTGTGTCAGCCAAGGCGTATTTATTCGAGGCTTGTCCGGCTGCGGACAATCAGTGCACAAAGGGTCATCGACTAGCATTGCTTCGTTGGCGGAGGTTATTACAAGTGCGCACGCAGTGCTTGACTAGCGTAGGCAGTGTAAAGCAACACCTGCGCTGAAAAGAGTGAGAGCTGGCAGCCAAAACTTCAAGGCCTCCAGAAATGAGTTGGACGGAGATAAGCAGTTTCCGAACGGAGGATATTTTAGCTCCGGACCGCTTCGAGCTCGACGGTCGAACTATCGCTGAGCATTACTCCAGAAGTAAAAATTTTGAACTGTTACAGTTGTTTTTAAAAAATATTTAAATAAGACAACTTACCGTATATCTGAGATATCATGTTAAAGGAGGAAGTTGACTTGCATACGCATCGCGACCCTTTCAATAAATAAGCTTCCACTGATTATGCAGGAGGAATGAATCGAAGAGGAGCGCATTCGTCTCATATTATGACAAATGAGGGAATATTTTAAGTATCGCTAACTGAATATCTAATCAAATTGCATTTTAGGTGGTAACTTATTCAAAAAGTTTTTTAATTGATTTAAGGCGTACAAATGCCTTTTTATGTCGTGGCCACGATTTTTCATGCTTGGATGAACCTAGAAATATGACTAACACGGCCATCATCATAAGAAAGAATATCCAAAAACTAAGTTTTTGGTACGTGCTCAAAGGGAGTATCTTCCTTTGAAGGTTTAAATACACATATCTAGTAAAATCTAAATTTATGAAAAGCACGCTGTAAAACACTGAACATCGTGAAATATGTGGAGAATTTTCATGGGCAATCCGAAATTAATTGCAATTTCATGTACGAAATACCTATAAGGTATCAGAAGATGAAATGGCGAACATACGTTTGTTTTCGATAATTCTCATCAGGCCTTTACATTCATATGGTAATTAAGTAAATGAACTATGTGGGTTGGTAGAAAAATAGAACTGTTGTCAGGACAAGGGGAATGGGGGGGAGTAAAGGGGGGTCAAAATCTGCTCAGCATAAGGGGGAACTGTCCTGACAACAGTTCTATTTTTCTACCAACCCGCATAGTTCATTTGCTTAGTAACCATATAAATGTAAAGGCCTGATGAGAATTATCGAAAACAAATGTATGTTCGCCATTTCATCTTCTGAAATTTTCAATGGGAATTTTTGCAAATGTAAGACCTATAAGGTAATTTTAGAAAGGGACTGTTGTCTTGATAGACACATTCGTCACACTTGAAAGAATTTTCCACGCTTTCAGAATTTGCGTTCTTTAGCAAGTTGTTTTTCTTCAAAAAGTACTTAGAATTTTAACATTCATTTTACGTTTTAAATTTGCTGTAGTTAGTTTTAACTATAGTCCGCAGTTTGTACACATGCATTAATGCCGATTTGCGAACGATAATCTTTCGCAAATTCTCGCATTTTGAGTAAAATTAGGTAATCGCTGCTCCCTCAGTGATACCAACAGGGTTGTCTGTAAAGATCTTAAGTGTTGACGCAGAGTACCTAGGTGCGTTAATGCTCATTGTAAATTATGAAACGAAGGTCTACCGCTCAATGCAAGGGAGACTTGAGTGCCTAATCCTGGCTAATTTGCCGTCGTTAGCCAATTAAATACAACCTCGCGTTTGATATTCCCATTCGAAACGCATCAGTGGACTTCGTTTGTAGTTGTATTTAACTCGTACTCATGACAGTTCCTTCGTCGCAAACGATGGGAAACTCCACTTGCCTGGCAACACAACGGCATGTCATGCACAACGTTATGCTCATAGTAAAGCAAGAGTATATAGCATCGAACTTAAATTTCTCTTTCCATTTCGAGGTTGGTAGAGTTGACAAAACGGTTGTTTCTCAAATCAAAAGTCATGGATGACAGAGTAGGTTGGAACAGTCTTTTTACTGCGAGAAAAGAACTTAAGAAAGGATTCTGTCATGAAATAGCTGGCAGCTGTGTCTTTATCCCAGTTGTATGAGCGTGTGTATCTGCGGTGTTGGGAAGCTTTGACTCCTGTGTCGCCTACGTCAAATTAAGTAAAAGGGCAGGCATTGATTGGCCTCAGGTTTATGCGCGCCTCCAACAGAAAATCGACCGGGAGCGTGAGAATAACAGGACAAGACGAGCATCTAGCAGCGAGCGACAAAAAGCATGTGGAAAGGTTTTCACCCACAAGGACACAAGGTTTAGCAAGCGAAGACAAGATGAGTCAGGGCAGTGGTGATGAGCATGGATTTTGACGCCCATAGTACTCATAATCTTCAAAGACCAGAGATGGACCTGAATACAGTTGTGGACAAAACCAGTCAGTCAGTCTACACTTGCCACATACGCTCTGGTCATTGATTACACATGATCCAGGCTTTGAGAAGCAAAGTTTTTTGTAATTTACCTGAAAACGCCGAGAAGGAGCCATTGCCATCCGATCCTCCTCCTGTAGGCAGGGCAGTTGTCATAATAGTTTAAGGGTGTCTTTGAAAGTTTCTGGTGAGTATTCGGCTGACTCATTCGCATGGTCTGGGAGTTCGCAAACGTCACATGCGTACTCTGCTTGTCCACGGCGTCTGAGTCAGTGTACTTTTGGTAAGGCATGTTGTTTTCAGTGCACGCAACTGAATCCTATATCACTGATTCTCTGCCCCTCTTCGATTAAGTAAACCTGAGAGGAGTGTTGTGCGCATCCTTATCTGCATTTTTAATCTCGATCGAAAGTATGAAACACGGCAACGGCCTCACACATACTCAGTAGCCAATCAAAAGAGGTAGGAATCGAATGCGGTTAGCAGATTTTTAAAATTCAAGGACTCATGTGTTCTTCTATGGTAGGATGACTATGGCATTCTTATGGACAGACGAACGTTTCCTAGATAGCATTTCAGGCAAAGACGAAAAAGACTGAAGTGACAATTTCTGGCTTATTAGCTGCCGTTAGTTAGTAATACCCAACCCCAAGTGCTGCTCTACCCGAGGTTTGTTCCCGCACCCTTTTGATCAGGAGTATAGCGCTGTAACTATTGAGCCATGGGCTCGTTGTCTTGCAGGTTGAGATCGGGAGATATCGATACTCTTTTATGAACGTCCACCGATAGCAAACGAAATTCACCCGTCCAGCTCTGTCTTGGGTATCGTTATCTGCTTTTAACAGCAACCACGCAGCTTCTATTAGTCTACGTAGATAGTGTTGAAACAAAGACAAGGGAGACTGATATGGCCATTTCTGGCTTATAAGCCGTCGTCAGCCAGTCATTCAAACCCCAAGTGGTGCCCCACCGGAGGCTGGACTTCGGGCATTATAAACTCACAGGCAACCGTTGGTACCATAACCCTATTACAGTGAAATTACAATGATAACAAGCTTTGCGTTGGTAAGAAGCTGTTCTCAGAATTTCAGCGGGTCAGCTTATAGAAGTTTATTCGGTTTGTTTTGATCAGACCAAGGAGTACGATCGAATGCCTATCTCATGAAATCCAAGGACATTTACAAAAAAATCCATGTTAGACCACAACAGCTCAGATGTCGTCCTCCAAAATCCCCCTAAAGCATTAAAGTAATGGTCGTTTTTCAAAACAAGACATATTGTGATGCATCCAGTTATATTGCGTTGTTTAGAAATACCAGCCTTTTTATAGAAGGGGAAGATTCCGAAAAAGTGGAAATCGGGCATGCTAGCTTAACTAAATTTTTCAATTTAGAGAAAGCCTGTGCATGCAAAACAAAACGAGGGAATAAAGCTGCACAAGTAGAGTTGCTTTATAAAATAAACGTTTTTTGAAATTTTCGGATAATTATGTTTCCACATTACACTAAATGTAATTTTATCGAATAGCTCAAAGTTCGAGTACACATTCCAACATATTTTCACGAGAATTGCTAGTTATTTCTTGCGTTTATAAAGTGTTGGAGCTACATTGGACTAAGGCTAACAGATTTTCGCTTGATTTTGCCAATTAGAAGGTCGCAGAAGAAGGATATTTTGGTAAGCTTGTGTGCAGAAATCCCAGTCAGTGACTAATACATTTAACTGGAATTGTCAGGGGCAATCATAAACGTACCATTTCGTGTCCATATAGGGACATTTCCTTCCGTCACATTTATTTTTCATTATTTCCGGATTGCGATTAAAACGAGGTCCAGATAGTTCTTGAAAAGGTGGTTAACACAACGATTTTCGGTGGTTTTATTCGATGGTCCGTAACTAAAGATTATCTTCTACGTGTATAACAAAAGCCTCCAAATAAGATACTTCTTCAACGCATCTATCTCAATAGGGAGCTTTTCAGCATTCTCAACACTACACCTGTCTGTGTGAATCACAGTTTTAGAATCGCCCAAACATGTCAATTCATTGCCGAAGAAAATGAGCGTCCGCAGCAAAATTCAAACTTAAATATACCTAAGATGAATTGAAAAGCTTCCTATGACAAAGGTACCTCTTGCAATAGCGCTTTTATTCGCTAAATCGGCGTCGGATATCTGCGTTATTTTCCTTTATCGAAGATTAAGTCAAAATAAAAAAGGACTACTGGCCAGTTTTTTGAATTCCCTGGGTATTATAAATACAGCTGCTGAAAATGAAAGAACTGTTTTCTGTATATTTTTAACTCTTAGGCCCCTTTTTAAGATCCTAAGGACACACCAGAGTGATAAAATATATATTGTGGCTTTGCGAAAACTATCTTCTACGACTGAGAAGTCCTCTTGACATGCAGAAGAACATGGGGCAGAAGTTTCCTTGATAGTGGCCTTGGTTACAATAAGCCCTACGTTTTTGTCTTGCAGGAACCATGAGATTGAGGTTTTTGTGGGTGGGGAAAACTGATGGACAAAAAAGAATTTATAAAATTAAGTACAAAAAGTCGTAACATTTTGTTGAAATAGTTTAATAGGGTGGCTATATAGCGACGGCGTTGGGCGCGTAAATCGAAAAAAGCCGCGAATAACCAATCGTGCTAGCATCGAGCTCGAATCGATGTCGACTAACCTGGAAATGTAGAGTTTTATCCCGAAAACTTTCCTTTTTCCTAAAACTCAGTAATAATGGATGTTTTTGCAGACTTTGCAATATTATGCGTTTATTATTAACCCTTACCCTAACCCTTGCCTTAACCCTAACACTTACCCTAACCCTTACCCAAAAACTCACCCTTTCCTTAACCCTTGCCCTTAACCTGACCCTTTCTCTAACCCTCACCCTTGCCCTAACCCTTACCCCAACCCTAACCCTTTCCCTAACCCTAGCAGAAATTCACTGAGTCGACATGTAAATATAAATAAGAACATGCGTGCGCTACCAAGGAAACTCCTGACGAGCATGGAGAGTAAAACGGGCAATTATAGCCGGTGTTTATATAGTTCTTGTGGTAGAGGGCGGCGAAAATTAGTCCCTTCGTTGTTCTCTCGTCTCGTGCATGCCAGACTCAGCGGCTGAGGACTTTGGATTTTGGCGCGCGTGGAGCGCGGGGGCGTTCACACGGTCGACGTCACACGCTAGGCGTGCGTATTATATCAGTCTGTGGCTGCGAGTAGCGTGCTTTCAGGCTGTGTGGCCTCTGAGGGTGTGGGATTCTTGTGTGCAGTCGGCCAAGAGAGCCAAACGGTCTGTACCGGCGTCTTTTGACAGCAGAAAGCGGGTTTTTCTGGACAAATTGCCACTGTCTCAGCTGTGGCTAACACCCGTTTACACAGGCCTTTAGAGTAGTATGTTGGTGCCTGGTATATGGCCATAAAGGCCTTTCTCACTTCAACGTGGTGGTTCGTATCGATTAGGTGTAATAGGGTTGAACTTGAAATCGATCGAGTTTCACTTTTTCTAGCCAGGCTTTTATGTGTTCGCGTGCGCTCTTCTCCAGACGTCTCGTTGTTCCGCTAATATATCCCGCTCCACAGGAGCAGGTTAAAGATTTATTGCACATGGATGTTGCCTGTAACGCTAGTCTGTCTTTGCCTCTCATCCGTAGAAGGGGAGAGGTGGTAAAGAATACGCCTAAGATTGCCGTCAGGAAAGCACTCGTGACTGCTGTCCTTAGATGTCGTCTTACTTGTTCGCTTGCTGCTTCGCCTAGAAAAGGCAGTCTTGTAAACAGACTTTCTTTCTACCGTTGCTGCGGCAGGCTTTGCGGCAGGCTTTGCGGCACGTTCCTTGGTATTCCGAAAGATGAACCTTTTTGGATAACAATTTTTCCGGAGTGTGTTCTGTAGCTGCTGCAATTCTCTTTCAAGTATTTTAGGCGAGCAGATGCGTCTTATTCTGGCTGCTAATCCCTGGACTAAGTTTCTTGTAAGATAAAGGGCACAAAACTGTCAAAATTAATATATTGTTCCGTACAGGTTTTCTTTCTGAATATCTTGCGTTCTATTGAACCATCCTCTTGTCTATGTAAAAGGACATATAGGAACGCGATTTCTTTGTTCACCTTCGTTTCTGCAGTAAACCTTAGGGCTGTGTGGGCTGTATTAAACTTACGATATCGATATCAGTGGTCTTCTTTGTCAGGCAAGCGATATTATCCACGTACCAACCATAGACCTCAGTCTTTGATAATATATTTGAGGTTCGTTTCCTCGACCCTGCCCATGAAGACGTTTGTGAGGAATGGTCCAGGTGATGAGCCCGTTGCCACTCCGTCGATTTGCCGGTAAAACCAGCCATTGCAGAGAAACTGTACGTTTTGTATGCAGCACGTCAGTAGTTCCTTTGGCGTTTCCACTGCCATCTTTTCCTTGTAAAAAATTCACATAGGTACTCGATTATTTCTATTACTGACAAGGTAGTAAACGGTGAAGATACATATAATGACAGCATCTTTATTTCACCAATGTTAGTATCCTTGATAGCCTCGACGAAGGCAAAAGTGTCTTTCAGGCTTCTGGAATACAAAACTCTGAAGCGGCTTTAGCTTTTCAGCAAGCCATTTTGCAATAGAGTGGTAGGGTGAGTTTTTAATGTTCAAGATAGGACGAAGGGGCACGCCTTGCTTATGAATTTTAGGGAGGCAATACATTATAGGTATTACATAACCCACGGGTCTTAGTCCTTCATACTCTTTTTTCAGATAAACGTTCTTTCTTGTAAAGTTCTTTGAGTAATTTTGTCAGTTGGCCTTCAGCGGCCTCGGCCCGTTCTTTGTCTATATCAGATTTGAAAATTTTATAGGAGCCGATAAGATTGCTTCCGTTTTTACCACATAAGCTATCTTATCTATTTGCACAATTCCCGAGCCTTTGTACGGTCTTGTTAGCAAAATATTTTCATTTCGGCGAAACTCCAAGAGACTATCAAGATTGGACCTTGTTAGATGAACTATGGGTCTTGGAGTCTTTCTTATGTACCGTTGACAGCACTTTACTAGATTCGACTCAAGGTTTAGGCTCGGAGAACTTCAGATCGGAAGTCTGACTAAAGAGTTTCGCTAATTGGATTTTAAATTCTAGTTGTTTTTGCTTCCGCTGTGAAATGAAAAACTTAGAACCCGGAATAAATGCTTCTGTGAGAGTTTGGTCAAGACTTACTGAGGAATAGTTATGCACGTACCGCTTCTGATTGTCTGGAAGTACGGTCTGAGCTTTCACTGGTGGGACACATAGTAGCAGCTTTGTCCACCTGCTCCAGTTCTCTCACTTCTGACTGTCTGTACGCAGTCTTCATAAGCCAGTTTCTCCAAACTTCCGAGACGGTTGAAGGCCGCAGTTCTCTGGCAAAGGTTCCACTGAAACTCCTGAATTTCGGTGCTAACTGTCTCCAGATGACTTTCTGCATATCTTCTTAGCGTGGCTGCAGTAGAGGCGAGGTGGTTCCTACGCAAGTTTCTCCAGTAGTTTTTCGGATATTTCCTGTGATCAATAAATCCTAATATGAATTTGGAATGTACTTCTGCCTCCGTAAGTCTGACGTCAAACTTAAGGAAGTCATTGAGATCCTTTAACATCAAGGGATGCAAAAATTTCCTTTTGTACGATTGAGAATTTGTGTTGACAAACATCTGTTTCCAGTCATTCATCATCAGGCCTTTGCAGTGACATAGAGCAAAATATAGAGAGTAAAACAGGCAGTTATGTCCAGTGCTTATATAGTTCATGTGGTAGAGTGGGCGAAAATTAGTCCTCTCGTCGTTCCCTCGTCTCGTGTATGCTGGACTCAGCGTGCTGAGGATGTCGGTCGAAGTCACACGCAAGGCCTGCGAATGACTGTTGTCTGTGACTGCGGGTAACGTGGTTTCAGCCCGTTCCGTTTCAAGATCTTCTATACGTTTATACTGAAATATAGATAGGAAAACTTTTGACATCTTTAGCATACGGCTTGACAGAGAAAAGTGACGGAATGTCTGGCATGTTTATATAATGCTTGTTTCCGGTTGTTATTTTCGGTATGTTTAACCAAAAAACAGTCGTGTGACCTTATTACTTAATTTGATGGTACAAAATGCAGCAGATTTTTAAAACAGACCTTTCTTAACTGACTCCGCATTCCCTTTTCCGAAGATTACGCGTGCTCGCATAATTTCACTTGCCTCAATTTCTTTTCTTTTATAGGATCTTTACCTTTCTACTGTAAGACTTTCAGGAACGCAGCTCTGGCTAATTTTGCGTACCAGGGAGTTTCTTGTAAAAATCCTTGCATTTCATGAGTAAAGCCAGCTACTGTACAGCAGCGCAACTCCATTACTTAATTTTATAAAAAACTTTACTAGTAACCAATTTATTACCAGCAAACGTTAGGGAGCGCAAAATACGCGTATTTCTGGCTTATTGGCCGTCGTCGGCTGCACATACCCAACTCCAGTATAGCCACAGAAACTGCCACAACATTCGAGTTTCGCACCCGCGACCAGTGAGCTAGAGACAAACGTCCTATCCACTGAGCCAACGGGTCGACATCTTTGCCGCTTGTCGATCGGGATATAGATTAGTGCATGCGTATTTGCAGCTGACGACGGCCACTAAGCCAGAAATACGCGTATTCTGCACTCCCTGACGTTTGCCGGTAATACATCGGTTACTTAAAGTTAGCGGGTAACATAATTGTTTCGTCCTTGAGAAAAAGAAACTGGAGGTGTCCAGTCCTCGCCAAACGAAGCAGTCAGGGTTGGTGATTCCTGGACTAGATTGGTGTACACCTATGTACTAAAGTCTACTAGATTTGCGAAGCAGAATTTTTATCAATGAATGCGCTCTTTTTTTCCCGGAAACAATGAGATTTCTAATACTTGCAGTTACCAAAGCAATTCGTTGTTCTCTGAAAAGATAAATTTAAAATTTTCTGACTTATATTCCTTTTCTTGTAAAGTGTTAACACATTAACAATGTGTTTGAATCCACAGCTTCGAAAGTTCCTTGGGTGTAAAGAAACGTCGGATTTTACCAAATTAAGTACATTATCTCTGGAATAGACAGCATTTTGCTCCGAAAATTAATTTAGGGAACAAATTTAACAACTAAAAGATGTGTCAGACGAGTTCCAGGAAGCAGTTCAGAAGTAGAAGATGCGATCGCTGGAACAAGAACTTTATTTGCATGATGGTGCTGATTTTTTTCTTGAATCCATCAGCAGAGATAACCGCAGAACAGGGAGGTAAATGCACCAGTCGTGCAGTATTTAAAGTGCGTACTATAATTGCACACATTCTGATCATAACTTGGGGTCATAACCGACGCTATGGTGGCTTGGCAGACCGATTCCGAGTCATTAATTGCCACAATTTCATCATCCGCGTTGAATATTTGCCTGATAAGTACGCGTAAATTTGGTTCATTATTATCGAAATTTTTTGCTGGGCCGCGTTCACCCCACGTGACTTATTCTCTTGCTCAGACAAAATCTCAGTATGAAATATGGGAACGGCAAGTCATTGCGTTTGTTGATTGACTGGGGGCCTGGGAACCATGACTCGAGCGGCTCGCGGCTTCTGCAGTTGCCCCCTCTAAATTTGAAAATGTGGCTGGTTCCCGTCGAGTGAGCTGCAACACGGGGCCAGCATCTTTTCTCCTTGCCAATGCTGAGGTTTTTGCTTTGTCCACAACTACACCAAATCCAGTAAAAACTCCGGTGGTTTCCTTCCACAGCAGTGGGTGGTTCGGCCTCATTTCTCGGCACCTGATGGTTACTTCCGGCCTGTATGCAGTTCCAAGTGGAGTGAGCAGTCAAATGGCTGCTTCCAATACATTCTTTACGTACAAAAGAGCTTGCCAAACGTTTTGGCCGGTTGGAGTTGGTCTCTTATATCGTTTGCGTATGCACTAGTTGACAAAGTTACGCAGGTGGCCATTTACTTTCAGTACCCGTCGAAGATATTGTAATTCGGCAATTTTGTGTTCCTTTTCGCTATTATGTATTTCTACGAGTCGCTATTTTTTATCCCTGTTTAAGGCATATGTTTCCCGGCGTTTGTGGAACTCTGTGTGCAACTTGCGCGCAAACACTTTTGGCCTCATCTGCCCAGCCCGGCGACTTTAAAGTCTGGCATCTGTGAGGAGCGTCGACCACAGCTGACCGCGGAGATGCTACGGGTGGCGGTTACCTCCTTCGTCGAACACTGCGTGGAGAGCCTAAAACTAAAGGGCACGCTTGCCTGTGCAGCCTGGGAGCGGCCCTCCCCGAAGGAGTGGCATTCGCGCGCTCATTCAATCGGCACGCGGCTCAACTGAACAGTACTCAAGCCGCCCCCCCCTGTGGCATTTTGACGTGTTTTCGCTCAGATTATGACTGAGTAGGCGCTTGTTTTGTTTGTTCCGCATTGGAACTCTCCTCCACCCACGTGTACATGTACATGTTAATATTGATTTCTATACATATGTGCGCACACACATCACGACTTACGTGTGCTTACTCGTAAATTATACATATGTACTGACTAAAGTTTTATAAATGGAAGCGCTTATCTGCGGTTGGCCAGTAACAGCATAAAACGTATCGGCCTATTTTCAGTAGGATGATACAAATGTACCTACTTGTACTTATTATGGCTGCCATCATGATTTATTTAGCTAACCTCGATGATGTCTCGGATTGTACTCCTCTACGCGTGAGGATCCACGGAAGTAGACCTGAACAGTTCAAGCTATTCCCTTCGCCTACACCGGAAGCCGAATGCCTAACGTCCAAGAATTACTTAAATTTCCTCACGGAATGGGTTGAGCTAAGTTTTAAGCTGACCCCCTCTTCTACTTTCCCAATTGGGTAGCGGTGTTAGGTCGAGGGCAGTAACACTGAGCTCATGAGGCAGACGACAGCGAACGTGTCCTCACCACTTCAGTAATCTTTCATCGATGGCCTGTGATATTCTTCCGATGTTGTCGCAGCGAGTGCAGACTGACTCATATAAGATGAAATCGGTGTACTTAAATCGGAGAATGGTCCTGTAGCAGTAGTGGTAAAAAACCTCCAGTTTTCTTTCATATTCCACGCGAATAGCTCAGCATTCACAGTCGTCGAGAATGGCAAACCGAACAAATGTGTGGTACACTCAAACCTTCGTGGTAGTATAAATATCGCGTCGAGTCTAGAAGCATTTTCTAAGGCTTTCAAAAACTCTACGAGTGGCATTGATTCGAAAGACAATGTCATCCTTACTCTGCTCAGCCGGCGGCAACCTCGATCCCAGATAGTTTAAACTACCTGCTTAAAGTTAATAGCCATTAATCTGGAGAGGTGCCTTCTCTTGGACAGAGGTGCAGTATGCAAAGACGTTCATCTCAGCGTTTATGGACGCGCCAATCGATTTGTTGACCTCGTTTACTTGTGACACCATAGACTCTAGATCGCACAACTTTGAAGCTACTGGGGCGATATCATCGGTGTAGTTGAGATCCGTCACCCGGTGCCCGGGTGCAAGCTCAATACAAATATGACACGCAAACGACTACTCAACAGCTGAAAACATACGTTACCAGGCATCTAACTAAGGTCTCTTCCACTGGATGTGTTATCGAATGAATTATTAACCAAACTTCTATTTTGCGTTTTTGGTGGGGAAATATTAATTAGATAGAGTAATCATAGTTATTATCATGTAACATAATTCCAAGCCACCTTAGGACGCTGACTTTGAACGTCTTTCTTTCGATTGCCATGTAAAAACTCTACTTTAAAGTGACTGCATAAATTGTATGCATTTATTCCATCTTCTTTTTTAACTTTTATTGAAAGCACGAAAAAAAATCTTTTTATGTCAGACATTTCGTAGAAAATCACACTTCCTTTGCATTTTTAACCCTAAGAAGGTATTAAAAACGTCCATTCTTTGATACTTTAAAACTACACATGCATTTAGGGTTTCCAGCCTACAAGCCATATATTTTACATAAAACTCAAACTACATATTTTAGCATGCTACTAGGGAGACGGTATATATGGTTCGTACAATTTTGCAGTGGATGACGACCATAGGGTAGAATTTAGAAGCACTCTTTATAACTGTGGCAAGTGTAGTGGCCCTGTAGCGCCTTCCACCTCTCATGAGGTCACGTGATTGCAGTTCTCGGTCTGCCTCCCGCATGTTCTGCGCGAACGCTTTTATCGAGCGATACACTAGCAAGTGTGGACACGCCAATGCCTGCCTCCTCCAATTAGGTCTATCCAACTACCTCTCAAGGCTGTATCACATGAAGGTCACTTTCTGGACACTGAGACGACTGATAGGCTCATAAACGTCGGATGACACAACTATTGGGAGAGGGCCTACGCTCGCCGACGGTCAGCGTACCGCTACCTAAGTTCCACTTTTTTCTGTACAGAATAAATTATTCCTTTCACCTGGCGTCTCACTTCTTCCCTCTCACCACGGAAACAGGGCCTGTGGATCGCAGCTGCAAGGATTTCACCTAAAAAAGTAGCCCACTTCGACACAGGTATTTGGCTTTATGAATGGGCATTTCAGAAAAAACTAAACAATAAAAAACTCCGCTAAAGCAGGAGGGCATTTTTTGTCAAGTATCAAATACGTCTGTAGCTGCCAAATGAACACAAGAAGGAAAATTATTAACGTTTTCATCATCCAACAAAGAAGCCGAAGAACAAGGTTCAAGGACATGGGCCGAGTTATATTGGGACTGACGTTTCGGACACTCTTGTCTCCATCGTCAGATCAAACTGGTGGTTGTTCCTGTTCGCTGGGACTGCTTCAGCCTCGCTGCATGCCTGTTATTATCCGTGCTCGACGCACAAACATTTACCCGCTTGTTTGCTGCTGACTGTTCGTGAGATTGACCGCTAGGGGGCTCGTGTGACCTTTGTCCCCTTTGTGGCCGTCGTAATTGGTGTCAAGTCAATGCGCTTACTGGCCTACCTCCCGTCCACCGACGGACTAATCACTTGTTGCTGTCCGCATGAGTTCATGTCCACCTCATGTGCGCGGTAGCGGTGAGGTAGCGTTCCACACTGGTCACCTGGTCCTTGGCCGACCTCTCTCCTATCTTCTTGTGATCTCCATTGCACTCCACGCTTGTGTTTTCTTCGCCGTCCTGTTGGCTTTGTTCGAACCGTTTGCGTACCGCCTGGTTAGCAGGATGAAGGTCGAGGACCAACTTTCCAGGAGAAGTCTAGCCACCTTGTCGTTGGCTCGGCCTATTACCCTTGCAGTGTCGAAGGTGAAGGTGTGGTCCTTCTGCTTAACGTGTTCATAGACAATGGACAGCTTATCCTCGTGGTTGATTGCGAGCTGATGCTCATACAACCTGGTGCCAAGGCGCCTGCCCGTTTCACGGACATACCTTGCATCACCGTCTTGTCAGGGTATGTTGTAGACCACGGCTGACTGTTCTGTGGACGGTAGCTGGTCTTTGGGCTTCATAATCTGCTGTCTGATGGTTGATTCCGGCTTGTGAGCCACACCGATCCCGAATGGTTTCAGGATTCTTGCAGTCGCCTCAGATGCGTTCTTCACATAAGGGCTAGCAATTTAAAACTTCGAGCCTTCTCCTTTTGACCGCTCAAGGTGGGGTTTCTTAAGACACTTGCGTATGAAGGACCTTGGGTAACCGTTTGCTTCAAAAAGCGCATCCGAGTATTTAACCTCCTCCTTCTTTCCACCGTCGTCGCTGCAGTGTATCTAAACGCGTTGGAAGAGGGTCCTAACACAACGGCGTTTGTGCCAAACAGGGTGGTTGCTTCTGAAGTGGAGGATGCGCATGGTGTTGGTCGCCTTACGATAAACCGCTGTCCTTATTATCCCATCTTTCAGTTTCTTCCCCTGTACGTCGAGGAAGGGTAACAAGTTGTTGTCCTTTTCTTTCATAATGAATTGGATGTCAGGAAATATGGAATTCGGCAGTGCCCTGAACTCCTGCACTTTGTTCCTTCTGATGACGATGAATGTGCCGTCGTTGTATCTGGCCCAGAACTTCAGGGAAGAGGAGCTGAAGACCAGCGGCTCTAGCATCTGCAAAACAGCTTCAGCAATAAGGTCAGAAAAAGGCGAGCCCATCGGTGTCCCCTTCTTTTGTTCGTAAACTTGGCTATTGAACGTGAAGAATGTTTTTAGACACAGTCCCAGGAGCTCAATGATATCCGCTCGCTTGCGTTTTTGGTTGGCTCCATCGTATTTCCTTTGGAGAAGACCGTCAATCGTGTTTATGGCCAGACTGGGTGGAATATATGTAAACAACGAGATCACGCCAAACGATACAATCACCTCGTCTGCCTCCACTTACAAGTGTTGGATGCGGGTCAAAAAGTCCTTAGCAGACTTCACCGTCTACTCTGAATCCTTGGTAAGGAAGCACAGTCGCTGGTACAGCCACTTTGACTAACTAAAAGTTGGAGTGCCACGTAGAGATATGATGGGGCGTAAGGGCACCCCTGGCTTGTGCACCTTTGGTAAGCCAAAGAAACGTGCCATTGCAGCATCCGTGGCCTTTGCAGCCAGCGCCTTCTTTCTCGTCAGGGCTCCTGTCTTCCTCAACTTCTCGATCGGCTTATTAATGGCAATCTTGAGTTTATTGAACTGGCACATACGAATCCTCGTCCATAAACAGGTTGTTTACCTTCGCACAGTAGTCGACCTTAGCCATGATGACCGTTGAGCGCCTCTTGTCGGCGAGCAGTGTAACGATATCCTTCATCTTCCGCATGTTCATAAGTTCACGGACTTCTGACTCGGAAATCGACATCTGACATTTGTACTGGAGGAGTAAAGATGATACCTGTTGCCGCATGACGTTTTTGCACTCGTCTGCCTCACATTTCTGCAGCACTAATTCGAAGGATGCAATAAAGTCCTCTGTTCGAGCATTTCTTGTACTGAACTTCGCGTCATAGGGAAAAACCGCTAACTGTGGCTGGTTGGGCCGATGTGCGGACAAGTTGTGAACCAGGTTTCCGTCCAGGGTGGGTGGTTTTGGTGAACATATTTTGTTAAACCTCTCAATGCGCTTGGCGTCGCGCAGTTTCCGGTGATGCTGAACACTTCTGAGGATGTCTGCTTCCAATTTTGAGAACTCATGCACCGTAAGGATTGACTGAAAGGGTGACAAGTGCTCTTCCACTTTTTGTGGTATTTGTGAATACGCGCATGACAATCATGTACCAGTACTCTGATCACGCGCTTTTTGAAGCCTCCCATCGTCCGTTGGAACACGTAAGTATTAACAGGTGGTCCGTCAATGGACGGGGGGCAGGCCAGTAAGCGCACTGACTTGACACCAATTATGACGGCCGCAAAGGGGACAAAGGCCACACGAGCCCCCCCCCCCCCCCCCCGCGGTCAATCTAACGAGCAGTCAGCAGCGAACAAGCGGGTCAAAGTTCGTGCATCGAGCACGGATAATGACAGGCATGCAGCGAGGCTGAAACAGTCCCAGCAAACAGGAACAACCACCGCGTTACTCTGGCGATGGAAACAGGAGAGTGTCCAAAACGTCACTCCCAATATAACTCGGTTCATGTCCTTGAACCTTCTTCTTCGTCTTCTTTGGTAAATCATGAAAACGATAAGGTACCTGGACCTCAAATCTTTGCGCATATTAGTAAATATTATTGTACATCAGAGGAGAGGGGAGCGTTCACCGGGAGAGGTTTATTAAAAGCCTGATGTTTCGCGTAGTTGGCTCGTCTTCCCATCTTCAGGAGATGGATAGGCGAGTAAACTACTCGAAATATCAAACTTATAATACAACTCTTACGATGAACGCTCCTATTTTTTTCTGATTTACCACCTGCGAATCGCTTTTCAGTGCAAGCGTTATACATATGTAAAAAAAACCTTTGAATTAATATAGACATCAAAAATCAATGCAAGAAAATACATTCGACATAAGTACTCACTTATATGAAGTGTGGTTTTTCATAAGCGGCGGAGGAGAAGGTCATTCAAAGGCTTGCAGCCCAATGTGATTAAAATATCTTGCGAGTCTGATACAATGTACTTGGTTTTACAACTCTTATTTATTACCTCGCTATAACCAAAAACACATTTTGTTATTTCGGCTATAAAATTCGTGAGGGAACAAATATATTGCACTGCACGTTGGGAAGATTCCCTGTTCGAAGGAAGAATTTTTGTTCGGGAAAACAAGGTAATTTTATTTAGTAAATTTTAGACGTTGGACTTAAGAAGCTGTACAGCCGACCTCAGAGGTGTTTGTACATTCCATCCAACTCGATAGGTCGGTTGATGTATGAATAGTCGGAGTGCATTGCCTCAAGCAATTCTCCGCCTTTTTGGACGGGTGCTATGCATCAACCGACACATTGAGTTGGATGGAACGTACATCTTAAAAAAACTAGGATTAGAAGACAGCCACTCAGTATGGACTAACGTAAAGCGCAACTGCTAATTAGCACTCATACCGAATGGCTATTAATTTTTCCACCCTGGGATGGCGTAAATTACAGTTGCCAATTAGCAATTATGCTATTACAACTATTAATTTGTCCACCATGGACTGACGCAAATCACAGATACCAATTCGTGCTCACATCAGATGACAATATAATCGTACCAACACTTTTGAATTTTGCATTGTTCGTTGCACATCTCAAGCCTGGCGACTACCTGGACATCCCGGGTCGAAAATTTACTGAAGAAACTTACTTTGTTTTCCAAAGAACGTCTTTCCTTCAAATCAAATTTATTGGGATGCCTACCTTTCAATTTATACGAAAGATTTCTCCGTTTCTAAAAAAACATCTGTCAACTTATTTCAGTGCAAACGTTCACTTGAGGATTCAAAATGCCGAGCGGAGTTATATAGTTCAGTATGGTTCAGTATATTTAGGGTAGTAGGCAATGCCTTTGAAGACCCTATTGAAAACAGTATGCATGAAATATCCAACATAAAATATGTCACTATAAACAGTGAGTAACATATATACATGTACAAATTTTAACGTGTACGTGTGAGCAGTCATAATAGTCTCTGGTGTACATAATATATCGAACAATTGAACCCGCGCGGTTTGAATTTTTGAGCAAGACGAAGGAAAAGTTATTTTATTTTCTACGTCGAAAGAAATTTTCTTCAGAGAAAAACTACATAAAAAAGCACACTGTGATATACGATCCTCCATCCAATTTCCTTCAATACCCTCGCTGTTCGAACAGGAATTTTTCTCCAAATCGAGCATCCTGATGCTGCTGAAAGAGATAGCCGTGGAGTTGGCAGAACCCCTGCAGTTACTCTTTCGGGCCTCCCTAAACACAGGCGAACTCCCATCCGACTGGAGGACAGCGTGGATCTCGCCCATACATAATGGTGTGAGTCTGGCTTCCGCAACCAACTACAGGCCAATAAGCGTTAATGCAATATGCTGCAAAATCATGGAGCAAATTATTAAAATAGAGTTGATGCAATTTTTAGAGTTTCATTGACTTCTTTCTGATAAACAGCACGGATTCCGTAGAGGACGGTCCTGCTTGACAAATCTAGTCTTCTGTCTAGAGCAATGCACCAGAGCACTCGATCAAGGAAACACGGTGCACGCAGTCTTCATAGATTTCAAGAAGGCATTTGACACTGTGCCGCATCAACGTCTCTTATACAAGCTTAGACGCATAGGGGTAACATGCAACCTTTTGCGATGGACCGAAAACTTTCTGACTGGCCGAACTCAAACCGTATGCATTGGTGATCGGCGGAGGTGGCAGTTGATAGTGGGGTCCTCCAGGGTTTTGTTCTGGGTCCTATCCTTTTTCTTATATAGATCGACGACTGCATAAGTGGATTAGACTGCGAAACCGCAATGTTTGCCGACGATTTAGAGCTCTAGAAGGTCATTTATAGGGAAGAAGACGAAGCAAAGCTGCAGACAGATTTGCACCGACTCGAGCAATGCTCAAACGAGTGGCTCCTGACATTTAATGTCGCCAAATGCAACATAATGTATTTCAACAGTACTAACACTTCGTATCGGAGGGTTTACAACCTTAATAACACACCGCTGCCAGAAGGATCTGGGGGTGTGGTTCACTTCCTCACTTAAGCCATCACTCCACAGCCTGAAGGGGGCCAAATCCGCAATGTCGAGCTTGTATCTAATCAAGCGCGCCTTTGTTAAGCTTGATAAAGTTGTCTTTGGCAAGGTCTTCGGCGCGTTTGTGCGACCCCAACTGGAATTTGCCATTCAAGCCTGGAAACCTTGGACAGTCAAAGACAAAAGCCCTTGGATCAGCATAGAAAAAGACATAATCTCTAATGAAGAGAGCTAATTATATTGCAGTCTAACTTTTTTGTTAAAAAACATAATGCTTGCTACTTATCAGTAATATGTTTTTAGAATAACTGATTGCAGTTTTCATCCTCTGGTTCGCGTGGGCCTACGATGGGCGCATCTCAGACACCGTGACCACCGCAGTCATCTCCCCGTGTGACCATTAGGATATTAAACAACCGCGATGGCCTCCTCCTGACATAATCCGAACACTTTCAGCAGCAGGGCATCCGATTAACATGTTCCCTTCGCCCCCCACACAGGCGACAGTTTTTCTCCTAAAAATCCCACAAATGGCATTCAAAACTAAACTTATGAATGATGCCTAAGGAGTTTTTTACTGTCTGCTCCCCTACCGCAGTTCCATTACTGGCAACGCCACTTGTTCTGCGTGATAGATATGTACAAAAAGGGAGTTCAAAGGTATTTACCTATATATTTCCCTGATAAAACTGAACTGAACTGAACATAAAATGTGTAACTGTAAAATAGTGAGAAGCAGATACAAATATAAAGTTTTATCTTTAGGTATTTCCGGGGCGTAAATTATTCCTGCTTCCTTGTACATATTAACGGTAAGTGGTAAGTAGATGTTCATCCAGTTTCCGTCTTAACGCATCTGTGGAGTTCGCCATTACGACCTCCTCGTGCAGTTCGTTCCAGGCACCGATGACTCGTTGTGAGAACGACTGCTTGCGGAAGTCTAGATGGGCTAGGGTTCCCCGCAGTGTAAGTGAATGCCCACGGAGGTTGGTTGAAGTGGCGAAGGCGAAGAAGTCATCAAACTGCAGGGCACACTCCCGATTCCTCACGAGGCGGTACGTCTGTATGAGGTCACCGCGGATTTGTCTATACTCAAGGGAAAACGTTAAGTGCTTCTAGTCTACATTCGTAAGATGAAGACTTTATGCCCTTCACACTTTTCGTTGCCCTTCGCTGAATTCTTTCCAGCATCTGGTTATCTTTGTGCATCCATGGTCGCCACGCCTGAACGCCATACTCCAGATGTGAACGAATAAATGTTCCATAGATTTTGCCGAATAGTTTTTTGTCTATGTCGACAAAAGTTCGCTTAATGGCAAACAGAACACTGTTCGCCCTCTTGGCAGCCCTAGCACACTGTTAAGACGGCTTCAGGGATGGCACAATGTTCATTGACGTTCGACAGGCACTTTTCATCAAGTACGTAGTTGTGTGAGTCATCCGTCGCGCTCACTTTCTTCGTCTTGAGTCGCAATGTGACACACTTCTCAAAGTTAAACCATATTAACCATTTTTTGGACCATTCACCTAGGCGGTCAAGTCCTTCTTGCAGAGTTTGTTCATCATAAGCGTATCTGATGGGTTGCCATATCTTAATATCATCTGCAAACAAGACTCCATTACTGACCAGTCCATGCCTACAGTCGTTGACGCAGATTAGGAACAATAGTGGCCCAAGAACGGAGCCCTGAGGCACTCCACTCGCAACTGGCACTGAAGAGGATTTTGCGTTTCCGACGCACATGGACTGCGATCGGCCAATGCGAAAATCTCCTACCAAATTTAGTAACTTGCCCTTTATTCTGGATTCGCCAACCTTGTAGGGTAGCCGTTGGTGAGGGACACTATCGAAGGCTTTTTTAAAGTCTAGGTAAACAACATCTACGGGGGTATTTTAGGCTGATGACTTCGACCAATGCTCCATAGAATAATACATATTGGTCAGGCAGGAGTGGTCTCCTCTAAACCCGTGTTGCGCACCATCAAAGAAGTCTTTTTCTTTGAGGAACTTCATAGTGGCCTTTTTTATGATCCTTTTCATAACTTTACAACAGATGCAAGTTAGACTCACTGGTCGATAGATGTTCGCGCTGGTTCTGGATCCACCCTTGTGAAGAGGGTATATGTTCGCAACTTTCCAATCGGATGGGAGGAGGGCTCGATCAAAGTACAACTGAAAAATGTGCGTAAGTGGTCTGGAAAGTTCCGAAGCCAGCTCTTGCAGTACCTTTGCTGGTATTTTGTCTCGACCCGGAGACTTAGCTTCATTAAGCGCAAGAAGTTCATTCCTTACATCTCCTGTGAAACGGAGGTCCTCCATGATTCTGCCATTACTATCTACATGGAAGTCAACAGTAGGACAATAGTAAAGGTCATGCTCTGCATATAATCTGAAATGGTTCGTACCGACACAAGAAGTACACTTGGTGGATATGCCTCGATACTTAAAATACTAACTTTTGGTTTATATACTCTGAGCAAGTCAACTATTTTCTTTGAGTTTTAGCCGGAAATGTATTTTTGCGGAATAATGCGTCGAAGTAAACTATGTGAACTGTATCTTTCACGGTGTTCACCTCAGTGGCGCCCCGAAGTCGACGAGAGTTGAAAGCTTAGTTTCGCGATAGACGGATAGCTTACACTCTGGGCTCAGGTAGGATTACTATGGTATCGCATTTGCATTGTTGGTAGGGTCCTGAGGCAGGTGTGAGTCGCGGATATGGGAGCAAACTTCAAATCAGATCAAGGATTTAGGCGCATAAGTGCTGACACAACATTTCGTGCAGCGCTGGAAATTTTTCATTCCTAAGTAAAAGCCTTGATGTAAAAGTTTGCTAATGACTACCAGAGATATTTAATGGCAAAATATTTTTCAGTGGCAACTACCGGCCGATTGCCGCAGTACCATAAAGTTTCAAGGCACGGAAGGATTAATATTTTCTTGGGAGAATATTTAACAGGTAAAATGATTTCGGGGCGATCAATGCGTGATCTTTGTCACGTCATGCAATGGTACGAGATCATCAAAACGCGCGTGTCTAGGCCTCTGGCGTACAAAAGCATAAAAATAATTTGTTGATCTGCCGCAAACGACGAGGACAATGTCAACTATAAATTCGAAGGTCACGAAAATTCTCATCACAGAAGTCGGAAGAGGAATTGGCAAGCAAACGTATACTTTCGATAAATTCTCATCAGGCCATTACATTTATATAAGAAGGGGGTGGGGGGTTAAGTGTAAAAGATGAAAATTATGCTCAAAGTTAAAAGCAAATTAGTCCAGGGGATTGTGGTATTAAAAGACGGCTAATTATGCGGTAATTAAGGAGAGGGTGAGGGAGAAAGGAGGTTCAGAAAAATGCCGGTATCTAGGTGGCCGTTGGCCACGCTAAGCTTGGGGCCTGCAGCAGGTTCGTTTGCGCGCACAGAATCGGCTTCCTCAACCGGATAGCAGTTGCTTCTGCTGTTGCTAGCAGTCGCTGACCCAATGACTTAGGATAGTTTGGTAGGACCCTGTAGATCACCCTGAAGGCATCGTTGGGGTCCACCTGATGGCCGGAATCCACCATGTGCGCTAGAATAGAGCTGTTGACGGTCCTGGTGGTAGTGACCTAACTTTTCCTGAGCCATTGTGGGAGGTGTTCTTTCATTCGTTTGGATAGACGTCGACTCGTACAACCAATATAACCTGCTTTACAGGAGAAATTAAAGGAGTATATGCACATAGAGGTTGTCTGAGTTGTTAACCTGTCCTAGCCTTCTCCTTGTAAGACCGGGTGGGTTGAGAATCAAACCCGAACTCAAGCTGCTGGAAAGGTGCGTAATACAGCTACGTCAAGGCGTCTTTTCAGGAGTTCGTCTGCTGCGTCTCCTCGAAAGGGCACTTTGAGAAATAAGGTCTTCTTTTCCACAGTATGTGTTGTTGGCTTTATTTCTTTGGCAGCCATATTCTTGGTAATGAATCTCTCGGAATATCCGTTCTCACGGAGTAAGTCCCGGATTTTCTCGAGTTCCTCTTCCATAGTGTCTTCTGAGCAATTTTTAGCTCTTTGCGTTAAGCAGCGAACTAGATTTCGCTTCTGTTGGAATGTTACGAAACTGTTAAAGTTCGTATATTATCCAGACCAGGTTTCTTTTTGTACACGCTCCTTCGGATGCTACCGTCAGGTCTACGGGTTAGGCGGACGTCCAGGAAAGAGAGCGAACTTGCTGTTTCCATCTCTAACGTGAACTGTATGGATGGATGGGCTTGATTGACTGCGTTTAACAGTGAGTCTCTATCGGTTTCGGCTGTGGCGATCACGAATATATCATCCACGTAGCGACCGTAGTGCTTTAACTTGTGGATCTGATCGCTCAGTTGAAAATTTTCCAGCTTGCGTATGAATATGTCAGCTAGAAGAGGTCCCAGAGGCGAGCCCATGGCAACGCAATCTATTTGTCTGTATATTTGGCTGTCAAAGAGGAACTGCACATTGAGCGTGCACTTCAGTAGTAGTTCTTTCAGTAAATTTGTCGGTATTCCTATTTCTAGTTGATTGCTTAATAGAATTTGCAGATGTATTCGATTATCTCGGTAACCGGAACTTTTGTAAACAGCAAGGAGACGTCTAGGGAGAGCATCCTCATGCCGTTTAAATTCACATCTTTGATGTCTTCGATAAATTCGTATTTGGAAGTTTTTGGCTGGCTGATGCTTAAACTGATAAGTGCACTTTTATGTTGTGCGCCTCCTAACTGGCAGAAAAACCGCATTTCAAGGTGTCCTATCACTTCTGATCAGTCCCTCATACCGAGGATCTTTGTGTAGTCCTTTGCAAATCACATTCATATAAACCGGCCAATCAACTGCAAAGCTGACTCAGACGCCTGCCCTCTTGACTCGCGGACAATCCCTCATGTGGCACTGAACGTGCATCTCATGTCCGACATCCTGCATTCTTGAAAAATGAGAAAATTTGCGTTCCATATGTTTGCATGGGTAAAGAAGAAGGCTTGTTGAGCACCTGAATAATTGGTTGATTGGAGTTTATCGTCAGCATCAAGTCGACAGCCTAGCTGGTCTTTCACCTAATTTGGGATGGACGCAGTGACTGACCGGGCTAAGGAACCCCTCTGGTCCCCTTGACACACATGCACATACACCAGGATTTACACAACCAGGGGATTAGAAGGATTCGTCGCCGTCTGCCTATCAGTCAACTCATCAGCCACTACATAAACTGGCTGATTGTGTCTGTTAAATGCGTCAGTGGGCTGCCTTCTCAGCCACGGTAAACTGTGATAGTCTCAGAGCCGCATTACAAACATAGCAAAAGAGCTGTATGCGGAAGGAGTTGAGGCGAGTGAATGATTAGTAAGCCTTAGACGCAGAACAGCTCCTCCCTGTGGGTTACGTAGCAATCGGATGCATGTGGAATATGATAAGCATGTCGTTTTCCACAATCACATGACACAGACTGCATGCGTCGTAACGCAACACGTACAATCTCGTGTAGCTGAGGATTAAAAGTGCTCACTTAGAGACATTTTTCGATGTTAAACTAAGATAGGGGTATCCCAACTGTTACAAACTTGTCAATAAGAGCAAAGTCCTTTGCACAGGTGAAAGCACGTGCTTATTCAACGTCTTATTTAAAGTTGTGGCCAGATAATTTAAACGAGTACAACAAAGAGCTTTTTAACTTCACTGCAATATTTCTCCTCCTTCTAGGAGAACAGAGTTCAAAAATGTTAATAATAGGAAAAGGTGAGAGTGTTAAGCATAGGATACAAGTTGGTAACGGCCGGAGAGTTAGACATGACGGCCACTGCATGTAAGGAGATTAGCATGTTGGATAGGAGAAGGCGTAGGACTAGCAGTTTTAAACGGAGTCTGGGAAATAGTAAGTTGCAATGTGCCAGATGGAGGTTGTTTGGCTAGGGCCGTTAAAAGAGGCTCAAAATAAGCCGCCTTCGAAAGACTGACTGAGACCACGTCGGTGCAACCGTCATGAACCATCGTCAAATGTTTGTCCGTGCGATATAGTACTCGAAATGGTCCCTCGTAAGGTTGTTGTAGAGGCCGAAGAACGCCGTCTGTGCGGAAAAATCCAAAAGAACTCGTTAGGAAGTAAGGGTCGACATAGGACCAACATGTTGGAGCATGTGGAGGAGTTGCTCGAGGTGTTGACATTGCGCGGTGCAATCTTTGCCCTGATACGTGGGATCCGAGTCGGTTGAGGTTAGAGAATTCCCGAAAAAACCACCGGGGATACGAAGGGTCATGCCTTAAACATGTTCGGCAGCGGAGCACTCCTAGTCGGGCTTGTGTGCGGTACGGATACCAAGCAGGACCAAATTCAAATGCTCGCTCCAATAGAAAGTGTCATTATGACCTCGGATCGAGGCGTCGAGTTGACGACGGAAGCGCTTAACTAAACCACTTGACGAGGGGTGGTATGCTATCGGTAGTATGCAAGAACATCCGAGGACGTTGGTCAGGCCGTTAAAAAGTCTAGACTCGAATTGCTGGCCTCGATCGGTGATAATAGTTGATGGGAACGCCATAATGGAAGATCTAGTGTTCCAAAAAGGCGTGAACAACCGAATCTGCAGTTATACTAGGTATGGGAGTTTCAATGGGCCAACGAGTTAATCGATTAATCGCGGTCAGTAAAAAGTTGCAACCACGGGATGTTGGAAAGGACCTACCAGATCGATATGAACATGGGAAAAACTTGCGTCGAGGGTAAGAAAAGTATCAGTATCAGTATCAGTATCAGTATATTGAGGGTATGTAGGAAAAATTCCTTTGAGTGCCCTATTTGTACATATGTGCAGTGGTAGCAAAAAAATTGTTGTTTAGACTGTTGGCGAGGCCAGTTGTCCTGTGTCATAGGATGAAAATAGGAGCAGACAGTGAAAAAACTCCTCAGGGATTTTTAGGAGAAAAACTGTCGCCCTTGTGTGAGTAATGCGTGGGATTTAGGAGAAAAAGGGGGTTCCCACTGGGGGGGAGTATTGCAAAGGTTCCCAGGATTGTCACCGTGTGGAAGCCACGTCCTGACTAAGTGTCAATGGGGACTTTGGTTTGCCGCCATACATGAACGAGTCCACTGGCGGATCTCTGTGTTCAAGCTCGCTGAAGAGGCACTGGTTATTGCGGATGCCAGAGTGGGCAAGCTTGTGCAACGAGGCAAAAACGTCTCGTCTAATCTTGTTTTGCACTTCTGGTCGGAAGGCACCGCGGGATACGTCACACAGGATTGTACCGGGGATGGTGGGAAGAAGAATAGCCTCGAGTTGAAGGCTAGTGTGTTCAAGACTTTCAGTGAAGGTCGGCTGATGTTGCAGGTCTGCCATGCGCTCCAATTTCATGGAAGGGGGAGGCGATGACATTAATTCCAGGCCGAGAAAGGCAGTCAGCAACTTGATTATAAACGCGTTTAAGAAACCTAGTATCGGTTGCATACTGAGAAATAAAATCGAGATGGTGGGCCTCTCGGGGTGAATACGTGACGGAAGAAGTGGAAAGGGTATAAATAGGAGGTTTGTTGTCAATATCAATAAAACATTTTTGCCTTCAATAAAGTTACGGAAGTGTTAAATGGCTGAATAGATGGCAAGAAGTTCTCTACCAAAAGTGCTCTAGCGAATTTGTGGTGGTGTCAGTTTGGAGAAGAAAACCAAAGACTGGATGCCCGTGGGCGTCTGTTGCTGAAGGGCGGCACCTAGGACGCAACTGGAGGCATCGGCAACAATAGAGAGCGGGGCATCAGGTATAGGGTGAACAAGGACAGTGGTATCTGCAAGAGCCTTTCTGGCATGATTAAAATTGACAAGGCCTATAAAACGGCGCATTTGTTGAAATGAAGTGAGATTAGGGAACTCGCGAATAGCTGAAACTTTGGCATCTATGGGATGGCAACCAAAAGCGTCGAAGCGATGTCCTAGAAGAAGCAGCGACCATACACCAAAAGCGCATTTACAAACATTTAAAAAGACCAAATGCACTTAATAGCTCAAAAATGAGGCGTAGATGTTGTAGTTTTTCGTGCTCACTGAAACCTGCTACCAGTACATCATCGACAAAAACAAAAACGAAGGGTAAGTCGCGGAGGACTTCGTTGCTAAAAAGTTGAGAAGTTTGAGCGGATTGACTCAGTCCAAAGGACATTCTGACAAACTCGAACAGATCAAACGGTGTAGTAATCGCCGTTTTCGGAATGTCTTCTGGAGCAACGGGTATCTGATGCAAATCTTTGACCAAGGTTAATGCTGCAAAACATTGTTGCTCCTGCTAGGTTAGATGAAAAGTCATGGAGATGGGAAAGTGGATATCTGTCAGGCACAGTACAGGTTTTCAATCGTCGGTAATCCCCGCATGTGCGCAAGTGAACGATAGACCTTTTACACACCACATGTAGAGGTGCAGCCCATGAACTAGTGGAAGGCCTAACTATGCCAAGCTCCATAATGTGACTGAATTCAGCCTTGACGATAGCTAACTTGTCGGCGGCTTACTGACGAGGATGACTAAAAACGGGTGGTCCGGAGGTCGAAATATAATGAACGACAGAATACTTAATGTGTTGGTTAAATTATTATGGTCGTGTGATAGAGGAAGATTCCGAAAGTAAACGATGATAGTGAGTACATTAAGGAATTGTTACAATGTGTGAACTAGGTTATGAGAGGGTCCGGGTTGAACATTTACAATATAAGGAGGTCGTAGGGTCAGGTAGCTTATTGGACTTGATGTCGACGAGAAGACCGAAAAATACTAGAAAATCAGCGCCAATAATGGCGGTATGAACGTCTTAAACCCAAATATTGACTAAGAGATAGTTGACCAAAGGTTCTACTAGGAGTACTATTAGTAACTTGAAGCGAAAAAAAAGAATTGGGGGACTTACGATTAGTCTAATTGGGTGGGATTAGACTTATGTTGGCTCCGGTGTCCACGAAAAAGTTACGATAGGAAGTCCTGTCATAAATGTGGAGAAAGCGACTTGGAGTGGATGGACCGACAAAGTTCGCCACTTTTTCTGGTCGGTAGGGAAATTTTTCAGAAAAATTGCCTTTTATTTACACGGAGAGTTGCAGTGGTGGGCATGAGAACTATAATCGTGATGGTACCAACAGAAACCATCAATTTTAGTTTGGACTGGAGTAAGAGACCTCGGGCGTCCAGTACTTAAAGGAATACGTTTTTAGACACGATTGGCTCGAAGCTGGGCATTTTTAAGGTCGAGAGCATCAAAGCGTGTCACGACGTCTTCAATACTGGGTAGCGCATTGTTATGAGTAGCCCCTACTGTTATTGTTAGTTCGACCATCGAAAGCGATGATGTCCACCATTCGCCCAAGAGCAGGTGACTGTGGTCAGGTATAGTTAAAGTAGACGTGCCGCCATCTACCCCACTCTAACTCTAACCACTTGACCGGTGACAAGACCTAACTCGAGATGACTGAAGTAGGTTTCGGGCGGAAGCTGCTTTCTCCAATGCAGCCTGAAACACCGCCTTACTTAGCCTTTGTTGGCACTAGACTTCCTGCGGGTATTACTGCACTGTCTGCCCTCACTCAACTGTAGTAGGTGTCTTGTTATACTTTAGTAAACCAGGAGTGCTACTGCTACTACCAATACTTCTTCTTCTGGACTGCTTCCTGGAGCTCGCAGATTCAATTCTATTGACTACCAATACTTTTACATCTAATGCCAATTCCTAAGGTGTAGCTTAGTGATAGTATTTGCTGGGACCACTACTGACTGCCGTGGAAATTAGAAATGACGCTGATTGAAGTCAGCACTGCGCTTATAGCCTCTCAATCTCGACAAGACGTGTAGTAGTACTGGTCCTGACACTGACGCCACTATTTGTCAGAGGTGACGCTGATTAGGCCAACGCTAGGACCCATATTCCCTTGCTTGGAGTCCTGAGCACAGAAGTGTTTGCCTTCGTCTCCACACTCTCAACTCTATCCATTGAGCTGTATGGACTCATACACTGCTGCTATTGGTTTGTGCATATGTTAAAAGTGCTAATTTCTAGTAATCATGCTTAATAAGGCCAGTAGATAGTATACTAGAAGTACTGCCTGTGTGTACTTTTTAAGGAGTCGCACCCAGTATGTACTTCGAATCTGTGTAAGGTAGTAGAGATTTGCATTGGTATAATAAAAGAGAGTTTGTAAAGTACTATACAAGTCCAACCATGCTCTTATGTTGTGGAGTCTGTCGTCTATAGACTATGTATAGGCCTACTACAGTATCCATCTGTAGCTTGGACTTTACATAACGTCTGCTCATATCCCCTTGATCACAGCAGTGAGTCTGAATCTGGGTTAAAGCTATTCTGAGTAAATGCCCGCCTTCAGTAGCTGTCAAGCCAGAGTTCTGGAAACCACGACTGGTACTTCTACTGATATTCCAAATATTACTGACTAGGAGTATAAGCTGAATGATAGTATTGCTGGTATTATTTCTGGCTGTATTATGAGAGAGAAAGTGACGCCGATTAAAGTCAGCACTGAGCTTACATCCCCGCAATCTCAAAAGAAAGTGCATTAATACTGGTGCTGGCACTGACGCTACCATTTTTCAGAGGTCAGACCATCAGCTTTCTACTTAGGTGCGCTACAAGTCCGTTACTAGAGGACAACATTGTTGCTGAGACTGCAATAGTCTAAAAGCTTAGACTAGGCTTTGAGGACTAATCTAAGCTATCAAAGCTAAGCAAATCAAGACTAGGAGACTCGACTGTATAAATTAAGAGGTATATTTGTGTCTAAACTGAGTGATGAAGTTACAGCCATGTATATTTTAAGGTAACCTAGAGTATAATTATGTATAGCTTATGAAGCAAATTAAATGCTGCTGTCACGTTTTACGAATTGGGGGCTAGGATACTGCCGCTAAGGGTGTTAATTCTAGTAAGCATACTTGATAATGCTAGTTCATAATAGATGCAGTATGGTCATAAGAGAGTAGCATATGTCCGTTTTTCTAAATACATTTGACTCCCTACAGCACCTAACTCTAGCTCAGATTTTATAGGTCATTATCTTTCTAGATAGGTACGCTACAAGTACAGGACTAGAGGGCAACTGTGTGACAGTTCATTGCTGCAGGAAAGTGCAATATTAGTGATGCTCTTGATACTGACCCTTTTAGTTCGTACATCCACAACTGACATGCACCCTGACATGCCCTCTCACCGCTGTTCACCGAAGACTATGTTGCATTTTACTAATTTCGGCTAGGATGTTGCCGCTAGACGCAATATGCCACTGCTAACTCTCCCACTTTTGCAACCATATGAACTAAGATAGGTGGATATTTTACCGTTGTAATGTATTCCTATAAAGGTATCAAAAGCTGAAATGCATGTGTCAGATTTAACTTAGTTCGGACTAGGAGGAATAGAATACTGCTGCTTGAATTAATATGCCAATGCTAAGACTACAAATACGAGTAATCATACCTGCTTATAGTAATAATAATGTATTTTAAAGCAAGCGCAATGGAACCAGTCCAACAGCAGGTGCCCTCTCACCTCTGTTCATCAAAGTTGTGTTGCATTTTAATAGTTTTGGCTAGGATGCTGCCGCTTGAGGTAATATGCCACTGCTAAGAGTGCAACTTCTGGTAATCACATTTACTAAGGATCAGTGGATGTTTTATTTTAGTAATGTATTCCAATAACCATATCAATAGCTGACATGCATGCGTCAGATTTTGTTTAGTTTCAATTACAGAACATTTCAGTTACAGAACGTCTCATTTCTAACTAAGGGCACAGCATTGTCCAGAATTTGCTTATCATAATATCATGGTAATTCCTAAACCGTAACAATATCTGAGTAGTAAGTCATGCATCTTATATTTGCGATAAGCATAGCTGATGGGAATATGCGCTTACAGGTTACTTTGTGCTCTATGGAAGTGATCGAAAGAACATGCTGTTTATGCTCGGTTGACTTTTGTCGCTGAACAGATGACGCAGACCAACAGACGAGTAATCTGGCCGTAAAAAGTCACTTGTTCAAGCTTTGTGTCGGCCGAGCGCCCAGATTGGTTTGTGAGCAACCAATAACTCCCGGTTTTTCACGTGACAGTTCGACCATCTATTTTTTTGATGCCCAATTTTTGCCCCAGGCAAGTTGTTGCAGTGGCTTGGGCACGAATTCGGTTGAAATTGATAATCGACTTCCCGCAGCACCAACCGCATTCTCGCTCATCTCTCATCCATCTGAATCTTATGTCTGTCTCTAATACCTAAGGCACGGAGAGCGTCCCGTGTGATTGTGTAGGGGAGGGCATTCGACGCGCGGCTGCTTTCACCACAGTGGTAGCGCACCCCACTGTAGACCCTTTTCCGCTTCTATCAATACATGATCCCCCTTTTTCTAACTGCCGGATACAAGGCCTAAAGATACCTAGTAGGGGGCGAGGGTAGAACATGGTCGTGGTAGCGCGAAGGGCTTATCTGTACAGTCGACGGACAGATAAGGCCGGAGGTGAACCAGGTGAGGGGGATTTCGGCTTTAGCGTCCATCTCTCGCATAACCACACTGATCATGCCTGAGCGGATAGCACATTTGGTGTTGTCAGCCTGCTGCAAGGTTGCAAGGCCCCGTGTCTACGATGAGAATGTCAGCGCGCTTGTCAATGGTGAGAATGGAGCTCAAGCGGGGCTGTCCTTTAAATAAACTTTCTATGGATTGAGGGCCATGAACTCAAGTAATTATCGGTTCATCCGAGTGTCATTATGGATTGGGGCGAATAAGAAGACAAAGTTGCTGCAGTACAATATCTTCGACTGATGTTAAGAGAAGATGGCTACCCACGCAACTTCGTCAACCACTGCTTGCCCAGCGGAGATGGCCGAAAAATTGCACCCACCCCAAAATCAAGCGATCCCGTACTTCAACAACCTCTCGGAGGCTATCGGCCGCCTTCTCGCACCCCTTGTAGTTGGAGCGCACACAGGCCGGAGGCAACCATAAGGCATCAGGTAATGAAGCCGAAAGACCCACTGCCACTGCAAGAAACACCTGGGGTCGTCTACAGGATCTGGTGCAGTTGCGGGCAAAGAAACTATGTCGGAGGAACTGGCTGACTTCTCAAGACGCGAATTGCCGAACACATAGCAGCAGTGCGGCGAAATGATGCCAATTCGACGAGACCCGGCCACACATTCAACTTTGATGAAGGTTAACTTCTCGCAGGAGGGGACGATCGGATGAGCCGAGAATTACTTGAGTCATGGTTCAAGGGTCCCCAATCCATAAACAAGTTCAAGGATTTGCCCAATCCATATTCGGTGCTGAGACTCAATTTGGCCAAAGCAAGTCGTCACTTGGGGAGCGGACAGACCACCGCGTCATCCGACGCCAACACTGGAGGGCCAGATGGCCGAGCAACCATCACGCCCGAGTCCACCACGCATGATGAAAGTTTGACAGGTCAGAGCGCGCATGTCGTCTAACAAACTATCCATGCGCAAGAATGCAATTAACGTTAATTGTCGCGTTATTTTTGTAGTAATGACTGTATCCTATAAAAAATGCAAAGTCCTGTGCATGCATTACCCGTTTCTGTTACTGTTTTCTGCTAATGTCTCTGATGATGAATCCGCGATGGGTCCCGGAACGTCAGGCGAATATAAGTATTGTCCCAGCGAGTGAGTCAACTTTTTCAATTAATTCCATGGACTCGCATGTTTGCTTGTATTGGAAAAAGGTCAGTTAGTGAAACGGTCGACAGGAGGGGGGATTAACCGCAGTCTTCATATTGGTTAACGATAAGGCTGTGTGAATTCGTCAATAGAAACGGCTGACAAAATTGCGACCACCGAAATAAAGGGACCGAATCTGCGTATAAATTGTTCGCAGGGCTGTGTAACTGAAAGCGTAAGGGCAATATTTTTGGCCGATATCCTAAATTGGAACGGCAAAAGGCCATCGCGTGACTCTATCGACAGTGGTCAAAATCTAAGTGAAACAGTGTGATGGAGGTAACGGTCTGACCAAGTCCAGGTGGATGTGGTGAAAACGTACTTCGGGAACAGCAAAAGTACTTGGAAGTGACATCTTATGGCACTGGAAATTGATCTTTTGGCAAGCTAACCACTGCCTAGTCCAAAGCACGATGCCAGCGTTCATCTTCGGCCAGCCGAAACGTACCGAAATAAGCTTGCGACCGGTGCGAACGCCGGGGAGACAAAGAGTGGAAATTATCGAATCCGACTTTCGTACAATAGGATGAGGAGGACCCGTGGACCAGCCGCAAGCGATCATCCCTGGAGATGATGGGAGAGGGGCATCGCGAAGCTGCAGCGAAAAAGACGCACGCATTTCAGTAATGTAGTCATCATGAGCTTGCAATTCTGCTAGCTTCGTCAGGTCGAATGTGATGGTAAGCATGTTGATATCTGGACGGGATACGGCGTCGGCGACAACATTGTCACTGGCGCGAACGTACCGTATGTCAGAGGTAAACTGCGAGATATAGTCAAGTGAACGCGCTTCTCGTGGCGAATACCGATCCGGCTTTGCCTTGAGGGCGTAAGTAAGAGGTTTGTGATCCGTGTAGACCTGGAAATCACTGCCCTCCAAAAGGTTGCGGAAGTGTCGGATAGCCAAATAAATGGCAAGGAGTTCGCGCGAGATGATACTGTAGCGAGTCTGCGTTGGCTATAGCTTATATGACAAGGAAGCTAGCGGCTGTAACCAGTTGTTGACCTGCTGGTGCAGAACTGCACCGACAGCAGTGTTAGCGGCGTCACTGGTAAGAATCAGTTGTGCGTCTGCATCGGTGCTCAGATGATGAAACATAGTGGCATCTGCGAGTGCTTTCTTGGCTGCCTCAAACGCTGTAAGAGTCGTGTCCGATAGCTGCAATGATTTAGGATTTAACTTCAGAAGGTCCGTCAAAGGAGCCAGATTCGCTGCACAGTTTGGGATAAAACGGCAGTAATAGTTGATAAGGTCGATGAAACGGCGAAGCTACGTAATTGATTGCGGAGCGGGAAAAGACAACACGCTTTGTACTTTCTCTGAAAGTCGTGAGAGTCCATGGTGATCATCGCGGTGATCAAGGAAATCCAAAGAAGTAACAACGAACATGCACTTATAGACGCCCAGCTGCGAACCATTTTGCTGAAGACGGTCGAAAAGTTGACGCAATTGCTGAGCATGTTTTTCGGGTGAAGAGGTAGGGACAAGGATGTCGTCTATATACACGAACGTGAAAGGAAGGCCCAGCGAGATGTCGTCGACAAAATGTTGGAACGTTTGGGCCGCATTACGCAAACTGATAGGCATGCGCAGAAATTCTAAAAGTGCCAAAAGGTGTCATGACAGCAGTTTTAGGGATGTTTTCCTCCGCGACCGGCATCTGATGGTAAGCTCTCACAGGGTCAGTCTTAGAAAATAGTCTTTTCCGACAGCATGTATGAGAAATCATGAATGTGGAGTATCGGTCCGGGACTGTTGCTCTGATCAAAACACGATAGTAGCCCGCACGGTCTCCAATCGTCAGATGAATTCTTCGGTATCATTTGCAGTGGAGAGGCCAGTGGACTAGACGACGGCCCGATATTCTCCAAACTCAACATGTGCTCGACTTATTTTTTGCGATTCAAAACTTCTCAGGGTAGCGGCGGCCCGGGTGAGCATGGGCAGGGCGTCCAGTAGTGGTAATGTGGTGACGCACTGCGTGTTGGACCTGTTCAGTTTAGCGAAGGACGGGAAGTCCTTCAAAATGTCAGAAAACGGCGGGCCTGCCACGGCCAAGTGTATGCTGGCTGAAGGTCCACGAGCTGCAGTTCCACTAGAAAAAAGCTTGTTTGTGGTATCGATCAGTTTTTGATGCCTGATCTCGATGACTAGGCCAAAATGTGACAAAAGGTCCGCTCCAATAATAGGTGAGTGAAGGCCAGCCTCGATGATGACCTATTGGAAGTGGCGACGAAGTCCGAGGTCTAAAGTGAGAAACCATTGACCATGCGGTGATAGTGGTGCTGTTGAATGCCTGCAGTGATAACTGCGAAGGCGGAAGACGATGACGTTGAGGTGGGACAACACTTATTTCTGCACCAGGGTCCATAAGAAAACGGAACCCCGTGGACTTGTTGGTAACGTAAAAGAGGCGACTGGGTCGCTATTGGCCAGCGGAAGTCGTCACCTTTATTGGCTGGCGGCGTCGTTTCCCGCGATGCGCGCTCACCAGGCGGCCCCAAGAGGAACTCCTACCATTTCTTGGTCGTCTCTGCGACAGCCAATCACAGGTGCCGTAAATAGCGCGGAACCTCTCACGATGGCTAGCAAGTGCGTGCAAATCAACCCACGTCTAGCCCAATTCGGTCTGACCAATAACCTTCCTGAGGCGGACGCACACAGGACAGTATTCAATGACTGCCATGCAGAGACACTTCGGATGCTGCGCCGCTGGCATGCAGACTCACACCTGTCCGACAGTCAACTTCCTCCTACCTACACTATTCCTTCCACTTCGCGGCTCACATGTTCTCTTTCTCTACAGAACCGGACCTTAAGATGGCCGTGGCTAGGGTTTTTATTAACCATGGGGATATTTGCTGAAGCTAGGGTTTTGCCTATTATTTTACCCTCGACGATAGGCTGCTTTCTGCGAAGATCTCCCGGTTTTCAGAGTAACTTATTGGTAACCTTCGAGCATAAAGAAACATCAAAAACGGGTGCAAAGATCTGCAACGACAGAGATATGTGGCGAGGCATTTATGATCATCAATTCCATGAAGTGCTGCTACTAAAATGATAAACGGCCTTGGCTGCAAGTTGCTTTTGCGTTTGCTCAAATTGGATGTCAATATTCTCCCCATTGTCTTGTCTATATTGCAGTTTTAGGTCACTTTTTTCATTTATTATTCGCTGTAGTTAACAAAGACCTTACTGTTGTGCACTGGTTTTCGTGCAATTTGTCCTTTGGTTCTATTTGTTATCAATATAATGCAGAGAAGGCATATAATCGATGAATCATCACGAAACTCATTGGTTCCAATGAGTTCTGCTGTCCAGACCTGTTTCCGATTCCTGTCTTAGCATCAACAGTGTAAGTGAATGCAACGCCAAATGTGTCCCTAGTTCCGCTGCATAAATGATAACGTCACCATAGTACCGAATTAAAACAAAAGGCGACAGGCCATGTGAAGTCTTCTCGTTAATCGTTTTTCTTGAAGAAGCAAGTTTTTTTCGTGACATTGAGTGAAATCGGTGGCTGAAAGTTGCTTGTCCCGCTTGTCCATGGGAGTTTTCGTGCGGCATCCAACCTCCTAAGCAGGACATGCGAACAAGAACCACCTCCGCAATACAGCTCTTTTCGCGCCAACTTCCATGGTTTATGGTCACTCAACTTTAGGGCATAAAGTTAAGGTTGGAGTTCAAGTAAAATAAAATTAAGTTTAGGGTTAGGTCTATTAATTTAAATGTAAGGCTGCAGGTTAATATCGCGCCTCCAATTTACATGTACGTTGAAGCCAGTGGTAAGGTTAACACATCGGAATATTTACGTTTCCCTGAATTATGCGCAGGGACACCTTTATTACTCAGCCAAGTGTTGGTATTCCTGATCCCGTTAAGAGGGGCCATACAAGGCATCATTCTCCAGCCCCCAGGTCGAAATGTGGCCAAATGAATGTCTTCTCAGTGTTTATTTGCAGTCTTACCCCAACCCCGGTTCTTACCGCGGGACGACGTACTACGAGCATCAACACCTGGCGTGCGTGCTGGAGTAGCCCCATGAACTACCATGTCGGCTACAGGCTAACGCAAGACGTCCATCACCGATTTCATAAAAATGCTAACTGAAGCGCGTTTACGGTAAGGGAGGATTACTTAGGCGGGGTTTTAAGATGTCAGGATACCGCATGTAAAGGTACTGTTTCTCAGCTGCCTAGAAGAAACCAGGTTGGGTAAAAATGACTGACTTATCGGTCATGATTACCTAAGGTACGAGGTCGTGCTCAAAACAACTGCACTAGTTTTTTGAGATAGAGTAGGCATGGCGGGCCTCGAAAATTAGTGGAAACTCACCTTACTGGAGAGAGGAGGCATAGAAAAGTAAGCCGTGGCTCTACTTTCAACAGAAAAAAACCAAACTGCGCCTACATTTTATTGGGCTACATTAACATGACAGGAGACAAGCGCCATGTGATTCGCAGGCGAACTTCACCGAGAACGCACCCACAAAGAAATGCGATCCCCACACACGTCAAAAGCGCAACCAACCCCCCCCCCTTCTCCCACCCCTACACGTTCCATAGAGCTCTATGTGCTGGCTTAGGGAAGACCGACCAATGAAGTTCGCACATGGTTGACCAAGCCAGAGGCCGCCACGAATACGGTGTCCTGCACGCGCGAGGTTTTGCTTGGTGCGCGCACACATGGCTGTTGCCGGAGTACAACGCCATGGTTTGGCGCCACCCGTCTTGCGTGCGACTTCGACCGACAGATAAGTACGCATGCCTCCTGAGAGGGTTGATTCGTGCCGGGACCAGATGACCAGACTATCGACAAGGTAGCACAGCAGAAGGCGGGGCCGACAAGAAGCAAGGCTGATGCTAAAAGCGGACTTGAAAGCAGTTAGGCAAAATAGGCAAGGAGAAGCATAAAGAACGACATTCGTTGGCATTATAATTGCAGAAGGGCGTCGTCCGTGTCATCGGGTTCCGTTTGGTGTTTCTGTACTGATGGCGATGCTGGTGCCGTGACGCTGGGATTCTCAGGCACAAGTGTTGTTTCCTGCTTTTCCTGAGACATTGGGATGTAGAGGAAGTCAGCAGCGTTTTCGTCATTGAGAAGTCGATGAGCGTAACGGTAGTATCCGCGCCGGAAAATACGAGCAAAACAGTCCTAAAACTGAAGGGTAAATGAGCTAACATTAGCCTACGCGAAAATTAGACCTTGCATTCCGACGTTGTCAACTGTATGTTCCATAACAGGGTGATGAAGGGACGGTGACTCGCACGTGGATTAGCATGAGTGTCATAAAGGTTATGGGTGGCTAGTGCAGGACGTACCTGCACCTACGCGTGCTAGAAAAGCCCCTCTTCAACGTTCGGTAATACCACGTTAAATAATTTGTTATATGAACGCAGGTTTGCAAAAGTCAGAATTTTGGGATGAGAATCAGAGACCATATTACGCCCGCCGGACTGTTTTCGTTTGCTCGCTGACGTTTTAGACAGATGGGCCAGATTTTCTTTGTCAAATAATGAACTGCATTTATCGATTAGCATTTCAAAGTTGTAGCTGTACGTGTTGTCCAAGGGCTGATCGATTTTTCTATACGCTCGCTTGGCTCGCAACCCGAATAACACCTACCATGCCCTTATCTGGCTCTCTTGTTGGTCCAGCGCATTTACCACGCGGTTCATTTAGGGTTCACACATAAGTTCGACCGTCAAGTTCGACGGAGTCCACCGTGTGTTCCACAGCAGGATGGTGCAGGGATGGTTACTTGCACTAGGTTATGGTGAGAGTATACTTGCGCTACATCTACCTCACTTTCTCCCCACTCCCTCACCTGGGTCGGGTGAGAAGACAAAGTTAAGGAAAACAAACATAAGTACACACGCATGGTGGTACGCTTATAGTAGATTTGCTATTTCATGAAGCATTACTTACGTACAGTTGTAATCTTATCATGTACCATAATCCGCCACATCAGAGGTCCGGCATTTGAATAAGCTGTTTTCCGGGAGCATGTAAAACTGCACTTTTTAAGAAGTTGCTACTTCACATTATGATAGTTTTGTCGTTGATTTTTGATGCCTTTAAAAATGCACCTATACATGATAGAAAAATGTGAAAATATATTTTCTTGCTTTCATTTGGAAGTGAAATACGTTTTTTTCAAACTATATATTCAAATTATGTGCATCTTTCGGTTTAAAAACATTTGTAATTTGAGTTGACCCAATTGTTAAAAAACTCGAGGCGTTTGGCTGGATTTGAACCCACGTATAAGAGATGGCCTTTACCGAAAGCAAACGCTCTAACTGCTAAGTTACAAACGCCCCACCTCTTGCCATGAATTTAATCACACTTGGGTCGATATTACCCGCCCAACATTACCACTCGTGTGGAATCCACCAATACGGAACAGCAAGCTGACTGCCCAAGTAGAATTTCCTAAGCGATCATTTAGAATCCCCCAGAATGACTACTAGGCTGACTTAATTATTAGGAGGTTTGGCAGATTTGCTTAGTTTGAGTTGACCTTATTGAGAAAAAACTCGAACCCTCGTCGGAGAACCTAAGGGACTACGCCGCACGTGAATAGTCGAACATGCGGTAGCAATAAGGAGAAAAAGGACGCTATATCTCAGGTCGCGACTCATGTGCGGGACCCGGACCACCTTTAAGTTTGACGAGGCCGACATTCCCGCAAGAGCTAAAAAAATGCGAGCCGCAAACTGGTCTATTCATGCTTCTCCGGCCCACAGTACATCAACGAGTGCAATGACTTGTCTTTCCCATATTCCGTACTGAGACTTTGCCCGGGCAAGGCAATCAGTCACATGGGGAAGGCGCGGGCGACTAAACATTGTGATAAAAACGAGCCAAATTGCCACGTTATTATCACATCAACATTTCGCCAAATGATTAAATAGTGGCAATTAACGACTCGGGTGCGGACTGTCAAGCCATCAACACATCAATCAAGACTCCCCAGAAATAGTCAGGAGGGCTGCTAATTTCAGTACGCGTGTGGTCGCGTGGCCCCTACGGACTATATATACTGTGCACCCTCTGCCTCCATCACCCCTTTCTGTAATTGTCTCTGATGATTGGTCAAAATTAGAATCTGAAACGCCAGGGTCATGTTCACTTCTTTTTTCATCGATCGTATTTTGTCCGTCAGATTAAACTTACATTATTTACCAGCAAGAGCAGTTGATCTGTATCCAGGCTAAAATACAAACTGGCGTGCCTTGCGAGGTAGCTAACTGCGAGTTACCTTTGCCCCTCTCCAGCCGGAAGATCGTACTGATCTGGATTCTCCTAAAAGTGTCACTTTCAGCAATGCTGTTCTGCAAGAAATCAAAAGCTCCCTCTTCAAAGTTGGTTGTTGTGCTTGAAGTTACCACCACGCGCTTAATACGCACGGGCGTGAACACGACGCCTCAGTCGTCCTGAGTTCGCGTTGCTTTTAGAACACGACGGATGCGGAAAGAAAGGAAGTTGGGTGCAATGCAAGTCTTCTTCATCATACACAAGTTGACGTATCTCTAGGAAAAAAAGGTCACCCGTTATGGACGAGCTATTTAAGACGCGTGCAGATCAGGTCAAATCGGAAGATAAAAAGCATTGAGTTAATGTGCAAAACATGTTCTGCTTACCTGGATGGAATCAATTCCACCACAGCAAAACCGAAAGTTTGACATAAACAGTCTTTCGCGTCGGATTTTCAACCTGGAGTTCACCAAGATGCCGAACGCAAAATAGACGACAAACATTCCAAGGAGACTGCAATGAGAAGGAAAAATCACTGGCAATTCAAAGTCGGCAGGGGAAAGTAGAATATGGAGTTATAGTGCTTAACTGAAAATATGAGCTGTTCAATTCAATTACGAGATTGAAGACGTAGCCCAATGACTTTGAACGAACAAGGAAGCTATCAAACATACTAATCAAGTGTATGGAAAAAAAAGAAACGAAATTATAAGTACTAGTAAAAAGAAAGAAAAAAAATTTCATTTTTCCGTCGCCGTCAACCCTAGGCGCTGGTAGTCTTCATGAGAAGAGCCTACGTTGTTTTCTGGCCACTTTCGATCCAACAGTCACACAAAAACACGGGAGATATGAATGGCCATTTCCGACTTATATACATATGCCGGCAATACTATCTAACTAGGCCACTAGCCACTGTGCGGCTGCTGGCGGGGCTCGAGAGTGAGCCCAAAAACAGAACGGGACTAGTGAGTCCCGTTGGCGATGGATTAGCGTTCACTAAAGACTGTCAATATGCCCGATATAAACCGGCAAGACAATAAGCCCGGGGCCCACTGTTTAGAACGTTGGATTCCCTATCAAAAGGTCACGGGTTCGAGCCTCGGATGTGGCACCGCCTGCGATTGGGTATGACTGGCTGAAGACGACTAATGAGGTAGAAATGGTCATTCCATTTTCCTCTGTTTTTATTGGTAGTGTTCGTCTGGTTTCTGATTACACCTAAGAGGAATAGAGTTTAGCTTTGAAAGTCCTTTCTGAGCAAGGATAGACTATCTTCAACCTTCTGGATAAAATTCTGAGTCAGCTACTTAATGTTGAATCTTTAGAGTCCCTGACAGGATTTCGTAGATATTTGAGCATTCTCTGTTCCACATAAGCATAATCGGACACTAAATGTTGCTTATAAACCGACAATGGGAATAAAAATATGTAAACAAATGCAGAACCCCTGCTGGGATATGGGGCAGAACGGTTGGGTATCGGATATTTTACCTACTGACCAATTACAATTGCGAGTACCGGCTGCGTGTGTGAATAAATCGGCATTGCCTTCAACGCAATTTTCCATCTGAGCAGCGTTTTAGTTACGAGTACAAAGCTAACCCGTGTTGGGCGTAATGGAAGGCTCTGCATTTTCCAATAGTTTCTAAAACATATATCAAGTACGGCGTGTGGTAAAGGTTCCTTATAAACATCACCATACTGTAGTTTGCCATACATAAATTCATTTAGCCATCTTAGGTTCCGATTTTGATATACTTCACCGTGCTCCACACACGGAAATCGTTACCGACATGTGGTTACGTTTCGGCTTATCGTACTACAATATCTGTCCCAATGCAGTAGAAGCTATTGGAAGCAATGCGTATGTGTCATGGTTTTACGTTAGTTTTGAAAATTCGATAAAAAATCGATAAATGATTCTCAGTCGTTTAATTCGAGCCAATTCTCGGATATTTTTTGTTCAGTCTTTGTTTCCTTTTGGTTTAACTTCACATTGGCTCCTGATTTGCTTTGATTTCTTTTGTTGTTTGTTTAATTACCTTTCATTTGCTTAAGTAGGTATACCTACGTTTTGTTTATTTTTCAATTTTTGCGCGTTGTTTCGCTACCATAAATTAGGTTTTGTAAATGATTATGCCTATTATTTACTGATTTTATAGAATCTATTTTGTTTCTTTCGCCTTGAAATGTCCAGCCATATTACCGGTCCCATTACCACCGTTCCTGTATTACACAATCCTGGTTTATGTTATTGTGATTATGTTAAGAAGTAACGCTTACCCGGCGTGCATTCATGAAGAATACGCTCACAACTTTTAATCACTGAAAAAAATTACAAATTATTTCAATTTTCAAACATTTGACGCACTATAATTTAAAAATGTCTAGTACCAAATAACTGTAATGCTCACTGGGTCAACTGGTGTAAGAAGGAGGGAGGCATAGTTGGGCTCCCTCCCCTCGGCATTGCCCACTATCATAGAGCTAATGCTCTTCATATCTAGTAAGTCCGGACGGTATAAGTCAGGGCTAGCAACCAGCCTCATGTATGCTCATGTACTGCAGATTCGCTATATCAATAAATGTACACTAAAATTCCAAAATGTGTTTCCAGCACGAAATTATTACTCATACCTTATCTTACGGTCTAATCTTAAGATAGTCCAGTCACGTCAGGATGCCAGAGCTTGAACTAGCGTCCTTTGGACGCCCTGTGAAAATAATTTCTATTTGAAACAGTTACTTAAATTGCACGCACTCTCTTTTTTTCAGTGTCCTTATAAATGTAAAAATATTCCATAGAAAGCACGGACGAAAATATCCTTTTCGGCATTAATTTAGTAGCAGATTATGTCTTTTTCAGATTTTATGCTGAAAAAAAAGGGTATTTTTCGGTTTTGAAAAACTTCCTTAATTACTGAATAATCTTGAAACCTTGCCCGCTACTGCACTTGGAATCAGGGTTTCCAAACTACATGCTGCATACACTCTGCCTAGGAAAAATACGTATTTTACTAGGATATGAGGAAGGGTTCAAATAGTTCTCGCAAATATTTTTACGGGCATAGATCATCCCTAATGGAACCAAAGAAGAGAGTGGTTTCAGTGGAACAATGGTCCAATTTTCGTTCCACTTTGGTTCCACTTTCGTCCCACCGCGCCGTGATTTCGTATATGGGCGGTATTCCGTGCACTGTCCAGCGTAGTCTACAAGCCGTCATCGAAATCGATGGTCGGCCACCCACACACAAGCTCCCACGTCCACCTGAGACTATAGTCGCCCCCGAAACCTCTACCCCAGAACGCGTGTGCCCTGAACACTGGTTTTTCGCCCTAGGCATATGCCGGCAAAATGTGCCAGAGCAAGGCATCGATCCAGGCGCCGCATTTGGCGAGGGGGGAGGTAGCAAATGCAGGAGGCGTGTGTGCGCGTAGGGTTTTTCTCAGGTGGACGTGGGAGCTTGTGTGTGGGTGTTCGACCATCGATTTCGATGACGGCTTGTAGACTACGCCGGCCAGTGCACGGAATACCGCCCATATACGCAATCACGGCACGGTGGGACGAAAGTGGAACCAAAGTGGAACGAAAGTGGGACCATTGTTCAACTGGAACCACTCTCTTCTTTGGTTCCGGAACATTGTCATTACGGATGTTGTTTACTCAATAATTTATTGACTATTCCAAAGTATTCTTAATAAAGATTTCACGGTCGTACAAATCCTCAGAATAAGAAACCTCTTAAAACCGACAGGTAGCCTTTTAACAAGCATACAACTTGAGCAAACCGTAATTTGTTATCAAATGAAAACAAAATAATATTTTGACACGTTTTGCAGAAAATATATTTGAATTTATAAGGGCCTCAAAAATCAATTAGAACAAGGTATACTTATTAAGAAGTCATTTTTACAGAGTGTCGTTTGTGTAAACGGCCGAGATGAAGCTTGTTTAAGGGTTAGCATTCTAACTTGACTTGAATATCTTGACGATAGACTGCACACTTATAAATGTAAAAATCCTACTAGGGTAATTTTTTCAAATTAAAAATTATATTTCGGTAATTCGGTTGACGTTTGATGAGATAGGATATCTAATGTATAACTTTATGTTGTTAGTTACCATACAGGCAGCATAGGTACTAGCCAAAAACCCAGAAACGTGTTTCATTAGTATTCTGCGGCGGCCGCTTGACACAGCTGGGCGGGGCTCCCAACTTCCCTCGTGTGCTTCCTGGTCGCTATGCCGTTTTTGAAATTTCAGCGTTTTAGTTTTCCTCGCAGCTGTGTCAAGCAAAGAAGCTGTAAGTACTTGTACACTTGTAGCGGCTCGTGCCTGGCTGACTAGCTCACATCGAAGTGCACTTTCCCAACGG
>JAYGXS010000007.1:17083918-17096022 GCA_036362985.1 Ligula intestinalis
TAGTAGTAGTAGTAGTAGTAGTAGTAGTAGTAGTAGTAGTAGTAGTACAGTTGACTTTATCCTCACAGACGAATGTGCGAGTGACAATGAACTGGAGATGCTGCAATGTCACTTATTGGTACCCAAAGCTAAAAGTGTGACTTTTACCGTTGTAAACAGGCCTCCAAATCAACCTGCGGAAAAAGATCAGCTGTTTCTCACCCGACTTTGTGAGGAGTGTCAGAAACAAGACAGCATCATTGTAGGCGATTTCAATGCCCCGTTGATTAACTGGGATCTGATGGACAGTAAGGGCCCTAGACAAGGATTCGATCAAATGATATTAGACATGACACTTGACGAACTCCGCGACTCGAATGTTTGAAGGTCAGAGATCTAGTTGTCTGGATCTACTTTTTACCAAAAGCGAGGAAAGTGTTGATAAAATAAACGTAGGTCCAGCCCTAGGTTCCTCTGATCATATGACATTGATGTGGGAATCAACGCTGTTAGCTGTCCCCAAAAATGAGCTCCAAGCAATTTAGAAATGTCTGGCGGGGAAACTTTGAGGCAATTAAGTTGACGATTGGGCCTACAAGATGGACCGAATTATTCCGAGGGGGTATAAATGAATGTTGGAATATTTTTGAATCAAGAATGAAAAACTTGATCGAATTGTACTGTCCTCTCAAGAAATGTTCGATGGGCAACAGACAAAGATGGCTGACAAAAGCGGTAAAAAAGGAGATCTGTAAGAAACAGTAGCTGTGGAAGATATTTCAACAGACGAAGGATTAAAACAAGCTCCAGGAGTATAGACAACAACGCAATTTCTGCAAGAAAATCATCAGAGCCACATGAGCCACGTATGAACTACGACTCCTGGAAGAGGCGCCGCAATTACCCAAAGTCTTCTACTCCTGCATCAGAAGTTCTATAAAGAACCGTGACCAGCTTTTAAAAGACAAAAACAACGAAACTGTGAGTAGTGGCCCTCAAAAAGCCGAACATTTTTTAGAATTCTTCCAAGGTGTCGATAAAACGGAGCCACCTCTCCAGTCACGCCCTTTGTCACAAGCCGTCAACAACTCGATTATAAACACTGTATTATTTACACCGCAGACAGTTTTGACTGAGTTAAAGAAGTTGGATCCGGCCAAGTCACCTGGACTGGATGAGATCCAAGGGGCACTTCTACGCGAACTATCTGAGGAATTAGCGGAACCACTAAGTATAATTTTTCAAAAATCGCTCGAAGCTGGTAAATTACCTGAAACATGGAAGTTGGCAAATGTTGTACCATCCAAAAGGGGGATCACGACTCTATCCCACCAACTACCGACCGGTTAGTTTGACGCACATTTGCTGCCAGCTGATGGAAAGGATAATCAAAAATCGATTTTATCGCTCGATTCATTTCACCGCCAAATCAGCTCAGTCCAACATGGCTTCTATCAGAAGAGGTCGTGTCTTACAAATCTTATCACAAAGCTAGAACACTGGACAAAATCCATGGATGAAAGACATCCAGTAGATTATACTTATTTTGACTTTACCAAGGCGTTTGATCGAGTTCCACATCAGCGACTCATCCAAAAACTGACCGACTTTGGGATAACAGGGAATCTCCTGAACTAGATTCAAGACTTCTTTGGAGACTGTAGTCAAACAGTTACTGCAGGTGGCTATTGTTCAGAGTGGGCACCTGTCAAAAGTGGAGTTCCACAAGGGTGAGTTCTTGGGCCGCTCCTTTTCATCATCTACGTAAATGACATCGTGCGAGAAATTAAATCTTACATAATACTTGTTGCTGATGATCTCAAACTGTGAAGGGAGATAAAAGGTGAAAGGGACTTCCAAATATTACAAGAGGATATAGACCGACTGCACTGTTGGATCGACAGTTTGTGTATGAACTTCAACCCCAAAAATGTGTAGTAAGGCACATACTATCAGCAAGACGACGCAGAACTGCACTCTCGCGACATTATATCTTGGGAGGCCAACCACTCGAAACCGTAAGTGTGCAAAGGGACCTAGGTGTTCTTCTTAAAGACGATCTAAGTGTCACCGCACAGAGCTCCAAAGCCGCAGCGAGAGCAATGTTGGTCGTGGGCACCATAAGAAGGACGTTCGTTAACCTGAATACCGATGTCTTCGGAAAAGTGTATGGAATGTTCGTGCTGCTGCATCTGGAATATGTGATGCAGGCTTGGCGGCCCTGGCTTCAGAAAGACATGCGGATTCTCGAAGGCGTTCAAAGACGTTCTACCAAGGCAGCCCCTGAACTTAAGCAGTCCACCTATGAACAGCGGCTGACTGCTTTAAACCTCGTTCCCCTCCATTATAGACAAGACAGAAGGGACCTTATAGCAACTTTTCAGTTACTAAGGGGAACTGGTCTGGATGTCAAATGGGAGGATCTCTTTCAAATGGCCCCAAGAAGGAACCTCCGAAGAAATGACTGCCAGTTGAAGAAGGAACTAAGCCGAACAAACGAACGTTCATCCTTCTTCTCTCAAAGATTCATTCGACAGTGGAACTCCTTGCCCGAGTCTATTGTGCATGCACCCACGGTTGACGTCTTCAAGAGACGTTTGGATAACCATATGTTAACACCTTAAACCTATTTGATATAAAGTTACAAACAATCACACTACTCGTTTGATTTCAATAGCGTATTTATTTACACTAGAAGATCACAGAGACTGGATATTCAGTGAACATTTGTACGCTGCCATTCCGCAAACATCTCACCTCTTCAACAATTCATTTTTCCAAATTATTTCAGTGCACTTTTGCACAACAAAAGCGATCTGTAACAATGTTTGCATATTTCACAAAAACTTATGCATTCCTGTACCATTTAAATGGAGTTTTTAAGGGCTTCGGTCATTTACTCCAAATAGATTGACTGATACTGACTGACATCCCACTTGCAATTGTGTACCTGCCACTGCATTTACAAAGTTTAGACATTTAGCTCTTTTTCAATTCTGTGTCTGGACGACGGTGCGTCTACTTCATTGACAAATTCGTCCGACTCAGTTCTCACTAGGATACCTCGGGTTTGGAGCACTCACATTCTCCTACCAAACGTGCCGACTTACTGTCATATGCTGACGATATTATTTCAGGACATTCTTTACTCTCACCAAAGCGCCGACTTACTGACTTTCGTTGGCGGTACACACTCTCCTCCTAACAACTTGCGACATACTGGCAACTATTAAGCAATCATTCCAACACAATTTTAGCCTTCCAACTGGCCAACTTTCGGGCATACATAGCAAACATTACACAATCTATAAACATTTTTTGCTACGTAGTAACCCTTTGCTATACATTTTTCCATCCGCAACTTTCCTATATTTATACTCCATTTTCTACACTGATCCTATTTAGTACGAATTTTGGAGACCGTACAAATTTGTACTCTACCCTTAACATACCCACATTTTCCTCCCATTAACATTTTTGAACCCCGTTCTCCTGGGAGGGGGAGTATTGTAGTGACCTTGTATTTCTAAGCCATGCTTCCCTTGGACGCCGCGGGGACAAATCTTTGAAGGTCATTCTCTGTCTGGCTCACTGGCCACACACTTCACAAGGCCAATGTATGGGGAGTTGTTTACGCTCAGTCACTCCCAGAGCCGAAGTCTTACTGTTTGGTTGCAGACCTCCCGATCCGGTGATCGACTTGCCGGACTGAGCCTCTGGACTCAAGCCCATTCATGGCTGGATCTCAATTGTCTGGGAGTCACTTGCATGTTACTTACATTCTAAACTTGTCACCCCTTATTAAATTATCCATAACAATTTGGCATTTCACGCCTTATCGTATTCCACTAGCTTATAAATATTGGGATACGTTATCTCGTCTATTATCTTCCCGGACCACATTGCATCCCATACGGGCGTCAGGAACCATAAACGTACTCGAGGGTGAAACGGTGTGGCGTTGGACTTTATTCTTTTGGCAGACCAAACACTGCCTAGTCGAAACCGCGAGGTCGGCCTTCATCTTGGGCCAGACGAAACGAGCCGAAATAAGTTTGCGACCGGCACGGACGCCAGGGTGGACAACGAATGGAAGGGATCGAAAACTATTGTAAGATAGTACTGTGGTATTACAGGACGACGAGTACCTGTAGACCAGTCACATATGATCGACGCAGGCGATGCTGGGAGGGGAGCCTCATACAGCTGTAGCGCAGAAGACGCAAGCATTTAAATGAGAGAGTTATCAAGCGCCTGTGCTTCTGCAAGCTTCTTCAGGTCTAACATAGTGGTAAGACTGTCGACCTCCGGACGGAACAAGGCATCAGCAACTACATTATCATCATCGCGGACATAGCGTATGTCTGAGGTGAATTGTGGGAAAAAGTCAATGTGACCTACTTCACGCGGCGAGTATCGATCCGGCTTAGCTTTGAGGGCGTAAATGAGAGGTTTGTGATCCATGTGGACCTGAAATTCTCTCCCTTCGACCAGATGACGAAAGTGTCGGATAGCCAGGTTAATGGCAAGAAGTTCGCGCGAGAAAGTACTGTAGCGAGTCTGCATCGGTTGAAGCTTCTGGGAGAAGGCTAGCGGCTGCAACTGGCCGGGGACCTGTTGCTGCAGAACTGCGCCGACGGCAATGTTTGAGGCATCGGTGGTCAGAATAAGCTGTGTATCAGCATCGGTGCTCAGATGATGTAGCAGGGTAACATCCGCGAGCGTTTTCTTGGCTGACTCAAATGCTTCAAGAGCATTGGGTGAAAGTTGAAGCGACTTGGCATTTGACTTCAACAGATTCGTCAAAGATGCCAAGATGGCAGTGCAATTGGGTTTAAAACGCCGGTAGTAGTTGATTTGGCTGATAAAACAGCGGAGCTGAGTGATGGACTTTGGGGCTGGAAAGGACAGCATGCTTTGTACTTTCTCTGGAAAGGGTGTGATCCCGTGTTGGCCAAGATGATGGCCGAGAAAATCCAGAGAAGGAACGCCAAAAAGGCACTTATCGATATTCAGTTGTAGACCATTTTGCTGAAAACGATCGAAACCTTGACGTTAGTGCTCTACGTGTGCCTCAGGGTACGAGCTCGCGACAAGGATGTCGTCGATGTACACGAACGTGAAGGAGAGACCGTGCAAAATGTCATCGACAAAATGCTGAAACGTTTGGGCCGCGTTCCGTAAACCGAAAGGCATGCGAAGAAATTTGAACAGGCCGAAAGGTGTAGTGACTACGGTTTTAGGTATATCCTCTTCCGCGTTCGGTATTTGATTGTAAGCTCTAACGAGTTCAACCTTAGAAAATATCTTCTTTCCAGCCAACATGTGGGAAAAGTCATGAATGGGGGGTATCGGGTACCGGTCCGGAACTGTAGCTCGATTAAGACCACGATAATTACCGAATGGCTGCCAATCATCGGATGACAACCTGGGAACCATGTGCAGTGGCGAAGCCCATGGACTAGATGACGGATGAATAATCCCCAACTTCAACATATGCTCAAGCTCGTTCTTCGCGATCTGGAGCTTCTCGGGATAAAGTCGACGCGGATGAGCATGGACAGATCTGCCGGTGGTAGTAATATGGTGACAAATAGCTTGTTGAACCTGCTCCGTGGATTGACAGGGCTTAGCGAGGGACAGATAATCCCTCAAGATGTGAGAGAATGGCAGGCTTGGCACGGCCAAGTGTATGCCAGCAGAAGGCTCCCGCGAAACTACCCCGACTGTAAACAACTGGATGGTGGGATTTATCAACTTCTGATGTTTGATGTCGACTGTGAGGCCGAGGTGCGACAAGAAATTTGCCCCAATGATAGGCGACTGGACGTAAGCCTGGATGAAAACATACTGGAAGCGGTGACGAAGCCCAAGGTTTAGAGTGAGGGACCGTTGACCGAACGTGGCGATGATGGTGTTGTTCGCAGCCTGCAGTGCAAACTGCGATGGCTGGAGATGATGACGTCGAGAAGCGGTAGAACGCTCATCTCTGCACCCGTATCGATCAAGAAACGGAACCCAATGGACTTGTCGGATATATAAAACAGGTGACTGCGTCGCGAGTGGCCAGCAGCAGTCGTCGCCATTACTGGCTGGCAGCGTCGTTTTCCGAATGGGAACGCCCAGCGTAGATGCAAGACGGGACGCACTTCATAGCATTCGGGTCGAACGTGCGGTGATATCAGCAGACTTTGTATTCCGCACCCTCTTTTGATTTAGAGCGATTGTGGTTGGCGGCGGTACAACCGGTTTGTAGACGATTGAGTGTGAAACACATTGTGCTCATGTGAGAGCACAATACCCAGACAGTATCTTTAAGATCGTGTTGGTCATCGTCTTTGGTGGTTGGAACATCGTTAATGGGTTGGGCGGGCGAACTCGATCGCGGGGACGACATACTACGCGATTGGGCCGTCCGTCGTGGAGTACGGCGATCAGGATTACGATCGGATCGTGACGTAGAAACCTGAGAAACGGCGTGGTTAGGATGTGAGGTCGATGCTTGGTGTATGGAATACGCGGTAGCACCGGGATAACATTGCTGGATTCGATCAGCGGGCTCCGCGAGGTTGTCAAGCGGGACAGTGTCGTCTAGCAGCGCGAGGACATGTTGCATCTGGTGGGGCAGTTTGTCCATCAAAATGCGACGGAAAATAGAGTTATCTAAATTGCGACCAGCTAGCAAATGACGCACGTGTCGCATAAGGGCGGAAGGGGTTTGGTCACCGAGCTCCACATTTTTGAGAATCTGGTTTTATTTTGCTGTCGGCAGATTGTGCAGTGCGCTATGGGATAGTCTGTTTCAATCGAGAATAAGGCTGATCACTAGGGGTAGGATTGAGAAGATCACGAACTGCATATGCGACGTCAAGTGGTATAGACTGGACTACATACGAGTAACGCGTACGCTCGCTAGTAATACGGCGTGTGATAAAAACGTCATCGATCTGTCTGAACCAAACGGTAGGATCACCAACCTCGTAAGTGGGCAGCTTAGGGGAAATCTGAAAAGCATTGGGTTCGTCCCTATCGACTTATTCGTAGGTAATGGAAGAAACTGAGTCGTCGGAGTCAACTTCGTAAAAAGGTGGATCTTCTTCTGCCATGTTTAAAAGCACATGAACGAGAAAATCGAACGCGAAAAACAGCTGAATGGAATAAATAGCAAAACGTGGATAACAGTAAAAACGGCGTCACCAAATTTTTAGTAGCTCAATCTACAAAATAAATAAAACGTCTTAGAAAAGATGCAACGAAAAGCTTCCTAGTGTAGAGCTAACTAATAGTGGACATTTTGCACCTATTGGCTTTCTTCACTAGACGGTGAACGTAGTCGTTTTTCACATATTCAGGGTATCCAACTCGGCTTGGCTTGACGTGTTTTGGGGGTGGGATCGCACAATCGATTGCCTTTCTCAATTAGCTAAAGTGGTGACCTTGTATTTGCACGGCGACCATCTGTTCATCACGCGTACATAGCGCGTTAATTTTTACGTTTCTCCCAGCCAGTTACAGGGGTATTCATTGATATAGACCCCTGTATTCATTTATAAATACCCCTGTATGCATTTATATAGACCCCTGCACTAATTTCTATAGACGCCCGTATGCATTTTAATATTTTCGTTGGGCACCAAGGCAATTGCGTTCGCATAAATTATCCGGATGTGTATGAGTGTGGGTGTATTTCTTGCTACAGGCACCGATGACAACCGCTTTCTCGAGTAATTGAATTTTTTCATGATTCTTGAAACGGTGGACTGTGATATCGGCACCTGCAGGATCCCCAATTCCTGAACGATTTCCCTCTCGGTCATTTCGTTTTGAGCATTGACCATCTTAGAAACAAGCTGCTTAGTTGTTTTCGATGTTTGTTTGGCCTTCTCTTCTCATAAGCGGTTTTGAAATCTCGCTCGTAATTTTCATTCTTGCTCAGGTTTTTTGCAATTCTTTTGACTGTCGAATAAGACAAATTGAGTGTCTTGCCTATGCTCCTCACAGGGATTTACTGCTCAATATTGAGAGAGAAATCGTTCAGGAATCGGGGATCCTGCAGGTGCTGACGTCACAGTCCACCGTTTCAGGAATCATGAAAAAAATCAATTACTCGAGAAAGCGGTTGTCATTGGTGCCTCCAGAAAGAAATACACCCACACTCATAAACATCCGGAGAATTTATGCGAATGCAATTGCCTCGGTGCCTGCCGAAAATATTACAATGCATACAGGGGTCTGTATAAATGAATACCCCTGTAACTGTCAATCAAGACAGACAATCAATTACAGCAACATTCGCTGCGCGCATTTTCTGACGCATCCCTGTCACAAATATGCCGAGCGAGAAGTCAATCTGCGCCGTCGCGCTGGCGCTCCCAGAATATTGGCCAGATGCGCCAGGATTGTACTTCCTTCGCATAGAGTCAGTTTTTTACTCTTCGAGCATCATTAAGGAAGTGACTAAATTCTATTGACTAATCCAGGCATTGCCACCGCAAGTATTGCCTCAGGTACAGTCAGTCGTCAAAAAATCCATCGGATGAAGAACCGTATACAGAATTAAGGGCAGACCTCCTGCGCCTGCACACGGTATCCGATCGCCAGCGATACTATCAAATCATTCGTGAAGAATAGTTGGGGGATAGAAAACCCAGCCAACTGATAAGAGGACTGGAAACTTATAGTGGTGAGCTCCAAATTGACGAGAAGAAATTTGAAGAAGACATTTTCTTGGAGCGACTCCCAGCCGACATCCAGTCAAGATTTGCTGCCGGCTCAGAGGGTTTCACAGTCTCAGGGCTCTCCGTGATGGCTGACAAATTATGGAGGTGCAACGATTCCAGCCACCATCAATATCCGGACTTTCCCCTGCCTCAGCACCAAAGGTGTACGAGCAGCTAATGAGGCAAATGGCAGCCATGGCAGGCGAGATGGTTGTGTGTGCAGAACATGTTCAAACAGACCCTAAGGCTATCGTAGTCGAAAACGAACTCACTGGGTGTGTTCAGACCCCTACCACGTTGCGCTACGGCGATGACGTAAACTCACTATGGGACACTTTTGTCTCTCTCGCTCAAGCCCTCAAGGACCATAATATGACCCCTTGACCACTGGACACCCTTAAATCTCTCGCCGATACTGGTTATTGGATGCTTAAACTTTCTACTCCCCTTCCTTATATTATTGTAAATATCTGATGATGAATGATCGCTAAAAATTCCTCGTTCTTTTCAATACTTTAATGCAGAAAAAGTTCAAACTCATGACTAAATGTTTGCCATCTCAGGGATCTGCAGCTCACGGATACAGTTTGTGACCTTAAATGCTCGATTTCAAACTAAATCGGATAAATAGTTAAAAAACAATCGTCCTAGTGCTTGGACATCCATAATCGATGACGAAAAGCCAAGATGACCATATAATTGTGCCAGTAGACATTTCCAAACGATAAGGCTCCACCCTTCCAGTCATTGAAATCCAACCAACTGAGAGAGCCTGCGACGGTGTTGAGCCATTGAACTGCAGATTCAACACATCCTTATGTGCCCCACCTAATCCCCTAAAACGGACCACGAGGTATTGTAGGGATCTACGTGCTGTTTGTACTCAGATCACTACAATCATCAGACCAAATCACATGTTGTCGATGAAAGACGAAAGGCACCAGAGAGAGGGACTTATAGTGCACAGAACTCCCAGTTGCTGTCTCAGACAGCAGTGGCTATTGGTGAAGTCAGAGCTAATGCCGACTGCGTCCAGTCATGTCAAAAATATTAAAACAGTAGTCGTAGCTATTTCAACATGGTTGCGGAGCAGTTCAAGGGTTCTCCCCGACTGCGTGTGACATCAAGCGCGGGGAATGCCATTTACAGTATTGCTTTCTGTATCGGTGGAGGGTTGGGAAATGGGTGTGTTTAAGAGCTCCTGGGCAGGTGCGACTACCTGGATGCACGTGAGTGTGCTTTCGGATGGAAGTCGGTCAAGTGTTTGCAGGTTGGCACCTCTGAAAGCTCTCACTGCGAAAGTGGATGACCTTGAGGCAGCTGAAATTGAATAGGGATTCCAGACCACCACGAGATTATTGAAGACACGCGCGCGCAAAAAACGTCACACATTGGATTGGTGGCACGCCTAGGCACCGGTTCGCACCACGTTTGAAATTTCCTTTGTCTTGACAACGAGCTCAGGTAGGTGAGGAAGGAGTTAGTGTTGAAAGCCGCGCAAGTCTATTTCAAAACACAAGTTATCATCCTTGTAGTCACTTCGCGGTGGACATGACTGGAGACGGTCAAACTGTCGTTCGTGTCACACCATCCCCACGTAGGTTCGCTATTTTCAAATGTCAGAGGATGGTAAATGACACGCCCTCTTCCTTTTCTGTGACGTTTACTGATTATGTATTCAAGTGAGAACCCGAAAAGTCAGGCCAATAAACTTCCTGCCCCGGCTTCGTTATCATCTGACCGTGGAACAAAAATCACTCCTAACCACGATGTGACCGGCCGGGTCCCTAGCAGTTTCAAGTTCGGGTAACTACGAGAACGAGTAGCCCTTGTAATGGCAGTCAATTTCATGGACAGCACAACTGCAAATGGTTGTCTACAACTGATACGGTTAAAGCAACAGCCTTTTACACCAAAGCAATGGTTCAACATTCAAAGACGGAACGTCTTTTTGTCACCCAGTCCTTGAAGAGTTTTGGCTTGCCCTTCAAGTAGCAACACAATCGTTCACGTGAGCGTCTTCCACGACATGGTTGCTGTTTGTGCGTCGATAGAGTACGATAGCCCCATGCGCATATCGGTGAAGTGTGAGGACGTATAGCTCCAGAAGTCGGATTAACACACACTTCATAGCAGCGCAGCAAGTTTCTACAAAGGCGGAACACTCACCTTCTCTATAACAGCAGTCAAGCAAAGTCAAGAGAGGGAGCTATATTTTGGTTTAAAACCTAGACTGTACAATAAAAAGGCAATTCAGGGCAGACTGGCGCCAGAAACAGAGAAAGAAGGTTATTTTTCATTGTCTCCTTTGTTTTTCTTTGCCAGATGAGATGCACCCAATTCATCGACACGGCTGATTTCCTTGAAGGAGTACTCGGCTGATCCTCGAGGCAGAGGTTGCATCTAAAAAACGAAGTTCCGTAATTAAGTTTAGATAAAATTGCAACACATAAGTCAGCAAGATGCCATTTTCTACAAAACCACTTTCAAAATTAAAGCAATCGTCAGTTCATTCAAACACATCGGTTTTGCCCATGCAAACCCCGAGTAAATACTCAAAAGCACTAACTACGAAATAGTGATACTTTGCGGAAGAGGTTCTCAGCAAAAAACTACAATTGAATATTACACTGCAGTGAGAACAGAGGAGTTCACCGGGAGAGGTGTACTTGTTGTCTAAAACCTCCATCTCGCGAAATTACCCATACTCCTCCACTGCGACCTTCAGTTTATTTGGTAAGGGTAACAGACAATGCCCGGTGTGTCGCATACATTTGTAAACGCACACGTTAACTAAGCCACTATTAAAAAACTATTCACAAAAGGTAAGTAGCGTTGCTTTTACAAATAACACCTGTCTGGAGTTGACGTAGTCATGGCGGGGCATTCTGTATATAAAAAGGGGTCTCAGAAACCGTGATATATCACTCGCGCCATCGGAACACGAGTAGCCCACAGGACTGCCGCCACAATCCGAACACAATAAATGCGGCCAAAAGGCCCTCTACCGAAAAAAGAAAAATCAGGAGTTCGACGAACAATTGGCGAGCATACGTATTCTTTCAATAAATTCTCATCTGGCCATTACATTTATATGGGATGGGGGGAGGGGTAAAATTTAAAAGGTATAATTATGTTCAAAGTCACAAGCAAATTAGTACAGGGGATAGAGGAGGAGGTTGGGGTAGTAACAAGCGGCTAATTAAGCGGCCATTAGGGAGAGGGGGGAAGGGAGAGAGGTTTGGAAAAATGCCGGTAGCTAGGTGGCCGTTGGCCACGCTAAGCTTGGAGCCTGCAGTAGGTTCTTTTGCGCGCACAGAATCGGCTTCCTCAACCGGATAGCAGTTGCTTCTGCTGCTGCTAGCAGTCGCTGACCCAATGACTTAGGATAGTTTGGTAGGACCC
>JAYGXS010000007.1:17103620-17114238 GCA_036362985.1 Ligula intestinalis
TACTGTAGCTATTTTTTAATAAGCAATTTAAATTTATTTGAAAAAGTGTATTCAATATTGGGAAACGACTCAGCCTTTGAAGGTCTCAAGAATATTCTGATCTTGACGATTTCTTTTACTAGGCCGCGTATTTGCTGGTTTGAAGAGGTTGTGTTCGGTTTAAATAGGTTGCGTCTCGGTAGAATTGGTTGGAAAACAAAATCTTCTTAAATTCCGACTTCAAAAGATCGTCCACGCCAGAAAAATATTCCAGCGGTGTAGAAAAAAATTTTTTACGAACGGTTGCAGCCACAATATCCTAGATCGTAATTGATGGGGGATATCAATGTAGAATTGTCCTAGGAGGAGCGAGGGGAAATATTGACTGTGACAGAATTTCGAGTAAACTTTCACTGAAAAGAATGAAGACGGTTTAAAACCAGAAAATTTGTTCACAGTGCTGGCAGAAGGAAATCGTGTTGTAAAAGTCGCTTTTTTGTCAAATAAAATCACATCGAGTCTTCTTTTAAATTCTGAAATTGTGTCAGTGAAAACTGTTTCACTTGGTAGCAAGTTCTAAGGCCGGACCACGCGTTGACTAAAGAAATATTTTTGGAGTTCTAATCGGGTGCGCTTGTTTGTGAACTTGTAGGGGTGGCCACGCAGGTTAGTAGTGGTGGCTAATTGGAAGAAATCCTCCAATTTTAGGGAGTAAATGTGGCCCTGGATTATCCAGAATGTCCAGAGCAGGCTGCACTGAACGTTCCTGTAAGACAAAGGAACAGGTAAAGTTTGATCAATCTCTCCTGATATGATAAGTCCCTGAGACTATCGACCATCTTTGTCGCCCTGCGTTGCACTTGTTCAAGAAGCTCCATATCCTTCTTCAACCACGGTGTCCAAACTGGCATTCCGTATTCAAGACCTCTTTAAAGGCGGTACCATTGATAAAATAACTGTTTTTCGGCAGAACTCTTTGCCTCGGGCTTATGTGTAGAAGAAGACACTTGGATACATTAAAGTTAAGAAGCCAAGTGGACGACCAGATAACCAGTTTATCGATGTTCGACTGTTATCTCTTTGCGTCGTCCACGCACCTAATTTCAGCCCATATTTTTATGTCATCCGCAAACATGACAGCTGCGCAATCAAGCTCATTGAGGCAGTCGTTTACGTAAATCAGGAGTAGCAGCGGACCCAAAACTGAGCCTTGTGGTACACCACTCTTGACCTTTGTCCATTCTGAGGTTGATTTTCGGACAACGACTCTCTATTCTCTGAGGGACCAGAAAGTACTGATCCATTTATGCATTTTTTACTTGAATTCCCATGTCCTAAATCTTCTGCAGAAGAAGCCTGTGTGTTACACTATCGAAGGCCTTTTTGAAGTCGAAGAATATGACATCAATTGGATAGCCTTTATCTGCGGCCTTTGTTCACTTTTCCTGTGAGTAAAGGGCACTCGTGAGGCAAGAGCGTCCTGGGCGAAAGCCGTGCTGTCCATCACATAGTATTTTGTAGCTTTCGAGGAAATACATTCAATGCTTCTTAATAATGCGCTCCATTACTTTGCACGCGATGCAAGTTAGACTGACAGGACGGTAATTTGCGCAATCAAGTCGTGAAACCCCTTATAGATCGGGGTCACGTTTGCCCACTACCATTCTTCTGGGAGTTCGCCTTCGCCAAAATATTTCTGGAAGATGGCAGCCAGGGGTAAGCATAGTTCGTTAAATAATTCTATAAGTGCTAATGCAGGAATTTTGTCCGGCCCTGGTGATTTTGCAGGCTTAATTTGGAGTAATTCGGCCCTGACAGTGTTGTGTGAAAACTCTAGGTCCTCTTTTTTGGGCAATGATGAGGAGGGTTAGGGTGCAGTTATCGGTCAATGAGCGGATGTACCGTCAGCGAAAGTTGTACGTTCTCGGGTGTAGACGGATTCGGTCACCAGTTGTCCATCAGCTGATCTTAGGGCAGGGATCAGTTCTTGAGATCTCTTCGTGCTTTGTATGTAACCGTAGAATATCTTGGGGTGTTACAACGACTTGTGTAATATGTTCAACTCGTATTTCTTGCACAGTTTAGTAGCTTCTCTTTTATAAATGGTTCGTTGTTGCTTATACTTTCTTAAGAGTTTATCGGAGCTGTAGGGCCTCCAGAAGCGCTTTCTTTTTTCGAAAGCGGCCTGCAAGTTTGAGTTCATCCACTTCGGGCGATTCATACTTGTCTTTCTTCTGAAGGGACAGTTGAGACAAACAGTCCTTTTTCATTTGCCCCACCTTGAAGATCTGTTTCCCATGATACCTCTGACATTTTTCGTCTCATGAGTGGGAAGTCACCCTTCAAAATGTTACTTTCCTATGTGTTGGAGGAGTAGGGTTTGGAGATCAGTGAATACTCGAAATACAGCATAATATGGTCGCTCGACCCTAATGGGGGTCGATCCTGCAGGTCAATCACAGTTTCCTCCTCTCGGGTAAAGATAAAGTCGAGGCAGTTCGACTGTCGTCCTTCCCTAGCCCGCGTTCCAAACGCGACGGTTTGGCAGAGCAGTTTGTCTGTGGCCCATTGTAGTAATTTGTGATGGAAGTTGTCTTGAAAACCCTGTGCAGTCCATGTCTGCCAGTCAACACCAGGAGCGTTAAAGATCCCAGCGATGAGGATGTCTTTTTTCTTACTTACCCTATACAATTCTGCTATGAGGATAGTGTATTGGTCAGGAGTATGGTTTGGCGGGCGGTAAGTCACCGAAAGCGTCAGTGGCCTGGCATACTTAGCAGATCTAGTAATATTTAGCATTTCCACATCTCGTGCTGGGACCGGTACTTCAGCCGTGGCTGTCAGCTTGCAAGTGACATAGACTATAAGCCCCCTTCCTCTAGTTGTTCTGTGTTTCCTGAAAAGCTGATATCCCCTAAGTGATAAATCAGGATCAGCGATATCTTTTGAAAGCCAGGTTTCAGTTAAAGCCATGATGTCTGGTTTCGTCTCATCAACCAAGTTCCTTTGTTCGTCCAGCTTGTTAAACAAGCTTTGTACGTTTGCGGTTAGGATCTTCAGTGAAAGTTTACTCCGTGAGGCCCAACCCTCATCGTGACGGGTTTTGGCCAGAGGAAGGGCTCCTTGACTTGTATTATTTGCCCATCTTTTATTTTTAGGCCCTTTGCCCGGCTCTCTCTCAATTCTATCCTTATTAACCTAATTTTCATCCACTCCCTCGGCTCGTACTCTGGCTGAAAAAACACTCGCTTGTGCGAATTTTGTAAGGCTGTTTTTCTTTTTAGCAGTTTTGATGCCGAGCCTTCGTTATCGAATGTAATTTTGGGAGGCCTTGGGTTTGTTTTTAGGTCGCGGCCTAGGTCTGCTTTACGCAGACGGAAGGCTTTATTTACGGTATAGGTTTCCCCATTCTTTAGGACAGCGCTAACGTATTCGTGTATTCGATCATATTCATGTGCAGCTCGTTCCGTTGTACTGTCAAACGTGGACTCAGGAGCAACCTGTATGACAATTTTGTTTTTCCGATTTATGGACGACTTCTGTAACACCTCACCTGCAGTTCCGTTTGACTCGTCTAGTACAAGTATGCACTTTTGTCGGTCAATGGAAACTCTTGATGTATTTCGAGTCCTACTGCTATCGAAAGACCCCGAAATGTTGTTAGGAATAGTTTTTGACTTTGTGTTTCCGTTACCATCACCAGAGATAGGCTTCTTTTGGAGGCTGGGATGGCACTGATCAGGTCTGGCTTCGTGTTGCCCCCATCTACATTTGTGGTTTCCTTCTGTAATTTGTATACAACCTTAGTATACCCACTAGGAGTGGTTGATGTGCTGGGTACATTTTGCACTTTTGGTCCGGAAAATGAGCCTATAATTAGCGGGGTTTTTAATTCGGAAAGTTCCTCACGTGCTGAAATTGGGCACAGAGTATCACTTTCGCAGACCGTTAGAGATGTTTCTGTGCAATCTTGATCACTGTGCTCCTCGTCGAGGGCAACTTGACCATTGATGTTACTTGCCTGATCATTTTTATGCGTAGACGCTTCGGCGAGGGATGCTGCTGCTGCGTAACTTAGGTCCCCTCCCTCAAGTTCATGCAAAGCCAGTTTTTCCTCATGAGAAAATTTCTTCAGCTCTTCCCTCTCTACTCTAAGGCTATTAACCACCACCTCAAGTTTCGTATATGTGTTAAGAAGGGTAAAATATGATATGCAGGCTTCATCTTTATGAGTTTCATATCTTAAAATTTTAAGACTTTTAGTTCACTTGGCAGAAGGACTTTTCAATAAGCTTCGTGACCGATCTTTTGTTTTTGATGACTGAATTTTATCCTTACGGCTGTACGCTTCTATAGCTCCATCGGTTAGCCATTCGACTTCCACCCGGGGCATCCGCGGTTCGATTCTTGGCCCTGCTGGCAGCCATGTAAAATTATCAAGAGCAATAGTTTCTACTCCCATTTTAGTTGCAAACGAAACGATTAAATGCAAAATGTTAAATTTGCCTTTTTGACTGTGACGTAACATTTTGACTAATATTTAAAATAGCGAAAATCTTCCGACGCTGTGTAGCGCTTTGCAAATAATAATAATAATAATAATAATATGTTTATTATGCCAATTTACAGGCAATTGTAACGAGCCGGTAATGCACCTCTTGGGCGCCTTCCAACACCTCGAAGACCGGAAAAAACCTAAAACAAACTCCCTATGTTGCAGCCAGTATTGGTTTTGTTTCAGGTTTTTGTTTTGTCAATACTGGGCGAGAAAGGGAGTTTGTTTCAAGTGAAAAAAACCTGCCTTCAAAGGTATGATACAAACGGAATAAATGTAAAGTTGTAAGATGAGTTGACTCATCAGCAGGAGAAATGTTTCATATCGTTTAAGGACATTAGGTCCAGACGGAGAGGGTTGGCACATGAACACAGTGTTCTCAGTCTTCCTTCAATGGTTGTCGGCAAAAGTTGCGCGCTATCGCCTGAAGGGTTAGCAGACTGCGGGCTGCTGCTTCAGCAGCATTATCTTCAGCATAAAGCCTGGCGGGGTTCAAAGTCCACGAACGCCATCAGAGTGAAAGAGAGATTCCACCGTGTCAGCACCCAAAATTCGTGAAAGTTGTCCTGAATGTAGAAAACTAGTTATAAGTCTCTTAAACATAGGGTAGCTTTCCTGGGTTTTAATACTTTTTTGAAGCAGACTGAGTAAACAATACGCCTAATTGCTTAGAAGAAGTTTCAAATATGCATAAACATTATGCAGGATATTCAGGAATGACTCAGTCGTTTGTAGGTCTTCATGGTCCTGAATAACTGCTAATCTTCAAGAAGGCTTGAGATCCTTGTAACTTGGTCTTTTCAGGCTGTTTTTGCTTGTTTGTTTGTAGGCTGCGACTTCAGCTCAACGATTTGAGAAACAAATTCGACTTTGATTCCGTCTTCTGATGAATTTCGACACTCAAAATTCCATGATGACGAGATTCTTGAATAGCATCCAATGCTTAATATCTGGAGTCCGCGAGAGTGTCCAGAAGCGTGAAATCCCGAAATGACTTAATCCATTGGAGTCTGAAAAAGTCAAACTGATTTCGAAAGGCGTGCCAAATCAGGTGGTTCGGCGGGCTTTCGAGACTCCTAGGGCACAGTGCTCTGACAAATTGAGACTATTAGAGTAGGATATGCCCAAATCCTTGATAACTCCTGGGACATTTAGTTCGTGGCTGTCAATGCTTAATTCCGGTTGATGATCGTCACCAACAACCATAACGGAACATTTGTGCCATGAAAGGGTGAGGCTCCATGTGCAACACCACTGGACGAAGGCCTGAAGATCTTTCTTTATCAGCTCAAGCACGATTTTGCGATCGGCATGTTTATATTGATAAGCGACTTTTAAATCCTCAGCGTACATGAAGGGTCTACCATACTGAAAACAATCTGAAACGTTGCTGACAACCAGGCAAAATAGGAGCGGACCCAGTACACTACCCTGTATAACTTCACGGCTCACATGCGTGGGGTTGGAGATAACAGTGGAAATTTTTACTCGTTGTGTGCGAGCATGCAAATAGGAAGCTATGAAGTTCAGAGGCTTGCTACCTATGCCGAAGAAGGCTAGTTACAGAAGGACGAGGTTATGATCGACCCGATCAAAGGCCTAAGTAAAATCCAAATAGACGTTATAAATGGCAAATTGCTGTCTCTAGATTGCAGCACATAATCAAAGAAAGAGAGCTGGCAGGTGTCACAAGATCGTTTCTCGAGAAAGCCATGTCGAGCTGTATTGAGCGGGTTGTTCTCTGTCAAGTGAAGCATCATCTATTCTTTGATCAAGGTCTGCAATATCTTCGAGGCTGCGGAAAGTGTATTTATTGGCCTAAAATGGTCGAATGACGTCGATCGGCCAGGCTTGCAAGTACGCATTATGTGCAATTCCTTCCACAACGAAGGAAAGGTTTTGCTCTCAAGAGCAAGATTAAATACCTTACAAAGAATACACAGGAAGATATCATTTGCTTCAGCTTTTAGAAAGCTAAATGGGACGCCATCAGGTCCTGGACTATAAGATAAGTGATAAGGGAACGTATGGAGATGGTACGAGAGCGACAGTGATCCGACATGTGAAGCGTGGGAAGATCGGTAACCTATCCCGGAACGTGACTCAGCTGTAACTCTGAAAGTTGAACAATGACCTGGATTAGTTAAAACAAAAATGAGATTCAGTTGGTTGGGTTATCTCGTTACATAGCGACCCAAGAAACTGAATGATGGTTTAAGTACACCAAGGTCGTGACTTTCGGCGCGGAGCCAGTATGGCGATGATGTGATCAAGTGCCAATGAAGGAATCGGTGTCATTTGCCCTCGCAGCCGCTGACCCCCTTCCCGCCATCATCATCGTCGCTCGTATCGTTAAATAAATAAATAAATAAATTTTATATTTATGGCCCGGAGGGCCTTGTCATTGCAAACTTAGTGCTGTGGAAAAACCAATACAAAGTTGATAAATGCTGCTCTCAATGAAACAACCACATAGACAGCGGGAGCGTTTAGTAGTGTTGGTAGATTAATTCATATTCACCAACATATCGTCGTTTCAAAAAAGAAGTCAACGCATGGTGTACTAAGGAGAAAGCAGTGTAAAAAACTCCTGCCACTTAAGCTGGGGCGGATTTCAGCGAACCCCCGCTTAAAAAACAAAACTTATGAGAAAAAAACTGCTTCAAAAAAATTAAGGGGGTTGGTTGAGAGGATTGATTGTAGTGCAAATGAGACAGGACTGTTGATGAAAACAAATGAGGGTTGGAAACGTTTCTTGCAATTGGAGAAATCATATAACAGCAGAGGCTGTCGTTCACCATTGTTACACCACCCGACTGGCTTCATGATCAACCATCAAAGAGGTGAGACCGGAGGGGGCCATCGCGGAAAACAGAGTTGACAAGAGAGTGAACGGCAGAGGTCAACTGATCATCAACGAAACGCCGAAGATGCGACCTTGTAGAATGCGGAGTCCAGCGACGAGCTGGCGAAAATAGCAGAACCGCCATGAGCATGACTAAAGACCATGAAGCCTATCGTCAGGGTTGTAAAACGGAGAATGGAGAAACGGCAATGATGACTGGACAGAGAAATGGACGAAACACCGTTGCAAATATCACTCAAAAGAGGACGAAATAGACATATATGGAAAAAAATTTGATCTAAACATAACCACCTCAGATATCAGCGGGACCCTTTTCAAAGTCCAAAAGTTGTGTGTTTGGGAAGGAGACGGATAACAAGGACTTTATATCTTCCGAAGTTAAGTGTTTACGTAATTTGACTTTAAAGCTGCTAAGATAGACGACAGCCTAATTTCGAGGGGAATATTATTCCAGAGGAAGGCATATTTGGAGGCAAAGAAGTGAGAATGGTTCTAAGTGGAGCTTAAGGGGGGTGCAATTATCCTGGAGGAATTACGGGTGGCATAAGGTCTATCTGCGGGAATGAGAGCGTTGATTCGTGGAAGGTTAGGGGTAGAGTTAACGCGAAAAATGAAACAGAGGCCCGCTTCGAGTCTTCTGACCCAAAGGAATGTTATGTTCTCTAACTGACATCTCTATGCATAAGAAAAAGTGGCTCGAGGAAGAGCAAATGTTTTGCGAGTAAATACCCTCTGTACATTGTCAATCTTACCACCGTCAGAAGCATTTATTCTTTGTCAGCACTCTCGTCCCGCCCCTGCGGTCGCCCACAGCACTGTATTCCCCATCGTCAACTGATCAGACATAAGAGAACACCCTCCACTCTTGATGCGACTTGTATCTATGTTACGCCATTCTCTATACCATGTTATTTGCTTAGTGTGTACGTCTTCGTTAATTAAAAGTTAAGTTGTAACCATATTTTTTCATTCTCCTTTACTCCGACCTTGACAATTGTGTGCTTGGGTGATGCTTATCGATCCAGTTCAGATTTTCCGCTGACAGAAACATCTTTAGGTTCCTTCGTATTTAGGTGTGCGAACTTCGACATCATTGGCTCGTTATACCTGGTCAGTTAAGCTTATATTATCGGCTAGCAATAGGTTTTTGCAAGCTTTTGCTGTTGGCTGTATCTATAAATGTATGATTGGCTCGCATCTCTTGGCCCTTTCATCCTACAAATCCCGCAAGTTTCCAAAAATGGACGAACCGGATGAGAGAGCATATGCAGATCCCCCTTGAAGCTTTCTCGTGCTGCCCGGACCGATGGACAGCCAAAGCCCCTGCATAAGGCCCATAAATTATTATTCTAATCCAGGACTTTGTCAATTCGTCCTATATTTGTACTAAACATAACTATTTCGATTCGTAGTCTAACTAGCCTTGGTCTTTCTTGGTTATTATTTGTTGGGATTCATCTGGTAACCACGTTCGTTTCGTTCTCTCTCGGGTGAGAGTCGATCATATTTGCCCATTGACTACCTCGGTTCGCTAAAAAAAATTGGTGGCAACGGTGAGGATGAATACTGAAGAGTTACTAGCGCGGCTAGTCCGAGCGATGGAGATGGTTGTGAAGCCACTTCCGCAGACCGTGTGGCCACACAAATATACCACCTCTGAAGATTAAGATTTGTGGGAGAATCGAATGAGAAAATACATCGAATCGCTTAGTAAGCGAGTTCTCCAGCCACTATCCTAGGCTGTTTGGGTCACAAAGTGCTCACTGTAGCGAACGTGGCAAGCATAACGTCGTCATTACTCATGGCCACGATCTTCGATCGGCGACGGCGCGAATTTGGACGAACCTCGACGCCGTGGATCACCCAAAAAAGTCCTAAAGGACAGGCGCCAGCGGGCAGGAGAATCAGTTGGTGAATACCAGCGCCATCTCCGCGTATTGGCACGCACCGCATACACAGGTGCGAGTTTTGGGGCGTTGGAATCGAGGATCCAGGAAATCTTCATCGATGGCTCCACGATATATACTATCCAGCTATTGATAATATTATAGGAAATTCTAAGTTGCCGTGCTTAGTTGACTCTGCAGCTGGATGCTCTCCTTTAAAGCAAGACATTATTTTAAACTTCAAACTAGTGTAAGCTATTGCAGTAAATCCGAAGTTATCCTGAAAACGGCTAAAAGCACTACCTTTGCGAAGCAAAGACATAGTAGAACTTGAGTTTTTGTTCAATTAAATCGCGTTTACACAAACATGTATTATTTGCCCGGATAACGTATAGTAGGAGAAGACTTTTTACACGCATTTCAATGTGTATTAGATTTAAACCACAACAGTGCACGTTTCTATGTCACTGAAGTTCCCATTAATATCGAGGTACCACGCAGACAGATCGCGGTTAACACATACTCATTAGACTAATGTGTTATTGGGTTGGTCCCATCCTCAGTAGACTTGGATAGCCCTACAAAGCTATGTAACCTAATTCATGAGTATATGGCCATTTTTGATTGGGACGGCCGTTTGACGATCATTTGAATAATCTGCGTGTGGTATTTGATAGTTCAAAACAGGCAAGTCTTACCCTTAAGCCAGCGAAATGCGTTCTTCTACGAGACAATGTTAAGTTCTTAGGACTTATCGTTTCGACCCCTCGGATCGTAACCGATAACGATAATGTTACTGAAGTCCGCGAGTGGCCCACTCCTAGCAATGTGACTGAGGTCAGAAGTCTTACAGGTCTCGCGTCCCATTAAAGAACGTTTGTTAAGGGCTATGCCCATAATGCTGCACCTTTAAACAAGCTCATCCAAAAGGGGGTGAGGTTTAAGTGGACACCGGAATGAACAGCGAGCTTCGCAATCTTAAAGGACAACCTCTGTTCAATTCCCATCCTCGCGTTCCCTGACAGCAGCCAACAGGCAGGCGACTTCAGACTTGACAAAGACGGCAGTGAATTTGCGATAAGCGCCGATTTATTGCAACACCAGGCTGAAAAGACGGAAAATTTTATCTAGTACTTCTGCCGATCCCTTAACGAGGCCGAGAAATGGTACTTTGTGACTAGGAAAGACATGCTTGCTCTTGTATTCTTCATCTAAGCATGCCGACCGTTTCTACAGTACCCAAGGCTTCTCGTTAGAATTGACCATGGCTCGCTAACGTGGCTTCGTAACTTCAAGAACCTGTAGGGCCAAGTCGCATAATGGCAAGAGCTG
>JAYGXS010000007.1:17114338-17153633 GCA_036362985.1 Ligula intestinalis
CCGAAACAGAAAGTATCAATCTACCTAAATTTTCGGTCATCCCTCTTCTCTACCGTTTAAAATTAACTGTTCCAACTGATGTCTCTATTGACATATACCAAACCCAACTAAATCCTGCTGTTCATCGTGGAATATGGCCTCTGTATTGAGTCTGACATCGTAGCACTACAAACTTGGGCGGAGGAGACAAAGATAATGTACTTTATCGTACCGTCATAAATGGCCGCGGCTGCAGTGAGGACGTCCCGATTGAGACGCAGAGGCCTACTGACGACAGCATTGGACTCTCCCATACCGCGGAGATCATCCGTTAACTCGAACATACTAGGATAGTGTATGACAAGCTCGTCGACGTCCTGCAACGGAAAAGGTGAAAAGTTGCCGGTTACCTATGTGGAGGCAGAAACAGCTCTAGCATATAGTCCGGATTTATTTCGCTGATTAAGAGTAGAAGGCTAAATACAACAGAAGGACTCGTGCTTGTTTTTGCAGGAAACGCAAGGCCGGGTATATACAAAAATCTGGTGAAGCCTGCTGATCTGCATGGCTGATAGGTGCAGATTATGTTCTGTTCCCTGCGCGTTTTATAATTTCTAGGTGTTCTCCTTTTTGTCAAGATTCACCCTCGTCCATGACTGGTAGGCGTTTGTACCGTTCCTTTCCTTTTGTTCCACCGCCGTTTCTTGCACGCTTGCGTACTTAAATTCAACAACCTTTTTAGAACAAGCGGATATTTATCATGTTTTCATGAGATCCTCCAAGTAGATGCCTGTATGGTGGGTAATGAATAATTTAGAGGCGAATCGTCATGGTACCCCTCAAAATGTGCAGAAGAGGACCTTAGCCCCCGTCAAGCAAGAAATATCATCGCAGTCATTTCTCTCCAGTGGCCATTTTGCAGGTCCACAGCTCAACTGAAGTAAGAAAGGGTTGGGCAGATGGTCAAAGGGAAAACAGAATATAACTTGAGGATAGGCGCGGGATAGTGGATGAGCTGGCCGCGACGACAACTATCGAAGGACTACGGAGGGTCGAAAGGGTGAGAGATTGATAACTCTTCGCAGGAACTGCAGTTAGATGTGAAAGTTTTCATTAATGATAAAAAAACTGATAAGAAAATTCGAACTATTCACAAGTAGTTCTTTGTTATTTCAATCTACTTTCAGGCGCCCCTACGGCAAATTCCTACCACTTAAGGTTTGCGCAGATGGTCAATATCTCTGACAAAGAGCAGAACAGTCTGCCAGCCCCCAGTTCGGTCAAGTGCTCAACATAGCCTATGCACGCTTCTACGTCATGCTAATCTCTCAGTTTTGAAAGCTCGTAAGCATAGGACTGCCATGCACGGCAACCTCTGTGATCAAGAAAGCACGAGTACGACTCTGAGTACTTGTCGAATATAATCGATGCGGAGGGTTAAATCGATCTCGGACTACATCAGATTAAACAACTTTGTTAAACACAACAAACATGAGAACCAAATTATTGAATTAATGGTGGGAAAGCATGTATGTGCATTGGTAAATCAGGTGTGTGGCGAGAATCATGCGCTTGACATTTCCTAACTAGGATGTCAGTAAATGTATCAATAAATCGCTATAATGGTTTGGCAGAGGCCAAGAAGGCAGAACTATACTGGGACTAAACGCGCACTCTTTCCGGACTCCGTCTACCAAGAGGAAAGTTCGAGTAACATTCAGCAGTTTCCCAAAAAATATTACTGAATTGCAGATACAAGCGAAAAAGTGGGTCTTAGGAAGTAGTCGAGAATATGCAATCGCTGGATCAAGAACCTTATTCGCCTGAGATTTCAGATTCAGGCTGGAAGTCATCATCAGGGATAGTATGGATAACTCACACACAGGGAGTCGCAGTATTTATAGGGTGCTGTCCTGATGCCACTGAATACCTATAACAGGAAATGGCTGCTCCTCTGGGGCGATGCCTGAACAATGGCCAGCGTGCGGGTCATGAACTGTTGGAATTTCATCGGCCATGTTCGAAGTTGGCCTGATTATTGCTCGGCTACCTGACTCACCTGCCATGGCATTGGAAATTGCGTGCTCTCCGAGTGACTCACTGCCACAGCATGAAACATCTGGAGTTGGCTATAGCACCTGCTGCAGATTCGGACAAAGCAACCACGTCGGAGAAACTGGAAGAATTCTCAACACGCGAACTTTCGAACGTGCGGAAGATGTGCAGCGCAATAACGCTAACTGTCAAGTGGCGGCGCATACTTGCATCAGACATAATTAAGATACATATAAAGTGAGTGAGTGCTTAATGAATACTCAGTTAGACGCCATTGGAGTTGTCGTGTTATTGACTAGCCAATTAAATCCGGTAGGCATTTTGGGAAACCTATTAAATACTGTTATGACCCACGCCTGGCACTTTTAATCGCACAAACCAGTACCCCAAGAACCCGTAAGAGCGAGACAGAGAACAGACCAGTCGTCCAGGGACTGAGATAGTCTACGCAGACAGAGCACGTTACAGTTCGTCAGTGCAAGTCAAGTCAGGCACAGGCTGCATATACTGTAAAGGAAACGCGAGAGACATCATCCGACAATGGGCCAATCAGGATCGGAGGAAAAATCAATAGTCACGTCGCGCTCTCATGACAGCTGCGTAAGATGAGTTCGCGGGCCTTTTTGTGAGGTGAATAATCATGGGAATGGGCGCTATCCCAACAAATACTTAAGCTGAGCCAAAGCGTCAGTAACCACAGCACTCTTTAGTTAGGGATGATAGGCTTTAGCAACCACGCAGATTGCACTCTCTTTCTAGCTCGCAAAAGTTCAAAAAACAGAGAGTACAGAAGAATATCTGGCGAGCATACGCAGCTTTCGATAAATTCTCCTCGGGCCATTAGATGTATATAGAGAGGGCGTAAAAAGTAACATGCTGGCAATTATGTTCATCATTGTAGGCAAATTAGTCATGGGAATAGGGGAGCGGAGTGGGGTTGATAGTAAGTAGCGGTCTAAGTCGTGGTTGTGCCTAGATCACTACAATCATCAGGTCAAATCTCAGGTTGGAGGTAAAAGGCAAGAATCAGCAGAATGAGGGTTTTATTGTGTACAGAGCCCTGACTTGCTGTCTCAGGTGGCAGTGGCCACTGGCGAAGCCAGGGCCTGTCCTGACTGCGTCCAGCCAGGCCTGAGAGAATCGACTGAGTGCTAAGTGGGATGATGACAGTTGCTTTTACATGATAGTGAAGCGAGTTCAAGTATTCTGTCATTGGTGTGTTGCAATTGCCCGAGGGGATGTTGCCTGCAAAGGCTTCCTGCTGCGTTAGCCAAATGGGTGGTGTGTGAAGTGGTCCTTAGGGAGCCGCGACTACTTGGGCACGCGTGCATGCGTGTGTGTGCACGTGTTTCTGCGAGTGGAAGTCGGTCAAGTGGTCTTTAGCTTACCAAGTGGAACAGGCGCTTGCGGAGGCACATGACGTTGGGGCAGCGGGCTTCGGAGAGCGAAGGAGGGAGAGGTCTTGTGGCTGCCCGTCGCAAGTATTCGGCTGGTTGCCAGGCGACGTGGGTTTGTTGAATCCGGGCAGGGGGAAGGGGGAGAAGGCGGGGAAAGATGCAGGCAGTGACGTAACCGTTAGCCATACCATGCTCCCTTTTTGGATGTCCTCCTAAGACGAAGACCTGACTGTAGCATCCGAAGGAGCGTTTATCGAAAGAAAACCTGGTCCAGACAGTTTTTAAATATCCAACGTAAGCGTAACTTAGTCCGCTGCTTAACGCAAAGAGCCAGAAGAATCTGCTTGACAGACACTATTAAAACGGAGCTCCAAAAACTCCAGGACCTGCTTCGAGAGAACGGACATCTGGACAGTGTTATCACAAAGGATATGATGGAGAGAGAAACAAAACCCACCACACCCACTGTGGAAAGGAAGACCCTATTCTTTAATGTCCCCTTTCAAGGGGATGTGAAAATCTAACTCCTAAGCAGATGCCTTAACCAAGCCGTATCACTAACCTTCCCAGCAGCGAAAGTTCGGGTGTTATTCTCAACCAACCCGGTCCTGTAAAGCGAAGGTAAAGATAAACTTCCAGCTCAGACCACTTCTAGGTGCACGTACTCATTTACTTGCTCCTGTGGAACAGGGTATATCGGTCGCATGAGTCGGGGCTTATCCAAAAAAATATGGGAGCACCTTCAGGCATGGCTGGCCAAAGGTGAAGTCAGAAGCATCAACAGCGCCATCCTTGCCCACATGTTTGACTCCGGACATCGTGTGGAACCAAGCGAAGCCTTTAAGTGAATCTGTAAGGTTCCGCTAAACTACCCAAAGTCCCTGATTCAGCGTTTGCTAGCAACAGCAGAAGCAACCACGATCCGGTTGAGAAAGCCGATTTTATTCGCGCAAAAGAACCTCCTGCAAGCCCCGAGCTTGGCATGGCCAACGGTTACATAACTGCCTGCATCTTTCCGTGCTTTCTCCCCCTTCCACCCTTCCCCTGCCCGGATTCAACAAACCCACATTGCCTCGCAACCAGCCAAGAACTATCAATCCGCTCCCCTGCCCTATTTCCATGACTAATTTGCCTATAATGACGAACAGAATTGCCAGCGTTTTACTTTTTACCTCCTCCCTATGTAAATGTAATGGCCCGAGAAGAATTTATCAAAAGCTACGCATGCTCGCCAGATCTTCTAAATTATCGGATGGGCATTTTTGCAACTTTAAAACAGAGAGTACTCTGGGGTTTGCAGCGGAAACAGTTGCAAGCTCACCAAGGTGATGAGGTTGAAGCCAGCCTCTTGGAGGAGATCACCAAGTCGAGCACTGTCGATGAAAGGGCTGACGTGAGGGTAGAAGCCGCCCAGACGTTCCATCTCTGCCAACTGGAGGGCGACACGCAACTCAAACAGGGTGTCCATTCCATAGGTGACACCCAGAAAGCAACCATCCGGCTTGAGGCTTCGTAAAACCTACGGGAATAGCAAACGGTCGGTATTTATTGGTACAAAGATAGCGCTGCTGAGCATTTGTAAGTAACATGTCTGAGTATTATTATTAATGCCTGCTTTAGGCGGCGTACCGACGGGAAAAGTAGTTGTGAAATAAGTAAGTACATCCGCTTTGCATCAATCCACTTCCTCCGCAGCAAAAAATATAAATGTGAGTAAATCTTACACATGATGGATTTAAACAATAGTAGAGAGCTTACCTGAGAGAAAGTTCCCGGTAGATCATTGATCCAGTGAAGGCTAAATGAACGAGAAAACGTTCATTATTCAAGGAAGCATGCATAAGTGTTCCCCTCGGCCCGCTACCAAACTAAAAGTAGTCTATCTTATAGGGCTATTTCATATTCAAATGATTAAAACCTTTGCTTTAATAAAGTCTACCGCAAGCAGTAATTGTGCAAAGAAAGGACACGCATAGACAGAATAATGTAGGACTGTAAATACCCAAGGCAGCTGAGGAAGAGATTGATAGAGTTCTCCTGAAACGGAAGGTTCTCCTCGTCGACATTAAGGAACATGGTTTCAACGTCTGGTGAGGGGTTCGCTTGTTTCTAAAAAAAAGTCTTCATTTGTAAATTGCTGCACGTGAGGCGTGACAATAATTGGATGGAGTCGCTCATTCTCACGAATCGCGCGTTAATCAGCATATTCAGTTGCGTGCTTTGTAATCATAATACAGCCTTCATACTGTAAAACGTCTTTGAAAAGCTCATTTACTACTGGGTTTTGTAAAAAGTGGAGTTTTCGCAGGATGTAAGGTACCCCCTGTCCGGCTCAAAAATGAAACTCGACATTTTCGAAATGTCTATCTGCGAAACAAGCTCAACATATGTGTCAATTCGAAGATGGATTGTGCCTAGACTCTTCGAGTTTTCCGCTTCGACTCTGCTTGAAATCTAGCTCGAATTGTTATTAGGGAATAAAATAGCCACGTAGTTTTCACATTCGTAATCCCTGTACGCAATGGAGGTTGTCTCCCCATAGCCCCATTGCAGGCATTAGCCTAAAAAAGTGTCAGATACCATGTGGGGAACAATTACAGACTCAGTCATGAGCCTAATCTAAGACATCAGCGACACACTTGATTTGGCTTTCATTTAACGCATTTTTGAGGTATGCAAAGCCGCAAAGCTTCGCCGTAAATACGCATGCTTAAAAATAATATCCACATTGAGAGTAAGAAATAAAAATCACTCACCAGAGAAAAGAGGAGAGAGAGAGAGAGAGAATTTTTTATGTCAGATTACTTACCAGAATATCCAGGCAACTGTCGCACTGGTAGAGGTAGTTAACAGTATCACTCGTTAAATGTTGGGCTAAGTGTCCACGACCGCAGCCCACATCGACAGCAACGTCGAAAGTTCTACAACAGAGAATGCAAAAAGTCAGGCGTTTGTTTGATTAGTACTTGGCTGTGGTGTCAACATACCTTATCTTGCCCGACAACTGCAGATAAATTCATGGAGCTTTGGCTCCAAGCTTTTAAGCAATAACCTTTTCATCAATATCAGCATCCAAAGTTGTATGCAATTAATTCGCTTGAAGTTTATGGTATAAATTAGCGTGCGCCTTATTCGTTAATTCAATCATTTACAATTTCCTAAAATGCAGATAGTCAAACTACTTACTTTTTATCCGCACAAGTTAAGTAATGGACGAGGCGAAAGTAGCTCTCGGTTTCAGGAGATAGTAATAATTCAACTTTTTTATACTATTACGAACATTTCACAGGACGTTTACCGTAAAAGAATATGATTTATAATCAAACTGAAATCAGAAGAATCATCTGTGAATAAACGGGGCAACTTCTTGTGCCTGAAGCATAAAACTATTTGCACCAGTAAGGTAAATGCACGCCCTGAGGAAAATGCTACGATTCCCTGAGAGCTTAGTTCAAAAAAGATAGACGTGTGGTTCGTGTGAGGAAGGATGTAAAAACGTTTGTTTGAGACATGACTTTTTGTAGTTCTGTTGGCTGCATGCAGCAAGTGGCCGCACTCACAGCAGGCTATCAATTGGCCTACACGAGGCAAACGCAGACGGGCAATCAAGCAATCAATAATCCGAAATTTAAACTTAAATCTAAACTGAGTCACAGCCAATCGTTTCGGTAGCCAAGCCAGAACAGAAACTGATTGGCTCGATGGACCTAGTTTACTCTCGTTTGTTGACCTAAATATGTTGGACCTGTTACCCTCAAAGACTTGTGCTGACTTGCTTAAAGTGCTTGTCTGATTAGACGCTCTCTTTGGCCGACTGGTCTTTTCTCTGTCTCTCTCGTACGGGCTCTTTGGTTCGGCGTTCGTGTTAATTAGATATACCAGGAGCGGGTCTTTACAATCGGCGACGCAGTTTTTAACCCTACGATGGAGGAATTGTGCGTGGACTTGACGCTAATGTTGCAACAGCAGCTGAAGCTGATGGAAACCCTCGCCACCAAGCTATCCACTACATCTACGGGCCAATGGCGTTCTGTTGGTAGCTCACAATATGTCGATTCCATCGCCGGCAGCATCACCAAGTTCTTGTGTGACCCGCAGGCCTAAGTTACTTTTGACTCCTGGTAAAAACGATACAAGGATTTATTCTCTGTCTATCTGGCTGCCCAGGAAGACGCATCGAAGCTACAACTCCTCCTTCGCAAACTGGGTCCTGCCGAGATCGAACTTTATGCCAGCTTCATCCTGCCGAAGGATCCACGGGACATTTCCTTCGCGGACATACTGAAGACGTTGTCGCAGACTTTCGGTGAGCAGTCATCACTGTTCAACACCTGATTCCAGTGCCTCCAGCTGTGCAAACGGGAATCCGACGATTTCATCACGTATACCGGCATTGTGAATCGCGAGTGTGGGCGTTTTCAACTCGGCTTTCTCACAGAAGACAGGTTTAAATGCCTTACCTTAATCCGCGGCCTCCAGTCCCCCAAGGATACCGACATCCAGACACGTATTTTGTCCCACGTGCTACAGAGCAGCTCAGTTACTCTCCAAGAACTGGCTGCCGAATGTCAAGCACGATTCGGCTATGGTCCAGGGCGCTTCTTCTACGGGTTCAGTCAATGCGGTCGCAGCAGCTAAGGCAACTTCGGTTTCGCGGCCCAAGCAAGCCCCTAAGGCGAAATCACCGCCTTCTCCTTGTCGGCCCTGTGGCACGTGGCATTTCCATCGGGACTGCACGTTTCGGCAACATCGCTGCCAGAAATGTAACCAGGTGGGGCACCGTGATGGGTTCTGCCAATCCTCAACTCCTGTAGGCAAGCCCTCCTTAGCCCAAAAAGCAAGTCAAATACACATTCTCTCGGAAACTCTCTGAGTCTGTCGGCCACGTTCCAGGTTAACGCAGATGATTGTCGGAAGTTCTTTAACCTACTTCTCAACGGACACACGGTTCGTCTACAACTGGAAACCGCTTCAGGTATCACAATCATCTCTGAGACTCCCTGGCAGTCACTTGGCGCTCCCACAATGCAGCAGACATCTCAGTCCGCCACAAGTGCGTGCGACGGTGTCTCCTTCCGCGACACTAACATCACTGCTACCTGCTACATTACCAAGTCTAATCTCAATCTTCGTGGTCTTGACTGGATTGATCAACTTGGGTTGGTCGATTTGCCACTCTGCCTTGTTTGCAGTCAAGTGCAGATTCCTGCTGTACCTGCACACCTTGCCAAGGACATTCTCCAGCGGTTTGCTTCAGTGTTCCAAGACGGCCTTGGTCGTTGTACTCACACGCAAGCCGTGCTTCATCTGTCCTAGAAAACAACCAGTCTTCAACCCAAAGAGACTAGTTCCATATGCAGCTCTGTCTCTTGTCGATGCTGAACTTAAACACCTGGAGGAACTTGTAGTCCTGACACCTGTGTCCTACTCCGCCTGGGCTGCCCCCATTGTTGTGGTCAAGAAGCAGAATGGTTCAATTCGTAGCTGCACCGATTTTTCCACCGGTCTTAACGCCGCCCTGACGCCGAACTGCTATCAATTGTCGGTCTCCGCTGATCTGTTAACCCTGCTGAATGGTGGCACTTGCTTTGCCAAGTTGGATCTGGCTGATGCGTACTTACAGACCGAAGTCGCTCCAGAGTCGCGCAAATTGCTGACAATAAACATACACCGCGGTCTGTTCCAGTACACCAGGCTGCCCTTTGGTGTCAAGACCGCTCCGGCCCCGTTCTAGCAAACTATGAATGCAATGCTCTCCGGCATTCCTGGCACTGCTGGGTACCTGGACGACATCATTATCATGGGTCGCTCCCCGGCTGAGCTCCAAGATCGAGTGTGCGCAGTACTTGAACGCGTGCAGGAATATGGCTTCCGATTGCGTACTGACGAGTGTCAATTCTTCCTTGAGTCCATCAATTACCTTGAATTCATCTTTGACGCCAGTGGTCGCCATCTAAATCCCGAAAATATTCGTGCCATCCAACGGATGCCTGCACCCAAGGATTTATCACGACTCCCATCATTTCTTGGCCTAATCAGCTACTATAGCGCCTTCCTACCATCGCTGTACTACTTACTAGCCCCACTCAACCGTCAACTGCAGAAGGATGCTTCCTGGTGCTGGTCCCCGACTGTGAAAGGGCCTTTGTCGAGCTGAAGTCGATGCTGAGTTCAGATCTGCCGCTTACACAACATGACCCGACAGTGCCGATCGTCGCCTCCAATCATGGCGTTGGTGCCATCATTTCGCATACTTTCTTCAACGGGCCCGAAACGACGATCATGCACGCATCATGAACTTTAACCCTTGCCGAGAAGGACTATGATCTAATCGAGAAAGAAGCACTAGCCATCATCGTTGCCGTCAAAAAGTTTCACAAGCTGCTGTACCGTCGACATTTCACTCTGTTGATCGACCATAAACCTTTACTGTCCATCTTCAGTTCCATTAAGGGCATCCCAGTCTATTCAGCCAGCCGACTTCAACGATGGGCAACCATTCTTCTCGGTAACGATTTTGATATCCGCTACTGTCGCACTACTGACTTTGGCCAGGCTGACGCTTTTTCCCGCCTCATCGGTGATCATCAGGAACCCGATGAAGACACTGTGATTGCTGTTATTTCGATTGAGGACGGAGTGCACCGTCAGCTTTCGGACGCCATTCGAGGCATTCCCATAACTGCCGCCGACATACGATGCGCTACCGAACAGGATTCTCTGCTTCGACAAGCTATTTCCTATGTGCAACCCAGTTGGCCCATCTCTACTCTCACTGGCGATCTTCACCAGATCTTCCTGCGTCGAGGATCGCTGTCTGTGGTGGATTCCTGCCTCATGTTTGCAGACCGTATGGTCACACCTTCACTTCGACCTGTTGTGCTACGCTAGTTTAATGCTGCTCACCCTGGGACCGGTCGAATTAAGTTCATTACTCGCAGTTTTGCCTACTGGCCGGGTATTGACAGCGACATCGAAAATCTCGTGCGGCGCTGTTCCCGTTGTCAACAAGCTGCCAAAATGCCCGCTCGTCAACCGCCAGCACCATGGCAAACTTCGGATAGGCCTTGATCTCGTGTGCACATCGATTTTGATGGCTCACTCGACGGTGTCACTTACCTAGTCGTGGTTGATGCCTACTCAAAGTGGCCCGAGATTGCACCGCTGATTCCGGCAACCACCTCTGCTACTATCGCCTTTCTACGGCGCATCTTCAGTCAACACGGCCTACGGGATGTTCTGGTGTCACATAATAGCACGCAATTTACCTCACCCATCTTTGAGGATTTCTGCCGCCAACATCACATCCAGCATCTGCACTCCCCGCCCTACTATCCCCAATCAAACAGTCAGGCGGAACGCTTTGTTGACACCTTCAAAAGAGCCCTTTTGAAAGTTGGTGGAGAGGTGACTACGGATGAGATACTCCAAGCATTCCTGTTATCCTACAGGACCACCCGTAACAAAGCGTCTCCTGGTAATGATTCCCTCACCAAAGCCTTAATGTGCCGGAAACTTCCAACGAAGTTCCATGCGCTGCTGACGACTAACCTGCCGTCCTTAAAGCCACTTTCACATGTCTCTCGTGGCATACTCTCCGTCGGAACACCGGTCTTTGTTCGTGACTAACGAACAGGGCTTCCAGACTGTATTGAAGGGACGATAACAGCGCACAGAGGCAGCATGCTGTTTGACGTCTCTGTCGGTGATGACACCTGGGTTCTTCATCACAATGAGATCCGACGGCGGCAATGCAGCAATCCAACTAGACCTGAATCAGGTGTTTCACTTCCTTTCGACATCCTGCTGGACACATTTGCAATTCCAGCGGACCAGTCAGTCCCAGAACCGATTTCTGCAGCCTCTTCGGATGTACCGCTTTCGGAACCGGTTCCTGGCCCCACACCATTAGACCTGAAACCGCCTACAACGCGCCGGACCAACCGTGCTCGCAGCGCATACAGGTCATTCAACGGCATAAGCGGTACCCACGGAAATGAAGGGGATGTGTTGGCTGCATGCAGCAAGTGGCCGCACTCACAGCAGGCTATCGATCGGCCTACACGAGGCAAACGCAGAGGGTCAATCAAGCAATCCAAAATCCAAAATTCAAACTGATTCACAGCCAATCGTTTCGGTAGCCGAGCCAGAACAGAAACTGATTGGCTCGATGGACCTAGCTTACTCTCGTTTGTTGACCTAAATATGGCGGACCTGTTACCCTCAAAGACTTGTGCTGACTTGCTGAAAGTGCTTGTCTGAGTAAACGCTCTCTCTCTGGCCGACTGGTCTTTTCTCTGTCTTTCTCGTACGGGCTCTTTGGTTCGGCGTTCGTGTTATTTAGAAGTACCAGGAGCGGGCCTTTACAGGTCCAGAGTACGCCCATCGTATGTGGCAAGGAATCTTCGGTGTCAAGTAGTCATACAAATATGGCAAAAATAGTTTTTAACGACATGGCAATGGTAAAAATAACAAATGGGGAGTCTCAGTTCTTGGAATTCAGCGTACCAACCGAAACAAATAAACAAAAGTAACCATTGGTATTTATTTAGTGCCCAGACTGAACCGTCTTTGTCAGAAATGAATATCAAAGTGAAATTTTACAGGACAAACGTTCTCATCGTAGACAGGAAAAGGTATACTCATGGTCGCGTCTGCCTATTACATCATAATTACCTAATTAGTGAAGCTCCCCTTCATGGGCCTCCTTATCATATACAAATATTGACCAGCAATAAAAAGAATAACTTTCCAAACATAATTGTTTAAATAGAACAACCCGTAGGATATGTTCTTGTACTTGTTACGGCTGTGATCATACCTGATCTAGCCGGCCTTAATGATTTCACGAACGGTACCTCTCCATGCGTGGTGATTGGCGGCAGCGGATCTGGAAAGCTCCACCCAGTTGCTTCTCCAGCGACGGAGATCGAAGAACTGCTTCCATGTCTTGACCGAAGGTGTCGAGCCAAGTCTTCAGTTGCCCTCCTCTTCGACGTTTTCAGGTGGGCTGTGGCGCCGGGTCAAGGGCAGCATAGCTAAGCTCGTGGGGCGGACGACGGAGAACATATCCAAACCACCTCAGTCGCCTTTCTTGAATGGCCTGAAATATCCTCGTGATACGATCACAGCGGGTGCGGACTGTCTCATTTCAGATAGAGTCGCTATACTTAACGCGCAGGATCATCCTCAGGTACCGGTGGTCAAAGACCTACAGTCTTCGCTCATTTTCAGCGCGCACAGCCCAGCATTCACATCCATAAAGGAGGACTGACCGAATGGATGCACGATATACACGAATATTCGTGGCGATGGAGATGTCACGTCGGATCCATACGCGTTTTCGAAGGATTGAGAAAACCCAGCGAGCAGCATCGATACGGCCGACACTGTCGTCTTTGCTCTGCCCATTCGGTAGCAGCCTCACTCCAAGGTATTTTAAACTGTCTAATTCTTTAAGTTGATGGCCATTAATCCCCAGGGGTGCCTTCTCCTGGTAAGGGATGCAGCTCATGAATAATTTCGTCTTTCCGGAATTTATGGACATGCCAAACGACATAGCGATCCCCTTTAACCGCGACACTACCAACTGTAGACCACCAAAGCCTGAGGCTAATAGCGCAATATCATCGGCGTATTTAAGATCAATTAGCCGGCGTCAGAGTGCAAGCTCAACACCGTCCTCTTCATGTAGGGCCTTGCCGAGAATCTAGTCAATGACGTAGTTAAACAGAACTGGCGAAAGGATGCAGCCCTGCCGGAGACCAGACCGGATATCAAACTATTGAGAGAGATTGTTGTGGACCAGGACTCGTGCGGTGGTAGACCGATAGTAGGCCTTAATCATGGCAATGAGTTTAATCCGGCACTCCATCCAGTTCCATTATTCGCCACAGGGACTCACGATGGATGGAATCAAATGCGGCGGCCAAGTCAAAAAAGCAAATGGCCGTCGGTTGCTGGTAGCTATGGCGGAATTTTAGAATGCGCCTCAGTGTTAATATCTGATCCGCACATCCACACCCAGCACGGAATCCGGCTTGGTTGAGTCGTTTCCTAATGTCAGGTACAGACTGGAAGCGCCTGAGAAGATCGTTGCAGCAACATCAATAAGACTTATGCCGCGGTGGTTCTCGCATCCCCTCTTGTGGACAGGTACGAGGATGTCTGAGCCTCAGTCATCGGGAACGGCCTCTTCTCGCCACGCCTTTACAATCAACTCATGAAGCCGAGGAGCTAGGGTGTCGACACAGGACTTGTAGATTTCTGCGGGAATACAGTCCTCCCGCACGTCTTATTGTTGCGTAGCCTCTGCATTGCATCGGTAACTTCGTCTTCGGAAGGGAGGTCACACGACACTGCGTAGGCAGGAGATGGTTAAAACTCCGCTGTGGAGGAGAGGGAGGTTGTGATGGTTTGTTCATCAAAGTTGAGGAGGTGCTCGAAGTGTTCACGCCAGCGATCAACCTTGGCCGAGTTTTCAGCAATAAAACCTCCATTCACATCGCAAACAGAATCACAGAGTGTCGAGGACTTACCACTAACTTGGCAGATTATTTGGTACAATTTTCGAGTGTCAACAACACTTGAAGCCTGCTCCATAGAAGTCACCGTTTCGGACCAATACTTTTACCGGTTATCTCTATCCGACTTTGCTGTTAGCTTTCGAAGTCGGTGGAAGGAGGCATCGTTGTGGGACCTGGCCCGAGCCATCTCGGTCGACAACTGTAGAGTCCTTCCACTGATACAGTCACTGCGGCGCCGCTGAGTGAATCCGAGAATTTTCTCAGCTGCCTCATAGATGGATGTCTTCAGTGATGACCACTTGCTAATGCCTTCGCTGTCATCCTGGGGCGTAAGACAGGACCGGATTTCTGTGCTTAGAGCCTCGGTAGTGTTGGTTTGCCTGAGCTTTGCAACATCAAGGTGTCTCGAACGAGAGCATGGTCAGACCCGTGGACATTAGCAGTTTCGGCATCTCGCATCGACCTGCTATCGTGGACCCAGCTGCGAAACCGTGAACCAACTAGAATGTTATCGATCTGACTGGCGGTACGGCCGTCGTTCGAATACCAGGTCAGTAGATGTTTGTGAGAATGCTGAAAGCATGTGTTGGAAACAAAGATTCGGTTCTGTTCAGCAAATTGCAGCATCCTCTCACCATTGTCCGTTCGAGAGCCAAGCACAAAACGACCAAGAAGGTGGCTGTTTGTCCGGTCACCGGGCCCAGTCCGGCCATTCCCGTCCCCGGCAATAAGTAACAGATCACGGCGAGAGAGTCTTTCAACTAGCTACTGCAGCAGCGAGTAGAAATTCTCCTTGTCTTGCTGTTCAGCCGCCGATGTAGGTACATACACAGAGACGACTGCGATGTTCGTAAAATGGCCTTTTAGTCAAACATAAGCCATTCGGTCGTTGACTGGTTCCCAAGCCAGTAGTACACGGTTGGCTTATTCCGAGAGGGAAATAGCTACACCGTGTCTACCAGATGAGTCACTCGGACCACTGTGATACAGGGTGAGATGGAAGATGGTTTATGACAGATAACGTATGATAAAATAGGAGACTAAATTCGACTTCCATCACGTCAATGTAATATTCGGATCTTACTTGCTACTAATTGCGTGTTAGGAACTCGACTTGGCTGAAGCATGTGTGCTTAAGCGCGCTTAGTCATCCACTGTTATCCCATGTCCTGCTCCCCATGTTCTTTGTGTAATGCCCTGACCCCTTGACCTCGTTGACTGTCTGCCCACTCGACACGCCGCAATCTTTATGCCAATGTCCTCATTTGCTCCTTCGTTCTCTGATTTCTGCCCCGTGTGATAATTCCCATATAAACTGGCAGCAACGCGTCTGCGTCATTCACAAGACTGCTTGTCTAAGCACCTCAAATGTACGTCCACCCTCCCTTTGTATTCTACTTCGAATTTTTCTACCTATCGTGCACTGTTAATCTTACTGTGTATTGCTGTAGAACCACACCAAGTTATCTTGACTGTCCTTTGACGCAACTTCTGAACTCGGTGCGCCTACTCAGATGACAAAACCAGTACTGCATTAAGAAAAGCAGATTGATATTAGAAGTAATACTAAATATATAAGTTTAAAAGAGTTATCCATGTTTCTGAGGCCTCCGCCAAGTCAGACTCTGATACATTTCCATAGAACGCATAAAAAAGCGGTGCGAAGTACTTTCCCGTTTGTACTGTCTATTATCCATTGATTGTTGTGGCTGCCTTTATACCAAAATACTTTACCCAACGTTAGCTACCCCGATATTTCAAAAATTTCTAGATTCAGCAAAATAACATGGCTTTCTAATAGAGGAAATGGTTTAATTCTTTTAATTAAGGCGTTGGGGCTTTTATTTAGAGCACAGAATACCGCCCATATACGCAATCACGGCGCAGTGGGACCAAAGTGGGACCTATGGTTCCACTGGAACCACTTTAACTTTTGGTGCCGGAACATTGCCATTAGGGACCATTCAATTTCAATATATTTAAGACAAAAGGCCCAAGGAGAATTGATGCAAGAATGCACAGCTTTCACAGGAAAAACAGTACCGACTGTATTTGACACGATGAGATTTACCTCTTGATATCCAACACACGGTCCGCAAGGCGAAATGATACCTCATCTCTTAAGTAATCATAAACGGTTGCGTTCTCCCGACGAGCTGCACGAACACGTTGTAGTTTTTTAGCTTTCCGGTCAAATATGTGGTATGCTGGTGTGGACATTTTTCTTAATAAGCGAAACCTCGGCAATGCGCGGTGACCAACGAACGCCACAGCAAACATATCGCTAAAAGCATGGAAAAATGTACTCAAATAGGCTTTCTATCCCGAGCGGTGTACTGTAGCAGATAGACTTAAGATGGCCTAAGTTTTACATTAAACAACATTCATTAACTTAGTTCGGGTATATTCACCAAGACAAATTCATTCGTTTAAATCAATTACTTTCTTCAATTCTGACTGACCATTAATAAACGTGGGCTTTAAGACCCTAGTGGCCGAGACACGAATTTGGTTCAGCCAAAGACCTGTGTAGCTGTAATGTTCTGAACTGTACGTGGCCTTGGTGGGACCGGTGCATGACTTGATAGTATGGGCGGTTGGTGATTCACAGTGAACAATGCAGATTCTTCTCTAAAATTTGGTCGACCTCAGAACGAGCAGCAGATATAACCACAACTTTCTCAGGCATTGTGACAAAACGTAGTAGATAAGAAAAGTAATGGCCGGAGGTAGATATTGATTTAATAGAACGGTATAATAATAGAAAATTACGTTGCAAAAAGCTGGCATAACGGAACTCTAGTTGAAAAAGTGATTGATGGGACAATTGGTAATGTTACAGTAAGCAACGTAACAAACATAGTTCTCTAGAAATACAAAAGTCAACCGGGAAGTGGTATTAGCGATGTCTTGGTTTATGTTTATGATGTCAGTTTACAGGCAACTGTAAAGCATTGATAATGCACCTCTTGTGCGCCTTACAAAACCTTGAAAACCGGAAAAAACCTAAAACAAACTACCTATGTTGCAGCCAGTATTGGTTTTGATTCAGGTTTTGCGTTTTCTCAATACTGGGCGAGATAAGCAGTTTGTTTCAAGTGAAAAAACCTGACTTCAAAGGTATGATACAAACGAAATAAATGCACAGTTGTAAGCTGAGTTGACTCATCAGCAGGAGAAATGTTACATATCGGTAAGGGACATTAGTTCGAGACGGAGAGTGTTGGCACATGAACACAATGTTCTCAGTCTTCCTTCAGTGGTTGTCGGCAAACGTTGCACGCTATCAGCTGAAGGGTAAGCAGACTGCGGGCTGCACTATCTTCAGCATGAAGCCTGGCGGGGTTCAAAGTCCACGAACGCCATCAGAGTGAAAGAAAGATTCCACCGAGTCAGCAACCAAAATTCGTGAAAGTTGTATTGAATGTAGAAAACTAGTTATAGCTCTCTCAAACCTAGGGTAGCTTTGCTGGGTTTTAATACTTTTGGGCAGCTTATTCCAGATTGATATGGTGTTTACTGACAAGAATTGCCGGTACTTAACTGTGCGTGCAAAAGGAAGAAATAAAAATACGTCTCGATGACTGGCGCATCGAAAGTGCGCAAGCTGCTTAATTGTACTGAGAGGATTCATGGTTTGACCATTCAAAAGTTCAAACAGTAAAAATAGACCCTTCTGCAATCTACGAAGCCACAGGGGATCCAACTTTATAAGTTTGCACCTTTGTTGGTAGGCTATTTTACGGTGTTCTATAGTGAAAACTCTTCGAGTGAAGAAGCGCTGCACCAATGCTATCTTCTTCCGTTCACTAGTGCGCAGAAGACTGAATAGGGGCGAGCAGTATTCAAGACTAGGTCACACATACATATTATAAAGGCGTGTTCTAACCTTTATAGTCTTAAAATTTCTAAGGATAAATCCGGTGGTTCGGCGTGCTTTCGAGACTATCAGGGCACATTGCTCTGACAAATTGAGACTATTAGAATAGGATATGCCCAAATCCTTGATAAATCCTGGGACATTAAGTTCATGGCCGTCAATGCTTAATTCTGGTTTATGATCGTCGCCAACAACCATAACGGAACATTTGTGCCATGAAAGGGTGAGGCTCCATGTGCAACACCACTGGGTGAAGGCCTGAAGATCCTTTTTTTATCAGCTCGAGCACGATGTTGCGATCTGCCGGTTTATATCGATAGGCGACTTTTAAGTTATCAGCGTACATGAAGGGTTTACCATACTGAAAACAATCTGAAACGTCGTTGACAACCAGGCAAAATAGGAGCGGACCCAGTTCACTACCCTGTATAACTTCACGGCTCACATGCGTGGGGTTGGAGATAACATTGGAAATTTTTACTCGTTGTGTGCGAGCATGCAAATAGGAAGCTATGAAGTTCAGAGGCTCGCAACCTATGCCGAAGGAGGCCAGTTTCAGAAGGAGGAGGTTATGGTTGACCCGATCAAAGACCTTATTTAAATCCAAAAAGACGTTATAAATGGCAAAACCGCTGTCTGCAATTGGTAGAGAATATACGAGTTCCAGGCAGCAGTTCCGAAAAAGAAGATGCGATCACTGTAACAAGGAATTTATTTTCCTGACGTTTTGGATTCCGTTGGGAATCGTTAGTCATAGGTAATCGTTAACAGGCCTGAGACGTGCGCAGATAAAGGGTTAAGACGTTCTTTGAATGTCAGCACCTGATCCCACTCAATAAGGACGAAGGTTTCGTCCACATACCGAGCAGAATTCCGGTCTGTGTTGTCGGAAAGCCGGCGACTCCAGCCGTTGCAGGACCGCCTCTGCTATGAGTCCTGAAATTGGCGAACCCATAGGCGTGCCCTTCACCTGCTCGTAGATAGTTCCGTTGAAGGTTAAGTACGTCTTTAGGCAGAACTTCAGGAGCTGGAGGATTTGAGCATGCCTGAGGCGATTCTCCGTTTAATCGTATTTCTCTTGAAGGAGTAGTTGGATAGTCTCGACGGCCAGGTCCTGTGGAATAGAAGTAAAAAGGGGACGTGGCATCAAAGGAAACCATTATATCATTTGGCTGGAGAGTTACCCCTTTAAGTTTCTCCAAGAATTGTGTTGACGACCTGACTGCTGTGTCTGAATCAGTGGTCATGAATTTGAGCCGTCGGAACAGCCACTTTGCCAGTCCGTAGGTTGGAGTTCCTTTGAGAGATACAATTGGCCGGAGGGGTGCACCCTCTTTGTGCACCTTGGGGAGACCATAGAAGCGGGCCAGGGCCGTTTCTTGCGCTCTCGCCATGCGTCGATCAATTGGTGATATTGCACCTGAGTTCTCCATTGCCAAAAGCGTTGTGTTGATCTTGTGTGTCAGCGTTTTCATGGGGTTGGATTTGCACGGGACGTAAGACTGACGATCGTCAAACAAAATCTGAGCTTTGTGAATGCAGTCTGTCCTGTCCAATACGACAGTAGACCGCCCCTTGTCTGCCGGTACGATAACGAGGTCATTGTGGGCTCTGAGTTCTCTAAGTGCCTTAAGTTCGACCATGGAGAGAGCGTCACGTGGTCTATGTGCCATGAGGAGGGACGACACCTGATGACCCTGACCTCTTATTTGCGCATGTCTCAGACCTGTTTATGATAACCTATGACTAAGCATTCCCGACGAAATCCGAAACGTCACGAAAATGAAGTCCTCGTTCCAGTGATCGTATATTATTCTTCTTCGAAAACCACTGTCTCCAGATTGCAGCACATAATCAAAGAAAGAGAGCTGGCAGGCGTCACAAGATCGTTTCTCGAGAAAGCTATGTTGAGCTGTATTGAGCGGGTTGTTCTCTGTCGAGTAACGCATCATCTTTTCTTTGATCAAGGTCTCCAAGATCTTCGAGGCTGCGGGAAATGTATTTATTGGCCTAAAGTTGTCCAATGACTTCGATCGGCCATGCTTGCGAATAGGCATTATGTGCGATTCCTTCCACAACGAAGGAAAGGTTTCGCTCTCAAGAGCAAGATTAAATACCTTACAAAGAAAAGACGGAAAGATATCATTCGCTTCAGCTTTTAGAAGGCTAACTGGGACGCCATCTGGTCCTGGACTATAGGATTGACGATAACGACGAATGGCTACAGTCACATCCCAGACGGTAAAACTTATGGTTTCGAGTATGGTACCCGTCCAAGCCTGGATAACCGGAGGTGCAGTGAACGAGCTTTCACTAAACGTTTTGGATAGGAACGCATTGAAGCTATCGGCGGTCAACTTAGCGTCAGCTATGGGATTTCCTAAGGCGTCTTGAAGTATGGGGTGTTGCGTTTTCCTCTGCGTTTTTACTGTACGCGAAAAGCGTTTTGCAACATTTTGGGAAGGATTTTCAGCGAATTGGGCCTCATCGGCTATCTGCTGTTCTTCGGAGAGCTTCTTAGCCTGCTCAAAGGTCAGTGTGATCAAGGGCAGAACGGAAGTGTCGTTCTGCCGATACAAACGACGAGATAGTTTACGCAGCCTGCGACGGAAAGACAGAGGAAGATACAATTCATCCTTGACATGCATTACTTTTTTACGGGGGACAAAGTGGAGGATGAGTGGATCCAGCACTTTGTACAGTGCATCAGTACAAACATTTGCATCCAAACATTGGAAAAATTCAGAGCAGTCGAGAGCGTTTAGATGTGCCAGTAGGTCCGCCGTTTTTGCTGATCGGACGTCATGATCAAAACTATACTTTTGGGGAGATGTTTCATGTGCCTCCAGTTCTAGTTCACTAACAACTGTAAAATGGTCTGAACCCCCGAGTGTTTCTTAGGATGACACTGAAAGTGGTTTGCATCCCCTACAAAAAATTAGGTCGAGTATGTTTGCTCCTTGAGTGGGAAAATCGACTTCCTGATCCCACATGCCGATATCTACTGCCTCAAGTAAGTTCTCGAACTCTGAAGGACCGGATGGTGGAAACCATTTCATGTCAGGAAGGTTAAAATCTCCTGCAATCAAGCAATACTTAAGACTCAAGTCAGCTGCGGCATGAAATGCCTGCGAGAGACAAAGATCGTAGTCCACATTGGCATTGGGTGGGCGATAAACACAGCCAACAAGTGAGGAGTATTTGTTTTTTAGAACAACTCGTAGCCAGCAGCTCTCCTTCACCGCTGTGAATTGTGGATATTCCAACTAGAGACATGCAAGTGGCTGCTTTATAAAGATGCAGCTTCCTCCGCCATGGCCATTGTTTCGATCATTTCGAACGCATACATAGCCTAAAACAGAGAGTGTAGAGTCAGCTGCACAGGCCGATGCCCATGTCTCATTTATTATAACAATGTTTGGGCGGTTGACGAAAAGCAGAGTCTGGAGCAGAGGCATTTTATTAATTAGTGATCCGGCATTTAAAACGACCAATTTAAGAGGGCATGTCTTAGGTTTCGGTGGCGGGACAGCTAGGTTGTCACTATTACTGGCTTCGACCAGATAGATGTCCTTTTGACTTGAACGATTTGTCCTTCTCTTATTTTGAGATTTGTCTCGCCATTGGTTCTCCGTTTCTCCAGCTCTCTTTCAACTCGTAATCCAGCAGAAAAAAAACTTGCGAATGCAGACTCTGTAAGGATGGTTTGCGCTCTAGCAAAAGTTATGCCTGTGCTTCAGTTCCTAAAATAACTTTTAGAGGTCGTGGCCGAGAAATTTATTCTGGAGCTGCTGTGCCTTCCCTATTCGAAATGCTTTAAGAATGCGGAAAGTCTCGCTTGGTTTTGACAACGGTTTGGTGTAAGCTCGCATAAGACCCACGTCATGGTCAATTCGTTCTTGTGCAATTGACGACTCTGAATCTGGGGCCCCCTTTACAACTATTTTCTGCTTGCAACTCAATGGGGCATATGTGGCGAGCTCACGTGTTTTGGCCGAGGGAGCACTTGTATCCTGTACACTCGGTTCTGATGTACTGGCTATTGGGTAAGCTTACCCCATACCCGTGAACCGTTTGAATTTCTTAGGCTTATGCCTCTTTTCAGTTATGATCTTGTCAACCTCTTGGTCATCGCTTTCTTGTGCAGAGTCAAGCAAGGATGTGGTGCTTGGATGCAAATCCTGATAATTGCTAGTGTCGCTTAAGCCGAGTTACGATGGTGTAGTCCGTGGGATTGACACATGATCCGATATGCAGGTTTCAGGTGTGTCTTTAGAGATGTCCAAATCCAAGTCCATATCAGCGTCAGCTCGTTCTTGTGTAATTGTTGACGCTATCTCTGGAGCCCCTTTTACAACTATATTCTGCTTGTGACTCACTGGTGCATCTGTTGCGAGCTCACGAGTGACAACCAAGCGGGCATCTGTATCCGGTACTTTAGGTTCAATGGGTGCTGATGTGCCGGTTTTGGGTTAGCTGACTGCACACCCCTGGCCCGGTTAGACTTTCGAGCCTTTCTAGCCCTATGGTTTTTTGGCTTAATGATCTTATCGACCTCTGTATCATCGCTTTCATGTGCAGCATCGAGCAACGATGTGACGCTAGGACGCAAATCCAGATCATTGCTAATGCTGCCTGAGCCGAGTAACGATGGCGTAGACTTCGGATTTATTTTAGTGTCTTTGCGATCGAGTGAGACGTCCGCTGGTTCACTTTGTTCGGCAGATGATATGCGAGTTTTAGGTTTACCGGCCGAGGCTATCTGAGCAAATGTACTTTTATTTACCCCCGGTTTTTGACCGACAAGGGCTGTTTTAACCGCTGTATAAGAAATATGCGTTTTTAGGTAGGCTATCTCTTGTTTCAGTTTATTTACCTCGTGGTAAAGTTCCTGCTTCATCTCCGAAAACTCCTGGCGGAGGACGAAGTCCTCACAGTCTTACTTCGGTAAACGTATTAGACATCTTGGCCGTTTGGCGGGAGGTGGAGAATTAATAACATTATCTAAGTGGCCATATCGGGAGTTACCTTCTGGTCGTATCTTGATATGGTTGTCAAGGGCCCGTGTCGGAGTGGCCGGGCTGCCCGAGGTGCTAACACCGCTAATAACCAGATTTGGCGACCCGGGTTCGAGATCCGGTGGTGGCGAAAAGTTTCGTGCTACGGGACTTGTAGGATCTAAACTCTCCATGCTGTGTAAGATTTTTGTGTTACGACCTGCGTCTGATACTGCCAATTAAGTCGGAAGCCAAACCAAAGAGCCCGTAGGAGTGAGGCGGAGAGAAGATCGATTGGCCAGATAGTGCAAGTTTACTGAGACAAGCAGGTTACAGCAAGTCAGAGTAAAATATTGAGTTCCTGACAGATACAATGAAATGTGTTTGGTTATAAAATTTCCTTAGGAATAACGTGAGAGTCACTTTTATCCTAAATGTTATGACAATATTAGGATAAGGGTATATAACAACACAGTGATATAAGGACTCAGCCTCGGCGTGAAATTTGGAGATGTGCAGATTTTTGTGGCGCAGAGGAGTTTTTTTCACAAAATCGACACGTCAAAGAAGCAATTTCAAAACTTTGGAAATAATTCACAGCGGAGGAATTTTTCAGAGCGACCGGATTGAGATTTACACGTAGAAATTTCCAAACTTTAGAAATATATAGTCAATTCTTGAATAATTTCCAAGAAGCGGGTCTTCTATACTGAGATAGAGACTAAAAACACGTAAGCTCGAGAGACTTGAAATTCGCAAATTAAATTTGTTTAAGCCAACAGCGACAATTGACTTTCTATTGCATCCTGCTGAACGTGAACCCACCTTAGCAGTAGGCTCTATTAAACGACGTCAACACAGAACGTTCTAATCGTTCTTACGGCATTCTGGACATTTAAACCACATTGGGGAAGTTTTCATTTTTCATGAATTGCTAGGGCAAATTTTTTTGTCGTTTTCTAACTGCTTGTCAACATGGCTATTAACTATTTACACACTACTATCCCTTTTCCGTTCACTTTGCTTCATTTATTATGTCTTTGTTGTTTAATAATCCTTTTCAATACAGAAGTAGTGGCGCCGTTTTGAAACATTTATGCTCGATTCCACTTTATATGTCTGAGAAAGGGAAAAAGCTAGACGCTCTTGATGTTTAAATTGCCCCACTCATGACGAGCAATTAAAGTGTAAGGTTTTGGCCGATAAAAACTGCCTTCTCAACGGGCGAGCTAACCCATAAAAGCGCCTGTTTTTAAAACTTTATGCAATTGCTGCCCTCCAGTGTCACCTTAATGTCGAGGGTCGCCTTGAAGAACTTTCGCGCGACTGAAGGACGCCGTAATTCAGCGTGTACCCAAATCGGCCAGGCGGATTCTGCGGGAGTTATCGGTAAGTTGCAACTTGGCAGCCAGAGGCCTTTGCATCAAATGTGACAAAGGCGTCCTCTCCTCGCTGGTTGAAATCTGGCGCAATTTCTGAGGTCCTGTTGGATAAGGTTGTTCTTATGCGGCAATTTTCGCCCATGCTCGACGCAAGAAGTACATAAAAAACTCACAAATTAAATCGATAGGATCAAGAACTGCTGTTCTAGTGGTGCTTCACGTTTGAACATTCCAGAAAACTTGGCCTATAATACAAGATCTGCTTAAGCTTTGGCTTTCAATGAAAAATAATTGCCCCTAATTTTTCGATAAATCGTATGGCTACATTTAGAAATTGCGATACAAGCCTGCAATTGTTTCTGCATTCATTTTCATCTTTGAGATCTTCATGCCAAAATTAACATGCTTAACACAAGTACACCGACTGACCAAAGACTGGCAGGCCACAAACAATAGTCTCGAAAGAACTCAAAAGGGAGCCACCAAAGTTCCCTCTCACACCAAACCCACCTGAAAAGTCTTAATATATTCTGTTTCAGTTATAAACAAATTCGTGGGAACCTCCTTCACTTTCTCGGCATTCTCACGAGATTGAGTTGCCTGGTGTCTGAGAAGCCTTTGAATTTGCTACCATAACCAACACCCAAGTTCATTTGTTAAAAATGTTAGGATGACCGAGCATGTCGTCCAGACAGACAGAAATCCGAGGTCACGTCGGAAAAAAAGTGCGCTAAAAGGCCAGTCCAGTGCATACAGAATAGGCCAAATCACGCGACCTTTTAAGGGCGGATATTAGGCTAGGACAAAGGAGGCACGAGCGAGCGAGACTGCCCGGAACCGAGTTGAGGCTGTCAGTGAGGTTACACTGAGGACAGATGCACAAGCGCGCGTTAGCGAGTGCGCGCATGGCCACTTGGAGAGCCAGTGGGGAGCAATGAAGACTGCCCCTTAAATAGCGAGGTTGCAAGCAGGACGGAGACTCTGGTGTTGGATACGCTGCCGTCGACCCAATACTGCTGCCAAGACGAGGCCGACCACAGAATGCAAGCTGTTGGACACATGGAAACACAGTTGATGTACTAGTACGACTGACAGTTCAGTATTCAGTATAATTCAGTGTATATAAGGGAGATAGACAGAGCCTTTGAAAACCCTATTAACAGATAGATGCTGTCAGATACTCTATGTCGTTCAAAGCCACACATACATTATGTAAGTCGTTGTTGTCTACCAAATGTATGACCAGCAAGTAAAGTAAGATCAAGCCTTCTTTTAAATGTGTCGACGCTTTCAGCAAGAACAACTGAGGAAGGAAGTTTATTCCAATCTTCAATGACCCGGTGGGAGAAGAAGTTGGCCCGCATTTCTGTTTTTTCATGGCGTTTCTTCAGTTTGTACGGATGACCGCGTACATGTATCGTTTGTGCGAATTCAAAGAAGTCAGTCATTTGAAGAGAACAGTCTACTCCCCTGACGAGTTGAAACACTATGATCATATCTCCCTCGTATTGCCTATAATATAGAGGGAAAGGATTGAGCCTATCTAGATGACCTTCATATGGGAGACCGACTTAGCTTCTGAATAGTTTGGTCACCCTCCTTTGGACTTTCTCAAGCATTTCGTAATCTTTCCTCATCCATGGGCATCACGCCTGGACTCAATGATCTAAAATCGGCCGATCAAATGTTTCGAAGACTCGCCTAAAATGCTCCTCAACAAAAAAGAGGAAGGACCTTAAGATCGCTCCTAGGATGCCCATATCCTTCTTTGTGGTTTTAGCATAGTGAGTTGATGGTTTGACGTTGGGCGTCATGCATACACCTAGATCCCGTAGTTCGTTTACTAGCCCGAGTTGGTGACCTCCAATCGAGTAGTCATAATCGAATAGTATCACCTTTCAGTGACTAGACCGTTAGTGGATTACTTGGCATTTGTTGAAGTTCAGCTGCATAAGCCACTTTACACATCACTTCGGCAAGCTATCTAAGTCATTTTGTAAGGTCTGTCCATCCTATGAACGTTCATTTGACTTTCAAATCTTTAGATCGTCTGCAAACATGACTTTCTCACAGGTAAGGCAGTCAAGGCAGTCGTTTACATAGAACAGAAATAGAATGGGACCCAGAACGCTTCCCTGCGGAACCCCACTGGAGACGGTTTTCTATTCTGTTTTGGTGTCTCCAATACAAACAATCTGACGCCTGCCTGTTAGGAAGTCGGCCAACTATCTAAGTAGGTATTCAGTCACACCCATTTGATGCAGCTTTGATATTATTCATCTGTGTGGAACCTTGTCGAATGCCGACCGACGAACCTCTTTCCCAAGATTTCGTTCAGCTTTCCATGGATGTTAATAGGTTCGTGAGACAAGAGCGGCCACTTCGGAATCCGTTTTACGCGGCCGTAAGCAAGTTTTTTTCCTAAATATGTCTCATTTATTCCGTTTTTATTAGTTTCTCCATTAGTTTGCAACAAATGCTTGTGAGACTAACTGGTCTAAAGCTATAAGGTGACGTTCTATCTCCTCCGTTATAAATAGGGGTTATGTTGGCCAGTTTGCAGTCACTAGGCAGAGCCCCTTTCCATTGAACTTTCAAAGATCTTGTAAAGTGGGGACGCCAGTTCTTCTGTGAGCTCATTCAGAAGTTTTGCTGATAATCCATCCAGACCAGGCGATTGAGTGGGCTGTAGTTGTTTTGGGGCTTTTCTTACTGTGTATATTGCGAACGATACCGTGTTAATTGTATGCGCCGCTGGGACCATATATCGCTGTACATTCTTGTTAAAAGGTGGCTCCTCGGTATACACAGACATAAAGAAATTGGCAAAGAGGTTTGCCTTATTTGAGTTATCCGTAAACTTGTTTCCCTGACTATCTTTCATACAAATAATGAGAGCTTGATTTCGTTTTGCCTTATTCATGTAAGAAAAGAATATTTTTGGGTTGTTAGCTATTTTCTTGACTAGCTCTGTCTCAAAGGCCATTCGTTCTTTTCGAAGTAGACTTCGACCTATATTTCGCTCTTTCTTAAATTCTGAGAAGTGTTCGGTTGTTGATATCGGGCATAAGTTTTCGAAAGTCTTCTTTTCTTCTCGAGGTGTCAGCCATTCCGACCGGGAGATGCGCAAGCTTTTCTTAAGTGGGCAACAGTCCTCTAATAGTTGCTGAGTTAAGTTCCCAAGGAAGCACCAGGTGTCGTTTGGTTGGGTACGTATGCAAGGCTCCAGTCAGTCACGTTAAGTTGTCCTTTTTATTTTATTATAATCTCCTTTCTATACATTCCCCTCGCTTATTGCACGAGCGACGGGTACAGAGAAATGGCTGCACTCCCAGACAAGAACTCAGTGATCACTTTGACCAAAAGGGTCTGAGTATTCTATCCAAGGATACAGTTTTCATCTCTACTAATGACGAGATCCAGACAGCTAGATCGTTGGCCACCTGGAAACCGCCTGTCCATTGTGGCGCGCTGGGTGAGAAATTCATCATTCAATAAAATGAAGTAGTTTTTGTTCGAATGAGTTCTCTGATCGCGAGCTGTGCATCAAGTCCTAGTGAATTTCTGGAGAGTTAAAATCTCCAAATATAAGAGATTTTTGCTACGGTAGATCTCTTTTACCTCAGAGATAATTACATCGTCCTCTTCTGTCCTTTGTTCTGGTGGTCTATATACCAGAGCAATATGGAGGTCAGGTTGGTTTAGTACTATCAGTTTACAACCAATTATTTCGCAGGAATTGTTCCTGTGTGATGACACATTATCTGGGATATAGTTGATACCAGCTCATACGAACATCACGATTCCCCCACATTTACGTCCGTTTCTGTCCATGCCGATAAGCTGAAATCCTTCCAGCCCGACTTCTGCATCTGCTATCTGTTCAGTTAACCACGTTTTAGTGAGCGTTATCAGATCAGGTTGCACATGGTCCACAGTGAGTTTTAGTTCATCCAATTTGTTAAATAGACTCAGTACATTTGTGTTTATCATTGTCATGTTCTTCGCTTCACTTAATTTCGCCTCGGTCACCTTTATTCCTGGTCGTGATGGTGGGATCCAGCCTTCATTGTGACGGGTGTTCGCCAGCAAAGTACTAGCTGTTATCCTGTTCTGCCTTCTCTTTCTAGCACGCAACTGGGGGACATAACCAGTGTTGACACAAGAACCCACTAGGTTACAACAAAAACTACGTGACTAAACCGTACAGCTGCCTGTGGGAAGGTATTAATAATAAAAAAACGTAGGCAAACTTTCAATTAGCTCAATTTGCGCCTGTTCAAATACTTCTTGGAGTATATTAACAAAAAGAAGCTGTGCTAACAGTTTTCATGGTCTATTGTAGCGGCCGAACAGAGTGGGGGCGGGAAATTCAGTGCAGTCTCCACACGGATTGACCACGTGGGCTGAAGGTGATGTAATAAGACGATATGAGTCCAAGAACGGCTTCGATTGTATGGAACTCGCTAGAGCGAACGGATCTATGGACGATACTTCAGACCAGAGATCGTTAGGTTGCGGTATATTCTGAAAAAAAGGAGAAGACTCCATGGCTTCGTCTAGCAACCGAACAAATCCTATTCCATCAAATTCATCGGTCTTGATGTTCCAGTTAATCAGGTCAGGTCAGGTTTTATTGACGGAAATATAGGTCAATACCTTTGAACTCCCTATTGGTACAGGACAGCTTTTTCAATACATTCGATCCGCAGAATATTTCAGAACAGTGGCGTTGCCAGTAATTTGAATTTGGGTAAGGGAGGGACGACAGTGAAAAAACTCCTTAGGCATTGTTCAGAAGTCTAGGGGTTTGAATGCCTTTTGAGAGATTTAAGGAGGAAAATTGTCGCCCACGGGGGTAGAGGGTGGAGGGGGGAGGGGTGCAGAGTATATTAAAATCAGATGACCTGTGCTAAGAGTGTTTGAAGCATGTCAGGGGGAGTTCATCGTGGTTTTCGCCTTAATACCAAGGGTCCCACGAAGAGAAGGAGGTGACGCAAACCTCACCGAGTGTCGGCGATGCGCCCATCGTGCACCCTTGTTGGTTTACGGGTCTGCTACTAATTGCCTGAGCAGATTTAGTCGTTAGTTTTCTAAACAAGCATATTACTTAAAAGTAGCGAGTAGTATGTTTTTTTTATAACTTATCATTTCGAAATGTCCTTTGGGTAACTGGCAGTTTATTTTCGGGGGCGCAGTAGCTATTTGGTCTATATTTATCCGCTAAACGTGTCTTAAACATGCGTCCACCGATGGGGACATAACAATATCATCGAGGAGAGAATTCCAAGCTTTAACTACTCGATCACCAAAGAACAACTTGCGTATGTGTAGTCTGGCCCCTGTTACGCATAGTTTGAAGATATGCCTCTTAAGTTCGTCGTTGTTGCTAACTCGAAGAAGTCGCCAGGTAGAAGACAACAGTCCTGCCCGCGCATTATACGAAATGCTCGTATCAGATCGCCACGTAGCTGTCTGTAACTTAACGGAAATAGATCGAGATTAGCTTAACGTCTTTCGTAGTGTAAAATGCCCTGACCGGTAACCAGTTTGGTCGCGCGCCTTTGGACCTTCTCAAGGGAATTTAGGTCTTTCGCGGTCCAGGGTTTCCATGCTTGGATTTCGAACCCCAAATTCGGCCACACAAATGTTCCGAAGATCTAAGCAAAGCAGTTTTAATCGAAGGCACAGAAAGCCGTTTTTGACAAGATACAGGACGGACATATCAGATTTGGCTACTTTTGCGCAGTGCAGCGAGGGCTTGAGAGACGTAGAGATCCATATTCCCAAATCTTTCTGCGCGTCCACTTCTTGCAGTGGGATGCCATTTAGGCTGTAAACCATGGAGTTCTGAGAGCTGGGTCGGCCAACTGGTAGCTGGGTCGTGAGAAAAGTTATAGTAGTGGTAGAAAAAGAGATTTATTGGTAGAACTTATAAATGTATCTAGCAAAAACGTCTAACGGAAAACGCTTTGTGATAATCTTGGATAATGGGTGTATAACAGCAGTGTAACTAGCGATAATACTGGAGGAATGCGGAAAATGTAGTAGCTAGGAAAATGCTAGTAACAATCTGATGGGAAAATGCGAGGTTGGGTACAGTATCAAAATAAGGGAAAAATCTGATGTAAGAAACGCGGCGATCTGAAAACTTTCAATCGAACAATATTAAAACGATAGGAATGTCTTAGCGGTCCAGAGAGAAGAAGGAAGTTGGATTTATCATAGCGGAGGACAGCGGCCAGGTCCACACGTCAAATTCTGAGAAATCAACTTGATCGGGGGTTGGCCCAGTTTAACACACATTGTTCGATTCGGGTCGCTATGTAGCGGGTCAGGGATATCGAGTTTGGCACACACCTAAAAGAGTAATTCACGCTTATGATTCTCCAGAAGTAACACCGAACGGGGTTTTAAATCACCACAACACGCAATCGTTTAAGGAGATAGAAGGATAACGCGACGGTAAGAAATAAGGTTTGATGGTATAAAAGGGAATGGTAAACAATAAACAGAGTGGAGAAACGATACAGGGAGTTACCAAGAGTCTGCACAAATGATCCATTTGGAGTGAAAGGTGGTCACGAAATATTAGTTCGATACTGGTGGGAGTGCAGCGTTGTGGGCAACTGCGGGTGAGGGCCATGGTGATGCTGACGATGCAAATATGACGATGCGAGTGTGACGGCAACACATAACGGCGGAAAATAGTGTCAGCGGAGGGAGAGAGGAGGAAAACCGGCATCTTCACCGACAGGCGTTTACACCATCCTCATCCGGATCCGCGCCAAAATGTAACCTTGGTTCATTCAAACACTCATGGTTCAGGCTGTTTCGTCACATAGCCTCCATTCGAGTTGCGAATTTGTCCTCATTGCTAGCGAAATTGGTGCACAGAGGGAGGCAGGTGTGTGCGTCACTCCATTCCACCGCTGCCACCAATGTAGCGGACCAGGGATGTCGAGGTTGGCCCACACCTAAAGGAGTAATTCACGCATATGATTTTTCGGATGTAACGCCGAATGGGGTTGTCAATCACCAAACACGCAATCATATAAGGAGTAAGAAGGATAACGCAATAGTAAGAAATAAGGTCTGTTGGTACAAAAGAAGAAGTCAGAAAGACCAAATAGGTAGGACAGTGTACTGTGAGAAGGAGCTAACAAAAGGCTCTGCAGAAACAAGGCGCGCATAGTGAATAAGGCAGTTGACATGTGTCTGTTCTGTGCGTGCGCCCAGAGGTTAAGTGATCTGAATGGACCCGCCAGCCAATCAACAGAAGGTGCATAACTCGCAAGAGGAAAGGCAAAACATTAAAACGACCTTGACACCACACGCGATGGCTAAGCCTGCATTGTTTGCGGAAAAGGCCTGATGAGTCACACTGGACGCTCCAAAGAATTGGCCCACAGCGCGGGCAGTGAAGAGTCACGTGTGTGTCTGCAATAAAAATGTCAGCGCAAGGCTGACCGGAGGACCACTACAGTACCCCTCGGCTAGACCGAAGGCGGCGTAAAGAAACGACGCCGAAAGAAATATAAAAGTCTTAAAATTATGGGCAAAAAGTCGATCAGGAAAATGAGCGTGGCGTCCACTACAGGTAATGTATGCTGGAGGCGCAGGGCTAGAGTGGCTTGTGACAGGAATGTTGGAGTTTAATAAGGGAGGAGAAATCATCGATGGCTGTGGAGACGGTGGAAAAGGGGAGGGAACAAACGGGACGGAGGAATAGAGGGTCGGGGAGTAGAAGAAATGGAACCGAAGGGCTCGTTCGGCGGAATTTCCGGTACAGTGGCTTTGATGCGGTCCATGCTCACGACCTCCTCTCGTGTTCCGCGAACGATGCGGAAGATCTTCTCACCGCGAAAGACAACCCGGAAAGGGCCATCATAGGGAGGTTTCAGCGGCCGGCAAATTCTATCGCATCGTAATAGGACATGAGAACAGGTCAACACTTTTTTCAAGATGAGACTTTGAGATGGCTGGGTGGAACCGGGGAAAGCGTCCGTTAAACTGCCGGAGACGGTGCAGGAGGTTGGTGGGATCTTCGAATGTATTTGGAGGGGTTGGTGAGATCAGCTCATCGGGAAGTCAGACAGGGGCGCCAAACATCAGTTCAGCGGCTGAACACTCATGGTCTGGCTTCAAGAAGGAACGGATACCCAGCGAGACCAAGGGAAGTTTGTCCGTCCAGTTCTCCGGATCGACCGCGATGCGTAGGGAGGACTTAAACTGACGGTAGAACCGTTTGACCATCCCGTTAGCAGCCGGGTGCTAGGCTGTAGTGCGGATGCTAGAAAAGCCTAAAAAGGAGAGTAAAGACTGGAAGATCTTACACTCGAATTGCGCACAACGGTCAGTCGTGATTATGGACGGAGCGCCAAAGATGGCAACCCAACGACTGAGAAAAGCCTTGACGACCGTAGAAGCCTCGACATTTGGGAGAGGGATAGCCTCCGGCCATTGGGTGAATCGATTCACACAAGTGAGGAGATAGGAAAAAGCATTAGATAGAGGCAAGGGGCCTACCATATCCAGATGAACGTGACTGAACTTGGCACCAGGATTGGGGAGGGCGCCAATAGTAGCCTTGTTGTGCCGGTGGACCTTACTTCGTTGACAATCGAGGCAAGCCTGAGTCCATTTTTTTATAGGTCCTTGAGCATCTCAAGCCAGACAAAGCGACAGGAAACCAGCTTGTTGATGGCTCGACTCCCAGGGTGAGAAAGGTTGTGCAGGGAAGAGAAGACATTGTAACGGAGCGACGGTGGCACAAAGGGGCGATGAGTGGTGGTAGAAACGTCACAAAGAATGGTACCGTTGCAAGTAGCCAGTGGCGACTCCTGGAGTCGGAGTCCGGAAACATCCTCATCATGAGGCGAGCCCGCACGGCATTTTTTTGGCAGCCATCTCAGCTAGGTCGATCCTAGACGTAAGTTGCAAATCAACAAGAGGGGGCCTGGATATTGCGTCAGCCACCCCATTGCGTGACCCATCAATATGGCAGATATCTGAGGTGTACCGAGAAATGGAGTCAAACTGGCGAATATCCCGGGTATTCAACTTGTCTGATTGTGACTTCAAGGCAAAAGAAAGTGGCTTTTGGTCTGAGAAAACAGTAAATTCCCTGCCCTCGAGCGAGTGCCGGAAGTATTACGTGGCGAGGTAGACAGCAAGGAGCTCCGGTCCAAATGTGCTGTTGCACGATTTGGCAGGTTTTAACTTCCTAGAGAATACAGCTAAAGGTTGGGTCTGACCTGCAAAATGCTGCTGGAGAACCGCACCGACTGTAACATTGGAAGCATCAACCATGAGTGAGATGGGAGCATTAGGGTCTGGGTGCATCAAACGGACAGCATCGGCTAGGGCAAACTTGACCTTGACGAAAACAGCGAGGGGTTTGGATGATTGCTCGAACGAACCTTTGGGACCCGAAAGGAGGTTCGTGAGTGGCAAAATAGTGTCAGCACAGTTCGGAAGAAACCGGCGGTAAAAATTCACCATGCCCAAAAATAACGGAAGTTGACCTTTTGAAAAAGGAGGCGTAAAATCGCGGATGGCTGCAACCTTGGAAGGAGAGGACGGATGCCGTTGGTGTCAACTAGGTGTCCAAAAAAACTCAAGAGAGGGAATGCCAAAGACAAACTTGGACGAGTCGAGGACAACGCCGAATTGCTGAAGGCGGTCAAACACTGTTGCAAGATGCTCCATGTAGTCTTCGGTGGGATAGCTGGCAACCAAGAGGTCGTCAATATAAGCATAGACAAAGAGTAGGCAACGGAGTACCCTTTCAACAAACCTCTGGAAGGTTCGGGAGGCGTTGCGAAGTCCAAACGGCATTCGCAAGTACTCAAACAGGCCAAATGAGGTGGTGATGGCTGTCTTGGAAATGTCCTCCTTAGCAATAGGAATATGATGGAAGGCCCGGACCAGTTCTACCTTCAAAAAAACGGATTTGCCGAATCAAGCCCTGGCAAAGTCCTGAAGATGTGGAACTGGGAAGCGGTCTGGGATAGTTACTTTGCTTAAACCCCTGTAGTCACCACATGGACGTCAGTTGCCAGAATCATCCTTAGAGACCATATGAAGAGGGGAAGCCCATGGGCTTTCAGATTGACGAACAATGTCCATCTGGAGCATATGCTCGAACTCGGCCTTGGCAGCAGAAGGTCGTGCAGTCGCGAGACGGCGAGGGCGAGAGAAGACAGGAGGCCCAGTCGTCCGGATTAGTGAACAACGTCATGGGGTAGTGTTAAAACACTGAAGATGGGACGAGTGAGACCAGGATATCTCGCAAGAAGTTGGCGAAATGGACTACCAGGATCAGGGTCCAAGACGGCGAGTTTGCGGGACACTTCAGATGGAGGAATACCTGGAAAAGTCAGTTTCGTAGTCTCGTTAAGTTAACGGGAACGATGGTAGTCGACAATAAGACCGAAAGTTGCAAGAAAGTCTGCACCGAGTATCGCACAGGGCACGTCAGCAATTACAAACACTCACGGGAAAAGACGCCGTAAACCGATCTCCAATGAGAGGGAGCAGGTACCAAAAGTGGCAATAGGTGAGGTATTAACTGCCTGAAGAAAGAACCTAGGGTCGGTCGACGGTCGGCTGCTGTAGGAGAACTAACACTCAATTGAGCGTCAGTATCAATTAAGAAACGTCTGCCAGTTTTGCCGTCGTAGGCGTAGGTGCGACCGGGTTAATGAACGCCAGGAAGATTGGTAGAATTATCCGACGCATGAACTCGTTTTACTTGTTTGCTCCGGGTGGAAATAAAGGAGCAAGGAGAGATGCACTGACGGGCTTTAACACCAAAACTTGTGTGATAACGGCAGGTGGTGGAGGAGATGGGGCCAAATGAAGTTGGCTGGAAATGCCGGAAAGATGACCTTGGCAGGCTCTTAGATGAAAGAGCTCTTTGTTGTTGAAGAGAAGCTATTTGCGCGGTAAGCTGCGTGATTGTAGCTTTCAGCTCTGAGAGTGGAGACACAGAAACAATGGATTAATAGGTAGTGCGGCAGGTGATGGTTTGGAAAATCCATACGTCTCTATAAGCTTTTCAGCCATTCAAGTTGCCGCATTAGCAGAGTCAGAAATAGGCGCTAAAATTCGCTGAACTTCTGCTGGAAAACTGTCCACGGTCAATAGCTATCTAGATCGTAGATTTGAAGAAGAACGTGTTAGGAGGGAGTCACCAGTGTCAAAAGGAGAGATCGTCGACTAGAAAAGTTTTCCCAAGTCAAAAAGTGAGTAAGACCAAATAGGCAGGACAGTGTACTGTGAGAAGGAGCTAACAAAAGGCTCTGCAGAAACAAGGTGCGCATAGTGAATAAGCCAGTTGACGTGTGTCTGGACTGTGCGTCCGCGCAGAGGTTACGGGATCTGAATGCACCCACCAGCCAATCAACAGAAGGTGCATAGCTCGCGAGAGGAAAGAAAAAACATTAAAACGACCTTGACACCACACGCGATGGCTAAGCCTGCATTGTTTGCGGACAAGGCCTGATGAGTCACGCTGGATGCTCCAAAGAATTGGCCCAGAGCGCGGGCAGTGGAATGTCACGTGTGTGCCTGCAATAAAAATGTCAGCGCATGGCTAACCGGAGGACCGCTACAGCTTAACCAACAGGCGTTCACACCATCCTCATCCGGATCCGTGCCAAAACGTGATTTTGGTTCATTCAAATAGCCATGGCTCAAATTGGTTCGTTACAGCTACACTATAGGCTTCCTCTTTAGTTTTTGTTTTTTACGCGACCTTATCATCTACATTTTAGTTCACTAAAACAATTAAAAATGGTTTACATTTCTTTTCTATTTGGAATTTATACTTGTTAGCACCAGGCAGGCGCTATCTATACAAACTGTGGTTCGTAAAATATTATGGCGATGTGCACAGATAAAATGTACAAATTTGTAATACCGGCAGCAGAAAATCTCCTTAAAGGTCAACAATTGGCGATATTTTGCAATGAATGATGGACTAGAAAATAGGCAGTTCAAAAAATCCCACAACAAAATGGAGGCAGAGTTCAACGTGTCTCCATTTTTAAAAAAGCGTGCAGGAGAAAAAAACTGATCAGTAAAATAGGATAGATGTGTGGAATAGGCTAATACTACAATAGCCGCTCAGAGTGGCAGTGTCAGTTTAGGTAGTGCTCCGACATCTCAGGGTCCAAAATGGAATTGTGATGATGTTTAGTAGCCAACGAAAAGGGAGCAGTTTAGACTGAGTACGTCCATATGGCTTCCATCGTTTGAATTACCGGTGGTTTATGGAGACATCTAGGTTCCCGGAGACACAAAGCAGCGAAAAATACTTTCAAGGGGATCTCCTAAGTTCCCGATGGTACTTCCTCGGAGTCATGGCATAAGCTGCTCGGAAAAGATGAGGAGGACAAAAGGATTATATAATAAGTGTTAAGATTTATGTGCAGTCTTCACTTGAAGACAGGTAGAGAAGTCAACGAACTTATTTCACGTTGTAACTTACCATACTAACAGCCTAGGTACTTGCTAAAAGGCCCAGACACGTGTTTCGCCGGTATTCTGCCGCTGCTTGACACAGCTGCGAGGGCTCCGGCTCATCAGTGGGTCACCCAGCTTTCCTTATCTGCTTTCTGGTTGATATACCGGTTTTGAAAGTTCAGCTTTTTAATCTCCAGAGAAATTAATTTCTGATCGCGGTATATATCAGTATATGTAAGGTCTATAGGCGTAGACCGAAATTGTAAGTGTATATTCGTGTTGAAACCCGTCAACCCCTGTGAAATATACACATGCTGCCCTCAGACAGTCGTTAGTAGTATAAATTGACGTTATAACTTACCATACTAACAGCCTAGGTACTTGCTAAAAGGCCCAGACACGTGTTTCGCCGGTATTCTGCCGCTGCTTGACACAGCTGCGAGGGCTCCGGCTCCGGAACTTATTTCAATTGGTGAATTATTCCAAAGGGAGCTATATCTGGAAGCAAAGAATAAATAACCTTCTGATGCGAAGGATGCAGGAGGTGGTATAATAAGTAAGGACTTTCTTAGGTTGTACGGATGGCTGACGGGGCTAATGACAGAAAGCTTGGGGAGATTTGTACTAGTATTTAGGAGAAAAGGGAGGCAAAAACCTGCTTCTAATCTCTTAACCCAAACAAATTTTAGTTTTTTAATTGGCCTCTATTTGAGAAGAAAATGTTTGAAAATGTCGGGTAAAGCAGATTTCTTGTGAAATGACTTTGGACATATTCAGTTTTTGAACGGCTGGATTTGTTCATCAGACCGAAGAATAGGCAACAGTGTTCTAGAATGGTGAGCGAAAACTCTGCAGCTTTGGCCGTTATTCTATCGGCATGAGGCGAAAGAGCTAATTTATCGGTGTAGCTTAAACTTAGGTCTTTTATTTTGGAACATTCAGTCATTATGCGACCTTGAAAAACAACATGTTGTGTCAGCCTTTCAGGGCCGAAGCACGTGTATCGGTACTTAGAAGTTGAAAACTCCATGTTCCATGTGGATCTCCACGCAGAAGGGGTGTCCAAATCGGAATGAATTTGTTCTAACCATCGCACGGCCGTGCAGTTACAAAAGGAGTAAACACATTTAAGATCGCCAATAGAGAAGAATATACGAGTTCCAGGCAGCAGTTCCGAAGAAGAAGATACGATCACTGGAACAAGGACTTTATTTTCCTGACGTTTCGGATTCCGTCGGAAATCCTTAGTCATAGGTAATCGTAAACAGGTCTAAGACATGCGCAGATAAGACCTGCTCCACAGATAAGACAGGTCTGAGACATGCGCATACAAGACCTGCGCAGATAAGACCTGTGGAGCGGGCTATATTGGCCGAACAACGTGACGTCTGGAGAAGAGAATGTGCGAGCACATACCAGCTTGGCTCAGCAGAGGGGAGAATAGACCGACCTCAAGCTCAATCCTCGCCCACCTACTTGATACAAACCACCAAGTGGACGCGAGTGAAGCCTTTCGGGTCATATACCGCACGCCAACGCACTTCTCCAAAGGCCTGCGCAAACGGGTGTTAGCCACAGCAGAAGCAGTGGCAATCCGGCTAGCAAAACCCATTCTATGCTGTCAAAAGGCGCTGGTTCAAGCCATCGGCCTCCCTTGGCCGACTGGACGTGGAAATCCAAAACCACTGAAGCCAAGGAAGACGAAGCTACGGAGAATAGTCAAGCGCAAGCTGCGCGGCTGACATACAGAACTCAATCCGCGGACCGCAAGAACATCCCCCTGTCTCATCTGGGCATGGCAACCAGCGTCCTACCCACGCAGGCGCCCGCGTTCAGAAGACGAGGGAAAACTCAGCTGCTTTATTACCCTCACCCTTTTCCTCCGTCTCCTCCCTTCCCTAACCTGACGATTATATAATCGCTGTAATTAATTGACCAAGTTTATTCACCGTGTCATGTACTGGCCTGACGATGAATGCCCGAAAACGATCGTTGGCCAACACGACTTTTCTATATAGGATCTGATGAAGTTAGTAAGAGGACTACAAAATACTTTAGCCTCTAGTTTGGCTAGAAGTCACCCATGAGGTACTTTATTAAATGCTTTACCAAGATCAAAATAGATAACTAGCACAGATAAATGACCATTACGAATAAGAGTAAGTAGATTTAGAAAAGACATGTGTCATGCTCGGTTGGGTGAGGTCGCCGGGTTCAAGAGTGGCTATGATGCAGGCAGTCACCGTCCTAAGGTCCCTTGATAGTCGGCCTTGAAAGGAGATTGGCGTGACTTCAACGTAAGAGGCTGAAGGATAGCCAGTCATGACAAAGAAAATGTGAGCAAGTGTCCGTGTCCTTAGCCGGCCTTTGTCATGTTCTGGTGGCACGATGTCCTGGCCCCTCGGGAGGCATACACTGCAGGATATTTAGCTATGCAAGAGAAGAAACTGCTTGATGCCGCTACAATACCCCTTCTTCTATGAGAACGGAGTCCAAAAGTGTTCGTAGGAGAAACATGTGGGTGTTAAGCATAGTGCACGAGTTGGAAAAGGTTAGAAAAATAAGTGCAAAATGGAATCGGTGTATAAAGTTGTGTAGAAATAAAAAT
>JAYGXS010000007.1:17167064-17190328 GCA_036362985.1 Ligula intestinalis
GTAAGGCCATCTTGTCACTAATGATATGTGTTATTGAGAGGAGAATCACGAGGCGTGCGAGCCGAGGGTAAACAAGCGTCTGCATTCAAACAAATTTCTGTCTTTTCACGAAACCGCAGATGCAGACCAGGAGAAGACGCGTGGCGGCAGCTAAGAATCATCTTCCGTCTGTAAATACAAGCGAACATCCGTGTCCCAGGAAGCAATTGAGAAGAAGAAGAAGAAGACTCGATCGCTGTGACAATATGTTTATTCGCCTGACGTTTCGATATCCGTCGCATATTCGTCATCAGAGACATGAGTAGCTACTCATGTAGTAGGTGATTGACAATGCGCGTCTCACGAATGGCCGTATAGGTAGGAGATAAACAAATTCTGTAAAGCATCACTTGCGTTAAAGGTAAATGTACTCAGATAAGTTAATAGATTTTCATTCAATGGTCTTGTTGTTGTTTTCCCTGGCAATAAGACGCTAAGCATCCGTGTAAATCGATAGGTAAGGAATTGCACCGGAGCACTGGCAAGTGCGATAGAATCGAAGGTGGTCCTGAAGTTTAGTCGAAAATCTGCGGAGAAGGATTGTCGCAAACTCTTTTGCGGTTATATCTATAAGGTGAATACCGCGTTACTTTGAGCATAATGGCATGTCACCTGAATTCAGTATCGATAAGCTAATGTACAATGACCAATCAGTGGGGATGACTTCGGTAGTCAATATAGTCAAGTACAGCCGGTGTAGTGAGTCCATAAAAGCAGAACAATAAGTTTTGAAGGCTTCTGCTGGGATACCATCTTCACCCGTAGCTTTCCAAACGTTCGGTCTTTGGAATACCAATTGCAGTTCAAATCTCGTAGGTGGCTCGCAGCCACTATCGTATGGAATTCCAGTTGATAGCTGTGGAGCTCGCAGGCGAACGTATAGGTGATTCCAGTAGCTCACTAAAGCACTCTAGCCATCGATCGATTTTTCCAGAGATATCAGTTATCACTTAACCTGACTTATCCCGAACGGTAGCTGCGGCAATCCGCGCTGGGATAGGCGAGGTCACTGTGATGCAATTTTCTAATTGATCACTTATCCTCCATATGATCAGGGGCGAGCGCGTGTAAGTTTGCGGGTGTTCGCGGACTCTTGGCGTTGGGGGGCGGTTCGCTGGTTCTTGACGAGGTCACTGTGGTGCATCTTTTTACATTATAACTAATCCCCCACTGGACCAACAGCGAACGCGTGTAAGTTGGGGGATGTTCGCTGACCCTTGGCGAGGTCAATGAAGTGGATCGTTTTACAATATCACTAATCCCCTACTTGACCGACGGCGAGCGCGTGTAACTTAGGGGGTGTGTGAGGGGTTATGTTAGCTGACCCTAGGTGAGTGCGTGTTAAGGAGTAGGCGATAAACGTAAAGGGGGCGCGTAACCTGGGCAGGACAACCAAGACAATGATTTGAGGAACGAGGCGAAATGTGCGAGTTGAGGGACTAAAATTGGCGTGCGAACCAACACCTGCGTCTAAGTCGAGCCGTGCCGTGCCTCACTAAAATAGTATGCCTACTGAAAAGCAAAAAGTAGTTTTTTAGTTTAAAAAATGATTGACCTCACTAATCCTACTTGCCGTCGAACCAACTCCTGCATCTTAGTGAATCCACGGCGCAAGAAAACGAAAAATACACCTACTGAGAAGAAAAAGTAGGTTTTCATTATAAGTCAAAATTATTTAAAAAGTGGTCGTTCACGCGATTGCAGGTGAAAGGCCGTCAGTTAGTGGGAAATAGTAAACGTATACGACTAATCACACATCATTGGCAGTATAATTACGTAAATATAGGCGATGCGAATGGCGTGGGCCATTAGGCGGGTCAGTATCAATAAAGAGCAGACAATGGAAAAAACTCTGTGCACGGATCTCGGAAACTATATTGAGAAAAACTGTCGCTCATGGGAGGAAAATTTACTCGAGATATGAGCATCATGCTGATGAGGATATGTAAGGCGGGACAGGGTAGCCCAACACGGATAACGTCAGTATACTTATGGTAACACCGACGAGGGGTTCGAGGAGGTCTCGAGGTCCCTGAGGTGCCAAGGCTGAGAGCATGCTATGTGCTTGTCAATTTCCGATTCTGTCGACAAGATGACTATGACAGAAGAACCCATCACGATCTTCATCTATCTGTTGTTCATCGACATAACTCAGATGTATGCAGAAAGGATAAAGGTAGGGATTCCTTGTGGGGCCACCTGGGGAGCGTGCAAACCGCACCGTCAGGCTCACAGGCACCTGGCTGTAGAAAGAGGACGGTCGGGGCATGTCAGGGAACAAATTTGATCGAAATAATCCTTTTAAATAAAAAGGTTACGAGGGCAATTCGGGTCGCGTACTCAAACCTTAGGCGGGGATACTGAAATAATAATTATTTGTATATCGGCTTTAAAATCATCGCTAATCCCCCGTCCGACCAACGGCGAACGTGTGTATGTCGAAGGAGTGTGCTTTAACCTCGAACGAGGTCACTGAGGAACATTTTCCAGTGGTACCACCAACAACAACTAGAAAAAAGGTCAACTCAGTACAGAAACGGGAAGATTGGGGAAAGCACCCTACTTTAAATTTGTAAGTAAGCGATTATTCCTGTGGTTACTTTAAAAAGCTAATTTTGCTTAGTATACTGACAGTTATGGTATGCTGTGACCTTCGGAGGACCACTCTGCAATTTAATGCCATCATCAAATCCCTACTGGATCTACGGATGGCATGTAGAAATCGGGAAGCTTATGGGTAATTTAACCTACGTAAAACATTTAAGTAGGTCACTATAATACATAAGGACGTTTTGAAGAACCCACAAGGAATCCCTACCAGGATTAATTTGACTCAATATATTTTCGTTAATAAATTTTACCCAAACGTAGCAAGAAATCGTATAAGGATATGCTATTTTCGCCTGCGGTAAGACTACGGAGGTCAGCTGGCGTTAGAGTGGGCAGTGGTATAGCAATATACTTTCCTCTTAAAGAATTATTGAGCGCATTGTTGCTGTACTTGCCTGCCGACTGCCACTTGAAGTCTTTCCGCTGCAACAGCAATTAGTTTGGTATCAGTATCAGTTTATTGAAGGAAAAATAGGCTAACGCCTTTGAACACCCTGTTAGTAACAAGATGGTAGGAAGTATGCGGATGTTAGAGCGCAGCTTAGCTCAGAGTGCGCACCGCCCTAACGAGGCGTTCCCACTCGGGACCGCTGGTCCAGCCACGCAGAGTACCTGTGATGATGCACACCGCGCGGTGGCGCAGGACCCTAACGCCAGCCAGACAACCGGTCCGCCCACATACACTCAAGTGCACTGTGTTACGCCGCATCCAGCTACAGCCAGCGCAAGACTAACATGCCAGCCAATGAAGTCATGCCTTTCTTGTGACCACCATCTAATTGGTCCAACCTTGTACATACACGTTTGCTTGCTTTAAAGTATGCTGTAATAGGTTCTGTCGAAGACTTCTGCTTTCGGCGTACTTCTTGTTGTGTTCTTCCATGGGGGGTCACATGAGGCGTTGGTAACCGGCGAATATTGCAGCCTTGGCCACCATTACAACATTTGGCGACGCAGATTCGGAAATCACTATGTCCATCTCCGTGGAACAACTGCCGTCTATCTTGAAACAGCAACAAGCTGAACTAGAGGCGGCTCACATGACGATGATAGAGCCCATGATGCAAAAATTCAGCTTGCATTTTTCTGGTCCAGAGTCTTCCGCAAAGCAGCCCACATCAGCAGACGCCACTACTGCTTCTATCACAGAGTTTATTTATGACCCCGACTCCGGCGTTACTTTCGACGCTTGGTTCAAACATTGGGAAAACATATTTCACGTGGAATTCGCCAAGGCTGTTGATGCGTGGAAGGTGCGCCTACTACTACGCAAACTGGGCACCAACGAGCGCGAGCGGTACATGGATATCATTCCGCCAAAAAACCTTCGTGCCTTCACCTTCGACGAAACCGTACAGCGCCTGTCAGAGACCTTTGGCGAAGAGTCCTACTTGTTCAATATTCGGTACCAGTGTCTCAAGCTGGTGAAAAAGGAGACAGAAGATTTCCTGACATTCGCAAGTACTGTCAACCACGAGTGTGTAAATTTCAAGCTCCAAGAGTTGACTGATGACCAATTCAAGTGCCTCATTTTTGTGGGCGCCCTGCAATCACCTCGTGATGCTGAAATCCGGACCCGTCTGCTCTCAGCAATTGAACATAACCCGAATTCGACTCTGCATACATAGACGGCCGAGTGTCAGCAGCTCAGAAATCTTAAGCATGATTTTGCGGTCGTGGGGCAACCCAGTTCCTCATTTGCCGCCACCAACGTTCATGCTGTCACTCGCACGAAGTCGATGCCGCCACAGCAGCCCGAAGACCCCACATCCAGAAAGCCACCGTCAGCGTGCTGGCAGTGTCGTGAATAGCATTTCGTTTGCTTCTGTCCATTCAAGAGGGACGTTTGTCAGAAATTTCATAAGCGAGGGCATGAGGAAGACCACTGTCTGGCAGGCCAACCCCCCAAATTAAGAGGTGGCAACAGGAAGACGAGAAGTTCCAAACGCCCTTCATTTCATCCTTGTCTAAGGTTCTTTTTCATTCTAACCACCTTCAAGACTGAATTCGAGGCACGGAGGCAGTATCTTATGGATAGCATCAATGAAAAACCTGTGTGCCTCCAGCTCGACACAGCATCAGACATCAACCTCATCCCCAAACGCACTCGGCACGTTATTGGACAGCCCCCGGTGATCACATCGGAAAAAAGGCTATGAACGTTTCTGGCGGATCCCTCCAGCTCACGGGTGCGCTCAAATTTGACGTCTCCTTTAATGGCACTTAATTCAGAGGAACATGCTACCTAACCAACCGTCCAAAGCTTGACTTAATTGGTCTTGACTGGATTGAGAAACACAGTCTCCTACGTTACAATAAGAGCCGGACTAAAGGCTAGCAACCTTGTCGGCTCTCCTAAGGCGTCGAGCTTGGCGCCACAATTATTCATTTGTTCAATAGCGTTCACTGAACAGGCCACGCGAGATGACCTTAGACTGCACGCATGCACGCATGCACAAGAGCCTATGCTAGGCACAAAGCCCGAGGGTAAACTGGTCGCGTGACGTTATGCCCATGCGGCCAACCAGGCCGCAAGAGAACGCGCAGACAATCTCTTATAAACCACTGTCACCCCCTGACAAAGGGTTGCTGCAACAACGGACGCGTGACGACGCCAGTCCGCTCCCAATGCCGGGCTCGGCCCGAGGTAGGACACAAAGAGTTGCAGCCCCACCGGATAGTTAGGACAGCGAGGCAACAGCCACCCGATACAGGTCCTCCGGGTTTCGTACACAATAAACCCGCCTCTTGGTGGATCCAAAAGTTACGCCCTTTCAATTAAGTTCTTCCTTGGGGATTTCAACAGTGCGTAATTCAACGGTGACACACGTCAGATGTCATCGTTATAACACTAACGACGCTAAACCCGTCGTTATAACATCCTGGAACTGCCACTAAACCGCATTTTTAATAGTGTGCAGCCAACTTGGTCTAGTCCTGCCAAATCAACGCAGCTGGCGGCAAAGCTGACGTCGACCCTCCAGTTTTTCAAGAAGGTCTTGGCTGCTGCAACAAGATGAAGGTCACTCTCCGCCTTCAACCTAATGCGAAACCTGTCTTCAGACCCAAAACACCAGTTTACTATGCTACACTTACTGTGGTTGACCAATAGCTTGATCGTCTGCAACCAGTCAATTACTCTGTATGGGCTGCACCAATCACGGCTGTCACAAAGGCCACAGGTAAAGTCCAAATTTGTGTTGATGTTTCCACTGGTCTCAATGCTGCGCTGGACACACATCAGTATCCCTTGTCCGTGTCGGAAGATCTTTATGCTAAGCTGCATGGTGGAACTTGCTTCTATAAGTTGGATCTATCCGATGCATACCTCCATATCTAGGGGACGAAGGCTCTCGGGAGCTGCTTGCCATCAACACCAATCGTGGTCTATTCCAGTACACCCGTCTGCCGTTCGGGGTTGAGACTGCTCCCGCGATCTTCCAGCAAACCATGGACACCATGCAGACAGACACCGAAGGAGCCGCTGCCTATCTGGATGATATCATCGTCATTGGTTCAAATCCAGATGAATTGCTGCAACGTCTAGAAACGGTACTCAGCCGAATTCAAGGGTATGACTTCTGTCTTCGTCTGGAAAAGTGCGATTTTTTCATGCCCTCTGTGAAATATCTCGGGTTCATAATCGACCAAGACGGTCGTCGCCCATATCCAGACAACATCGACACCATCAAACAGATGCCACCACCAAAGGACGTAAATTCCTTACGCGCTTTCTTCGGTCTGATGAGTCACTACAGTTCGTTCCTTCCGGACATGCACCGCCTTCGTCATCCGATGAATTAACTACTCAAGAAAGATATCAAGTGGTCCTGTTTGTGAGAGTGTCAACAAGCGCTCGAATGAGTGAAAAAAAATGTTGAGCGCTGACTTTCTGCTCACGCACTTCAACCCTGCTCTGAAGATTGCCGTTGAAGCGGACGCCTCCAACTATGGAATTAGCGCCGTGATTTCACACTTTTTCCCAGACAACACAGAAAGCTATGTGTCATACAGCCAGATCCCTAGCGTCTGCTAAACGCAACTACGGAAGATCGAGAAGGAGGCCCTGGCTATCATCTTTGCTGTGAATAAGTTCCCTAATATGCTTTATGGACGTCATTTCACCCTTCTCACTGACCACAAACCTCTCCTTGCTATTTTGAGCTCAAAAAATGCATATCTGTGAACTCGGAAAATCGCCTTCAGCGCTGGGCAACCATGTTGTTGGGCTACGACTTCGACATCCGGTACCAGTCTACAACAAAAATTGGCCGGAAAGATGCACTCTCGTGCCTACTCAACTCCTGGACTAAAGAGCCTGAGGACACAGTCATCATGTCCATCTCCGTCGAGTCTGAGGTCCAAAATCTATTTATAGATTTCATTCGTGCACTCCCTGTCATGTTTAAGGAAGTCCACAATGCAATTTAACAGGATCCACTGTTGAGACAAGCCTTCAAGTATGTTATGTCTCCCCAGTTATACGCATGGGTTAGAAGACAGAGAGGATGACCGAGAATAGTTTACTATAACAATTCCTGCGTACGCCTCAACTCTGCACGTGTCAGTTGGCTTGCCCCATGTTCGCCAGCAAGTCGTCTGTCATTGCGTCACGGCGTTCTCGTCTGCAGCAAGTCCAGCCTCCTTTGTCCGCTCTCGTATTTAGAGGCAATCGGTCCGTGCCCACTTTGTCTCTTCTTATTGGTCCATCTGGGTAGCCATCGGATGCTGGTCTACAGTCTGCTTTCATATAAAAGTGTTCCCAGATCTTTGAACATTTTTGTCGCTCGCCTCAGGCCTTCTCTAAGACGCTACAGTCCTTGAAAGTCCAAGGTCTCCATGCCTGTATAGCGAATTCCAGGTGTGGCCGAACGAAGCTTTCGAATATTTTGGAAAAGCTATGTTTTTCAAACCCCATAAAGGCTCGTCTAAGTAGCTGTAATATAGATCTGGCCGACTTGGCTGCCTTCGTACAGTTCAGCGTTGGTTTGAGTGCAGAAGTTATCCACACAACCAAGTCCTTCTGACTCTCAACTTATTGCAGCGGAGTACCATTTAAAGAATAGACTTTCGTGCAGGATGCTCTAAAACTGCCGATTTGAGAGAAGTTGCATTACCTAACATTGACGGGCATTAGCCAATGCTTGGATCAATCCTCCAATTTGTTTAAGTTAGCATGCAACGGTTTTCGTCTGCCGTATTTTGAACGACTTTCCATAACATTATGTCATCCGCGAACAAGGTGACATCACAGCCTAGATCCCGGACACAGTCGTTGATGAAAACAAGGAATAATGTGGGACCTAAAACTGAGCCCTGTGGGATGCCACTCACCACAGGCACCCCTGAGGACTGCTGGCGACAGACTTGTACTATTTGAGACCGTCCTGTAAAAAAGTTTTGAATCCATAGGAAAAGGAACCCTCGAACGCCTGCGCTGCGCAGTTTATGCAGGAGCCGTTGGTGAGGGACGGTGTCAAACGCCTTTTTGAAGTCAATGTAAATGGCATGCACCATTTTGCCTTCATCTCGTGCTTTGGTCCAGCGATCAAGTGAGAACAGCATATACGTAATGTAGGACCTACCACTGTGAAAACCGTGTTGGGTATCGGAAAGGAGGCGATTCTGCTCGAGGAACTACATCAACGCCTTCTCAATTATTTTTTTCCATGGTTTTGCAACAAATGGAGGTAAGGCTCACCGGCCTGTAATTATTTGCGGACGCTTGGCTTACACTTTTGTAAAGGGGAGTGCTCGTCGCTGTCTTCCAATCAGATGGTAGACACATAGTAAAAAATGACGCCTGGAAGATTAAGGCTAGTGGCTTGGCCATTTCAGAAGCTAGCTCCTTCAACAGTTTGGTCGGGATTGCATTGGGTCCTGGGTAGGTCGATTCTTTCAAATTTAGAAGCTCAGACCCAATTATATCTTCAGTGAAGAGGACTGTATCAATAAATGGGATCGAATCGTCTTCATAAGTGTGGGGTAAAAAATAAGCTTCAGTCGTCTCGACGGACCGAAAGAAGTGAGAGAGATGGTCGGCCTTGTCCTCGTCCCCTGAGATTGGTAAACCTTCGACAGTTCGCACAAGGGAGATAGGATCCTTATTCCGCGTGTTCTGCCTTATATAACTGCAAAGGACTTCGGAATTAACCATGGCACGGTTAAACATATCCTGTTAGAGCATCTGTCGATCTCTGACAATGAGACGTTTAACTGAATTCTTCTGCATCTTGTTATTATTTAGGAATTCAGGTGTTTCATCAATAAGGGACCCTTTCCACAGTTTTCTCTTCTTGTTAACTTGCGTTTTTAAAGATGGAGTCAACTAACAAAGTCTCTACGTTCGTTTTCTGCGTGTGATAGGGCAATGGCTAGAGATGAGGTTATGGACTAACCCTTTGAACTGCTCCCAAGCTTCTTCAACATTGTCGGAGCGTGTGGATGCCCAGTCGATGAAACAGAGATCATGTTTCATTTTCTCAAAATCGTCACGCCAAATATTTGGTCGGAGGTCTTGCGGTTGAGCAGGCGAACAAAATAAACTGTATTTCCACATGAGAACTACATGGTCATGCTGGCCTAGTGGGGATACGCAATTCACAATGTCAATATTGTCAAGTGACTTAGTGAGCATATGATCGATGCGGTTCATCCGCTGGCCTTCATTAATTCGTGTGGGAAATGTGACGTGCTGAGTGTGAAGCAGGGATAAGGTTATATGTAGGAGCTGGTGGTCGAATGCCGATTCAGGGCAATCGGCTGCGGAGGAGCTCCGGCTGATGGTAGGCACATTGAAGCCCCCAACTATAAGAGCATGTGCTCGCGAAGCGAGGGCTCTTAGCTCATCCAGCAATATTGCATCAGCCTCAGGATTATTCCTAGGAGATTGGTAGACAATAAAGATTCAAGGCTTTGGGAACTCATCGCTCTTACAGTCAACCATACCGTTTCCGAACAAGAGAGATTAGCCGTTTTTTCAGAAGCATGCAAACCGTTCTTTACGAAGTTTGCTACGCATCTACCTCTTCGGTTGTCTCTGTCCTTGCGGAACATTTGAAAGCCCGGTATTCCAAGCTCTCGATTGTCAATCTGGTCCGACAACCATGTTTCTGTTATCGAAATAACACCTGGAAGGAGTTTGGGGGGGTATGGGGGTGTTCGGCTGGGGGCAGAATGTGAAGGTCGTGGCTGGTCGCATCATCTTCCTCGCGTAGGTGGTGGCTACGCCTAGCGTCCTTGGCTGGCATCCAACTCTCACTTGCGGCTCTCCGTAGCTAGGCTCTGCCTGGCGGCCACCCCCCGGCTCCCCGCCTCGATCGGCGGGCTAAACCAAGTGAGGGTCTCCGGTGTGTGTCCCCACGCCCGGTATGTCCCCGGGTTGCAGCGGTAAGCATCCTAGAAGGCGTAGTTGGTGGAAGGAAGCTACTTACTGCATACGGTACCATTGTCTGTTTGTATTTCATTGTTAACTTTCCTTTACTCTTTATTACACTCTTGCTACATTTGATATCTCCAGTTGCTTTTATCACTATCACCACTACTGCGATCATTGATTACCTCACTAGCTTCAGCATTTCAGTACTCCCGTAACGTGGCCTTATGTGCGTAATCTACTCGATATTCGCTAGTCTTCACATTGCAATAATTTTTTTTGATGCGTATGTATGTCTGATTCCATATTACTTTATCTTACTATTATTTTTTTCTAATTGATATTTGGTTTCTGCCATTGTGCCTGATTTTCTGTAATGTTGTCTCTTCAACCATATCGAAACCATTCCATTACCTTACTGTTACAGTGACCTCATTTCATTGTAGCGATGCGTACTCAAATAGTCGTCCCACCGCCATGACAAGCACTCTTAGTCTTAGCAGACTTTGCCTCCTTAGTAGCATAAGTAACAACTACTCATAGCAGGAATTCTATTCACAGTCAGTTGCCACAGCACTAGAATTCATATCAAATTTACGTGAGACACAGTCCCCTTCACCGCTACTGCTGCTCCCACCCCGACTTCCCAAAAACTCTCCTCCCCCTAGTCCTCTTATAGGCGGCTCACAGCCAAGTGGTCGTTCGGCACCAAATCAATCGTGGCCCATGGTTTTGTTTGGCAGCTGTTGCGGGTAATCGGCAGTACTTCATGAAACAGCGCTGCTGCCCCTCGCGAGAGGGTTGATGGACCTAGAAAAGGTGGATGCCAAACACGCTGGTTCGCGAAATCTGCCAGTTAACCGTGGCTGATAAATTACCTACACGCGGTCGAAACACTACAAACGCAAATAAAAACCTCTCTCTTTCGCACCCTCCCACTAAACCGTTTCCTTTCTGCAGGCCAGCTCCCAGAGCTCACAGGACAGCTCAGGAAGCCCGGGTAAGTCCTTTCATCTTCGGCACTTGGAATGTTCGTTCCCTTTTAGATAACACGAGGAGCATTCGACCGGAACGGAGAACAGCGCTCATCGCCCGGGAGCTGGCGCGCTTCAAGGTGGACATCGCCGCACTCAGTGAAACCCGCTTCTCCGGTGAAGGTTCCATAGAAGAGGTGGGTGCCGGCTACACCTTCTTCTATGTGGGCCGTCCGACGGCAGAGCGACGCGAGGCCGGCGTCGCCTTTGCCATCCGGAAGGACATCGTGGGACGACTACCCTGTACGCCGCAGGGCATCAACGAACGCCTGACGAGCCTCCGCCTGCCTCTTTGGGGTGGTTAATTCGCCACCATCGTTAGTGTCTACGCGCCTCCGATGACCAGCTCTGACGAGACAAAGAACAAGTTCTACGAGGATCTGCACGCCCTCCTGGCCCCTGTGCCGAAGGCGGACAAGTTGATAGTCCTTGGTGACTTCAATGCCCGCGTCGGCACAGACCACGCCGCCTGGAGAGGAGTGCTCGAACCCCACGGCCTCCGAGGACTCAATGACAATGGCCTACTCCTCCTTCGAAACTGTGCGGTGCGCCGTCTCATACTAACCAACACCTACTGCAGCCAACCTCTGCAGCAAAAAGCGCCCTGGATGCACCCCAGGTCTCGTCAGTGGCATCTTCTGGATTATGTCCTCGTGCGGCAACGAGATCAGCGGGACGTGTTGGTGTCAAAGGCAATGCCGGGTGCCGATGCTGATACCGATCATCGTCTCATCATCTCCAAGATGCAGATCCATCTCCAATCACGCAGGAGACCCAAATGTAAGCGTCTCCCAGGTAAGTTGAATGCTGATCTGTTAAACTTGCCTGCCAACCATTTACGTTTCAGCAAGGAGCTGGCCTAACAGCTGGACAACCTTCCAGTCGCAGAAGAGAACACCTCCGTGAAGACTCGATGGTTTCAACTACAGGACGTTGTTGAATCCAATGCCAAACGTATCCTTGGGCCTGCGCGCCGCCTACACCAAGACTGGTTCAATAAAAACGATGCATTTATCATTACCCTCATCTCTGAGAAAAATCGCCTACGCAACGAATACGTCGAACGCCCCAGAGACGCCACAAAAGCAGCCTACTACCAAAGCCCCCATCTTGTACAGCAGTGGCTGCGGGAAATGTAGGACACTTGGATGGCTCGTAAAGGTGAGGAAATCCAAAGCTATGCAGACCGCAATGAATAGAAGAACTTCTTCGCAGCACTCAAAGCAGTCTACGGCTCCGTAGTGAGGGGCACATCCCCACTTCTCAGCGCGGACGGTACCACCCTCATAACAGAGAAGACGCAACTTCTGAGCCGCTGGGCCGAGCACTTCCAAAGTGTACTCAACCGGCCCTCGACCACCTCTGAGGCTGCCATTGAGCGGTTGCCTCAAGTCTAAATTAATGCTGATATCGACCTCCCACCAACCCCTGAGGAGACCATGAAGGCTGTGCAGCAGCTGTCCAGCGGGAAGGCACCCGGGTTCGACGGGATCCCGGTGAAGATTTACAAATATGGTGGTCACCAACTCATATATCACCTTACAACTGCGTTCCAGGAAATGTGGCGACAAAAACAAGTTCCCCAGGATTTCAAGGACGCCACCATCGTCCACCTCTACAAGCGTAAGGGGATCGCCAGGTGTGTGACAACCACCGCGGCATCTCACTGCTGAATATTGCCGGCAAAATCTGTGCCCGCATTCTCCTCAATCGTCTCAAGAGCCACCTGGAACAAGGGCTCCTGCCTAAAAGCCAGTGTGGTTTCCGACGTCACCGCGGCACCACTGACATGATATTTGCCGCGCGTCAGCTGCAGAAAAAAGGTCGATAAATGCGGACCCACCTCTACACTACGTTCGTAGATCTGACAAAAGACTTCGACACGGTGAACCGGCCCGGACTTTGGAAAGTTATGCAGAAGTTTGGCTGTCCAGAACACTTCACCCACATGGTTCGACAACTCCATGATGGGATGATGGCGCGCGTCACGGACTACGGAACCCTGTCTAAGGCCTTCGCAGTGACCAATAGAGTGAAGCAGGGCTGTGTCCTCGCGCCCACCCTCTTCAGTCTCATGCTCTCTGTCATGCTGATCGACGCCTACCGCGAGGAGCGTTCTGGAATCCCCATCAACTACAGAACAAACGGAAAACTTTTCAAAATTTGTCGGATACAGGCTCCCACGCGCGTCTCCACAACCACAGTCTATGATCAGCTGTTTGCGGTCGACTGCGACCGAAACAACACAACAGAAACGGACATGCAAAGGAGCATGTTCTCTACGCAGCGGGCTGCGCCAACTTTGGCCTTACCATCAACACGGACAAGACGGTTGTTATGCATCACCCGCCACCAGGTGCTGTCTTCAACCCCGCACGCATCAACGTCAACGGCACCGAACTGCAAAACGTGGAAAACTTCACTTACCTCGGCAGCACGCTTTCCCGCCACACTAAAATGGATGACGAGGCTGCCCGCAGAATCTCCAAAGCTATCCAAGCCTTCGGTCGGCTCCAAGCCTCCATATGGAATCGTCGTGGTCTTCAATTGTAAACGAAATTGAAAATGAACAAGGCTGTTGTGCTATCAACACTCTCGTACGGAGCGGAGACTTGGACTGCCAAGCGCGGAAACTGAACCACTTTCACATCAGCTGCCTACGCCGCATATTGAAGGTGAATTGGCAGGAGAGGATTCTGGACATGGAAATCCTGGAGAGAACGGGTGTTCTCAGCATTCAGGCCATGCTTAGGTAGAAACAACTGCGCTGGAGCGGTCATGTGGTACGTATAAACGACGAACGGCTACCCAAGCGACTGTTCTATGGCGATGTCGCCGTCGGCTCTCGTCGCAAAGGAGGACAGAAGAGATGCTAAAAGGACACTCTGAAGAACTCCTTGAAGCATCTCCAAATCAACACGTTGAACTGGAAGGAGCTTGCCCTGGACCGAACCGCGTGGCACAGTGTGGTCAAAACGGGCGCCTCAATCTACGAAGCCGTTCGGATCGCCGCCGCCAAGGTTAAAGAGATGGCGCGCAAGTCTCACAAAGCATGGACGCACGCTGCCACCACCCAACTCCTCCCAACGTGTCCGCGCTGTCAACGCGCCTTCCGTGCACGCATTGGCTTGCTCGGTCACCTCCGGAAGCCTTGCAACCCTCCTCCGACAGCATCCATGTCTACTGCACCAAACACTCCACCAGACCCTACTCCACCCTCCACCTCGACGGCAATAATCGACGCAAGAGATGCCTCATTGTCCTCATCCGCCGAATCCAACCCACCCGCAACTTCTTTCACCCCTTCTGACACATCATTGCCCGCAACAACTCGCACCCCTGAACCCCCACCAGCTCTGAGGGCCTGTTATGCCCTCACTGCAATCGCACATTCACCTCAGGCATCGGCCTAGTCGGTCACTTATGAATCCATCGCTCAGAGACTGGTGAACTATTGCCTGGAGCACCAACACACAGACGAGACTGTCGCTTTCACTGCCCACACTGCCCCCGATCATTCGCTCATCGCATTGGCCTACTAGGTCACATGCGCATTCACGACGGCGGCATTGACCGTGATGTCGAACATCCGGCAACCCACACACTTCCACCACTAGCCATAGCCGTACTCACTAACCGCCCCACCACACGAATCCGGCGTTTATTTTGTCGGGAACCTCAGGTTAGTGCCCCTCAGGTATGGCGAACTTCCCTCTTATTTTTGCCTCATGTCAGATGTCTCTTGCACCACTACTATTATTACTGCTGCTAATATCATAAGGCATGGTTTTATTTACTAGCCCCATCAGCTCTGTAATCTTTTAACGTCACTAGCAGCTTAGTCCCAGCTCCTCTCAGGTTTATTCGTCCTTACTCGCAGTCTTCTCTAGGACCTGCAGTGCATTCATTTGGACCTTCAGCCCTGCCAAAACATTCCTGTTCTCAGAGGCAATTTAGGGTGTGACCTTAAGCCTCATTCATGTCATTGCATTCGCATCACGCCTATCACAGTCACCACTGTGGTGGATTAATTTGTCAGTCATCACCCTCCCCCCAATTCGCGCCTCTAACGTTGCTATCTTGCCAATTTACGCCTAAAATGCCAGCATGGCTGGGTGCGCGGAGGGCAGGGGGTAGGCGGATCATCGCTCTCGCCAGTTTAGGCTTACTCTGTTAACGTAACTCCTAGGAGGGGAGGACTGACCGTCACTGACACTCGACCGACGACCGATATCCATGCCATGTTTATCGTGAAACCGACCGGGGAGCAGGACATGGACAACTGCGGCTTCTCACGATGATCTAAATTACATAGCATGCACAGCTCGATGCCGCGCGGCCTGTAGCAGCGTGGATATCAGCAGCTTCTGCAGTCAGAGTCAAGGGGAGTACGAGGCCGTCACACACGCGCGAGCCAGCGACTCTTAGTAACCCAACGACCGGCAATGCCAGCCGCAGTGACCGGTTAGCTAGCGCTAGGGGCTCAGCCCAAACTAACTCGGCTGCCACTACGAAGTATGGATTAAAGCCGTATCATCAACTGTACTCCTTACCGGCATCAGCTCTCTAGCAGCCTTAGTCTTGCGAAATGCGATTGCCTTCCTAGGCAGCATTACTAATCCTTCTGTTATTAGCAAAACAAACACTAAAAGCCAAAACCACAGTCGTTGCAGTCGCATCGGTCACTCTGCGACAATCCTCCGATGAAAGGTAAGCTGCGCTCCTGTTCCCGTCCTACCTGTTCTACTTGTTTCTGTTCTCTCTCTTCTCCTTTGTTGGTTTCGCTCTGCCCTATCTTCTCACTTTTCACTGTTCTCTCTCCTTCTTTCTTACCCCTCATCTGCCTTTTTTTCTTATCTTCTCGATTTTTTCTCGTTCCTTGCACACTCTCGCTCTCTCCCTCCTCTTTCTTTTCTTCCTCTTCTTCATCCACTGCCCATCCACAACTGCAAAGCTTACCAGCTCATCTTTCTCCTTTCAGCCCCGCCCATGGACGCCGACCGACAACGGAGCATGGGTAGTACCTTTCAGTCGTTGACTGACTGGTAACCCCTCACAGGAGGGTGTTGGCCCAGGCTCCATGCAGGGCTGCTCTCACCCTTCTGAGATCCAATGGTCCGTATGCACATGCACTGCCAGTCTCAGCCAACCACGGCCCCTGGCCTGCTAGGCGCTGGCAATTTCTCTCACTTCTGATTCCCTGTTGGTGACTGCGCTCGCGCTCCCACTGGGTTTCAGACCCCACTGCGGGTAACCGAAAAGATAGGTGGTCACTATGCGGTGGGGGAGAGAGTGAAGTCGACCTCGGTGCGTTTCTTTCCTCACTATAATAAATATGAATGCGCTTGAATCTATCACGGTGAGCTAAAAGCCGTGGCTTGGAGGGTTTGCCAGCTAACGGGAAAACTCGGGCCCCCTACGTTGCTGTTCCTCCTGTACGTGACTGTTTGTGTGTGCGTATGGGAGAAGAGGGAGGACTGAGAGTCAGGCTGCAATGGCTCCCTCTTAATGTGGCCTTTATGGCGCTCCCGTGCAGTCGGGAGCATACCTAGCGAGATGGCTGTGTAAGTGTGCACGTTTTGTGTGAATACCGTGCCAGCCACCTACACCTTCCCTCATACCCGGTCTTATTGACTTTGTCTTTACACCAGATGTGGAGGTGCGAGTGGCGAGTGAGTGAGTCTGCCTAAATTCCTGTTTTCCCTCGCGCTAGTTCTCTGCGTTGCTCCCGCTTGCTGTCGCTTTCGTGTTGCTTGCCCAGCTTGTTTCTGTGTATCCTGCGGCTTGCTTCAGCATTTGCTGCGGCTTGTTGGAGCGCGTGGTGCTCATCGTTGAAATCGACGGGGGAACTCTTGGAAGGAGGTCTGACAAGTTGATCCTCAGTTCATCCATTTCTTAAACTAAGCTTTGCGCATTAGTACACATAAATGTTAGCTTTGAATTCTTACGTGGACCATTTTTAACCCCGACGCAGTCAACTGGAGAAGCTGCGCGGTAATTCGAATCGATTTGTTCCAGGAGGAGGCAGAATGTCATTCAAATATCTGGTCCTTGTAAATCACTAGATTCTCTTCTCCGTCGACTCGCCGTTCCCTCCATTCTAGAACTAGTTTGCGGTGTTTCATTCAGTCGACAGGAGAGTAATCCGGCTGAAAAAACACACCCTTTCCGGAATGCTTTAATCAAAAACCCCTGTACAGTATATGTTTTGCTTCCCTGTCGCTGTTTAGGACGCTTTTACAGTAGATTCCCTATCTCATGAAACGTCACCCGGAATGTTGAAATGCCCTTTTGATTCAAACATATAAATTACGTATAGTTTTAAAAATGACGATCGTACAGCCTTATCTCAATACAGTTAGGTCACACCAGGATATCGGTTTTTTACCGAACCTCTTTCTGACCGCTAAGTAAATGATGTACTATAAAAATTAGCTACTTAAGTAGTATGCCTTTTTGTAATTGATTTTGACTACCTTTATAGATTCAAACAAATATTTTTTTGGAAAACATGCAGGAAAAAAATATTTCTTGTACTCGTTTAGTAGCAAATTACGTCTTCTTTAAATTGTATACTTAAAAAATGGACATATTTCGGGTTTAAGAAAGTTTCTTATTATGAGCTTTTCTACAATTTTCAGGTGTTCATTCATGAAACATCGTATCCGTCAATTTGTTTATGCTGCCTTTACCGTATAAAGCATGCTCCATATCCATTGCAACATTTAATGAGAACGTTGTGAGATTTTCCTCAAAATGTAGGCGAAAATTTACCTTTCTTTAAAGAGGATGTACACAGTGCACAGTTTGTAAACCTTGAATTCCAATGTAGCAGTTACTAGGTTGCAAAATTATTCGAAAATTTAGAAACTTTCGTACTATATGTGAGTGAGGGTAGACAGTGCAGTAGTATCCGCACAAATCGTACTGTCACTAAAGGCTAAATTTAGGCGGTCTTAGGCTACATTCGAGAAGGCAGCTTCCGCCCAAAGCCTGCTTGCTCATCTCGACTTCGGTCTTGTCACCGGCTTCATGTGGTAGAGGGTTAGAAGGAGGTAGACAGTTGCGCGTCTATTTCACTCAAATCTCGTACTTAGCTCCATTTACCGTCTCTGCTCTTGAGCACATGGTGGAGGCCATCGAAACCGATGGTCATAAAACACTAGAGGACAACGGTAGAATAGTACAGTGCAGCAGGAATAGTACAATATTATTGATCTTGGTGATACTAGCAATTTTAGTTCGTATAGTCCCGGGGTCGGCAACCTATGGCTCGCAAGCCAGGTGTGGCTCATTTAATGATTGCGTCTGGCGCTCTCAGATAAAATTGGAATTGGAAACTTTTGTGATTTTGGTTCCTCAACAGACTTGCCACCGCCGAGACGCGCATTAGAATCAAGCTAATCTCGACCAATTTCTGGCCTGTCGGCCCCCCTAGGTTTGACCTAGCAGTTGTTTCCGTGTTCCCTTTCCGGCTAGCCGACAGCAACTGCTTCCCTTTTCTCCTGCCGCGGCCGCGAAAAGCTCGCTAAATAACAGACGCTCCAGCCTTGACCTTAGCTTAGTCAAGATCACGTTGGCAGACAAGGCTACCTTACGTGCATAGGCTAGCCTGCCTTGTCACCTATACTCCGCGGAAATTGTTTTGTGTAATAATGAATCACTCCCAAAATTTGACTGCTTTCTTTCATCAGACGGAATACTCTCAGTGTAGTGGTTATAGGAGCTAGCACATCCTTGACCACTACGCACTTTCTCTCTCATTTGTCTAAAGTTAATCCCTGCAAAAAAGAAGAAAGTGATAAGAAAAATAGATGAGGAGCATCGTACATTTCAAGACGAATGGGCCGAAGAATTCGCCTTTGTGGAGAGAGCAGGTTCTATGGTGTGTCTAATTTTCAATGACAAGATAACATCGATGAGACGATCGAATGTAAAGCGCCGCTTCAATACACATCATGATATCCTTGCATCAACATACCTTGCGGGAGATAGTAGAAAGAAAGCATGCCAAGAGCTAATGAGCAGGGTGCAAGCCAGCCAGCAGCAACTTTGCATATGGACCCAGCAAGGTGACTATAATTTCGCTAGCTTTGCTGGATCTTTAGCAATAGTGGGGAACGGAAAGCCATTCACAGATGGCGAGTCTGCTAAAAAGTTCAGGTTGGATGCAGCCAACAGTGCATAAGCCAGGAGTGCCTCTTCGCCCAATCGTCTCCTTGCGTGGCACTCCAACGTTTGGACTGTCGAAGTGGCTTTACCGGCGGTTTCGATTCGTCACCGAGGACTCCGAGTCAACAGTTAGGTTGGCTGAACAGTTTCTGAGGAACATCAGGCATGTAGAAGTAGATTCAGAAGAGATGATGGTATCGTTTTACGTGGTGTCCTTATTTACCTCGATTCCAACTGGCCTCGCGGTAAGCACTTTTGATGATGAGGACGATGACCCTACCGCTATACAAAATATACTATTCCTCCTACCTGGCATCCCAATTCTTTTAGCTTCCCACAAGGGACTGGACATGAAGATTGCAGTGGCCAGGGTCTTCCCTTGCCCGCTAATGCTTCTTCTTAACGTTGCTAGTAGTGTACTTCTCTGAGTCACCCCCAGAACACATCTGCAATAGGCAATCTTCCCAAAAACACAGTGTGGAATCCGGAGGGGAATCACGTACTTGTTCACCCCGGCGTATCAGGTTCTGTTCATGAGAAGAAACAGTGAATCGCAATGGGCTCTGGAAAAGTCGTGTTGAAATTCGGAGGCCTTGATGGGTATACACAACTGATAAGACAAATGCCGCAGTTAATGGACAAAACCCTTGCCGCTGGGATATTCGTACCCGGTTCTGCGTGGAAGGAGAAATGGGACGCCAGGTAAAAAGAATAGTATATTCTGAGTAGGGCTAGGGGGGAATAAGTTGAAGGAAGTTGACAGTCGGTCGAATGCACAACCAACCGCGAAGGGGCCGGTGACGAATTGTGTGAGCATAGCAGTTGTCGCAGATTGAGTCACTACCCCACTGCCCCACGGTGTGACAGTAAGAGTTCCTGACGACGGGCCAGACTCGTGGGGGAAAAGGGTGTGAGGTGGAGCTGCACATTCGATCCAACTCAGGTATCACGTTAAAGAACGTCTACTGTTAGGCGTAAAGAGTAAGCGATCATCCGTTTTTTTACTTGTGCCACCACTTTTCTACTCTTCATTCACATTTAAATGTTCTTATATGTGCATCGGTTGGCCTGTTCAGCTATTGCACACCGATTTTTACACCTTTGTGCCTATTGGAAGCTCCATACCGGAGTTATCAGCGAGCAATTTTGGTATCGTTTTGAAGGGATTTCAATTACATTTTGCGACCTATTCAAGGCCGATTCTTCATGATGCTAACAATTGCACAGTGATCTTCCTGTGTCATGTTCTTTTGTGTGCTTACTTTTATTTACGATGAATGGAGGTATTTTTTGCGGTAAATTTCGAAGTGATTCTATCAAAATAACGAGTACCTCTCAGTTTCTACTAAAATTACGGCCAACTGGTCAATATCCGTCGCATGCGGGCAGCACTAGGAGTTCCAAGGCCAGTAAAATGTACCTACTGTTTGCGCACCCAAATACAACGAAGAAAGAAGAATTAAACGATGGGCAGATCTCTTTGTTTCCGATAAGTCAAACGCCAGGCGGATCATTTGCACAAAAAACAACGTACCAACCAGCGCCATATGGTGGTTACAACAAACCAGATCTGCGTATTAATGATACTTGCCGCATACTAGTAAACAAATTCACGCACATAACGAGGGAAAATTCTGGAGCATAAAATGAATGATGAGATGGCCAGTCCAAACTCCAAGGCTAGCCACACAATCAAGCTGCAATCTCCTCAACTAAAATATGGAAGTGTGCAGGGCCGTTGTCTCTACTACTCTTCTGCCTCCGAAAACTATCGAGCGTACGCTCCCACTTGGGTTGTCCTCGAATCGCACTAACACTTATTTGGCATTTGCCAACTAGGAACCTTAGGTTCCTATCCCACCGTTAAGGTGTCGATGGAATTAGGACTCAATCACTGCAGTTGATATTTTTATACTTCCATCAGCACTATTAACCGTTTAATGCAGTGGAGCCAGCAAAGACAAGGGTGACCGGAGTGGCCATTTCTGCCTCATAAGGCGTCAACAGCCAATCATATCCAATCCCAAGAGTGCATCAAGCGAGATTCGAACCCGTGACAAATGGACACCATCAGGCAAGCCCTATCGCCCTTGCTTCCATAACACAGAAACTTGGAATTGGCGTTGCTTACCAATCTGATATCGGTTTACAAGAAGGCAGTGGAGTTTAATCGAAGCGTGGGTTAAGGTTGTAGGTTTGTTTTGTGGGCGACAGAAAGATTAAAAGTACGTATTGAAAAATATCACAAAAGGTCCCTTGCACACCTTTGTGAACCCGATATAATTCTAAAACTACGCCCGTACAAGTGGAATGTGCAATCATGCAACGCTATGCGAGATGGATAAATCATACTTTTTAAGTGCATATAAACGAAGAATTTCGGAATGGAAATTTAAGAGAATTATATTACTGAATCGTGCTTCTGTTGGATGGATACGAAACTGCTTAAGTTCGCATATTTTCCCAGTCAGATTTTCTTTTGGTAAACGTTCCTTCGGAATCTATCGTCATATTTACGAATCAGGATATCCAATAAAGGAAGCAGTCCTACGGTTTCCATCAAAACCGTGAACGTCATGTACGGCTGTGCTTGGTTGACAGCACTTTTATTGCGTCTACAGGGATTGCTGCTGCGGCGATTGCAAATATGTCATAAACTTTTTAATCTGATCATTTAGTTGAAAGTTCTCCAGCTTGCTCATGTATACACCAGCTGGCGGAAATGTCAGAGGCGAGTACATTGCAAAACCGTCTATTTGTCTGTAAAATTTGTTGTCAAAAAGGAAGGAATTGCACACTCAGTATGCAAATTAGTAATAGTCCATTAAGTGCATTCGTCGGTATTCCTATTTCCAGCTGATTTGTCAATGGGAATTCACAACTGTAATCGATTGTCTCTGCAACTGGGACTTTTGTACACAGCGCTGAGAGGTTTAGCTAGAGCACCATCACGCTGTTTACTTTCATGGCTTTGACGTGTTCGATAAATTCGAGCGTACGTCGATAGCCACTTGCTGCCAGCTGATGCTGTAAGGATTTTGAGTCTCCCTGTTAACCAATCCGCTATCGCATGGTACGGCGAGTAACGCGTGTCTAAAATCGGACGAACTAGCAGGCCGTCCTTGTCAATCTTTCGTAGGCCACACAAACGGGCGATGTGAGTGCCTACTGGTCATAGACGTTCAAGGTCATGGTCTACTAGGACGGCACAGAACGGAAGTCAAAACTCGTGTCGTTCTCGAATAAGGATAACAAAGCGTGAACACGCGATAGCCCCATTGTATAAAGGAACAGGTTACGCGCGACCGTCAAGGGTGGACACCACGCGATGACGCAAAGGAGTTACGCGCATGCGAGACCGCCACCGGCCGGGGTCTGTCATGCTAAGACCACGCCTGGACAGGGACAGTGCTCGCGCCGAGAGTCACACTGGGGTTGTCTGAATCTATCACGGTGCGCTAAAAGCCGTGGCTTGGAGGGTCTGCCAACAGACGGGAAAACTCGGACCCCCTACGTAGCTGCTCCTTCTGTACGCGCGTGTTTGAGAGTGCGTACGGGAGGAGAGGGAGGACTGAGAGTCAGGCTGCAGTGGCTCCCTCTTAATGTGGCCTTTATGGCGCCCCCGCGCAGTCGGGAGCATACCTAGCGAGATGGCTGTGTCAAGTGTGCGCGTGCTGAGCTGTTTATCGCGCCAGCCATCTACACCCTCCCTCATCCCTGGTCTTATTGACTTTGTATTTACACCGGAAACGGAGGTGGGAGTGGCGAGCTAGTGGGTAGATCCTGCGCAAGTCTGCCTAAACTCCTGTTTTCCCTCACGCCAGTTCTCTGCGTTGCTACTGCTTGCTGTCGCTTGCGTATTGCTTGCCCAGCTCGCCTTTGTGTCAGTTGCCGCTTGCTTCAGCGTTGGCTGCGGCTTGTTTGGAGCGCGTGGTGCCCATCGTCGAAATCGACGGTGGAACTGTCGTATGTATGTATGTATGTATGTACATACATACATACATACATACATACATACATACATACATACATAC
>JAYGXS010000007.1:17205328-17229899 GCA_036362985.1 Ligula intestinalis
CATGCTCAAGCAGATACAACTGCGCTGGAGCGGACACGTGGTACGTATGAATGATGAACGGCTACCCAAGCGACTGTTCTTTGTGCGATGTAGCCGTAGGTACTCGTCGCAAAAGAGGTCAGAAGAGCCGTTACAAGGACACCCTGAAGAACTCCCTAAAGCGTCTCCAAATCAACACGCTGAACTGGGAGGAGCTTGCCCTGGACCGAACCGCGTGGCCCAGATCGGTCGAAACGGGCGCTGCAATCGACGAAGCTAGTCGGATCGCCGCCGCCAAGGCAAAACGGATGGCACGCAAGTCCCACAATCCACGGACGCACGCTGCCACCACCTAAGCCCTTCCAACGGCGTCGCGTTGTCAACGCAACTTCCATGCACGCATTGGCTTGGTCGGTTACCTCCAGAAGCCGTGCAACCCTCCTCCGACAGTATCCACGTCTACTGCACCAAACACTCCTCCAGCCTCCACCTCGACGGCAATAATCGACGCGAGAGATGCCTCCTTGCCCTCATCCACCGACTCCAACCGACGCACAATTTCCTCCACATCATTGCCCGCCACAACTCGCATCCCCACACCTGAACCCCCCACCAGCTCTGAGGGTATGATATGCCCTCACTGCAATCGCACATTCACATCTCGCATCGGTCTAGTCGGTCATTTGCGAATCCATCACACAGAGTTTGGTGAACTAGTGCCTGGAGCACCAACACACAGACGAGACCGCCGCCTTCACCGCCCACACTGCCCCCGATCACTCGCCCATCGCATGGGCCTACTAGGTCACATGCGTATTCACGACAGCGGCACTGACTGTGATGTCGGCACACCCAGCACCTCACACATCCCCACCACCAGCCTCAGCCCCACTCACTAGTCGCCTCGCGTCACGATTGCGCCGTCCAGCTTGTCGGGAACTCAAGGTGAGTGCCTCTTACCTCAGGTAAGTGGAGGCCGTTCTTGCTGAATTTGTCGAATACTGTCTTGCCATTTACTACTGCATAAGAACTCCGGTCTAGAGTTAATAAGCTTGGTTTAGTGGCAGTATCGCTCCTCACATGAAATGTATGTTGTCACCCAAATTAGTGTCGTACTACCGGCAATAGCCGTATTGGGTACCGTGTCCTTTCCTGAGGTACTCTCCTCTTTCCGTACTCAATTGAGCCGTCAACTTAGCACTGGCATACTCGCGTTCAGTGCAGCCGCGTGCTATCAAATCCCAGGCGAATAAGCACGCTGTCGGACGTCCTCGACGGCTCGCCTCTCATGCGACTGCATGGGAAGTCAGATAATCGATTTTGCTGCATTTACATCGCTACCTCGCGCCAGGGGTTTATGAGATAGGGGGGGGGGGGGAGGAGGAGGGCGGCTCAACATAGTGACTCATGGCACCCTCGTTCAGGGGGTAACGCCACCTGGACTGAATCGTGCTGAAGCGACCTTAGAGTGCATGCGCACAGATAATATTTACAACTCACACTTCTCTACGTCGGCCGCATCAGTTAAATTAGCACAGGGCTAACTGACTCCATTTTTTTGTTTCTCTTTGCCGCACTTCTACCATATTGTGTTTATTACTCGCTCCATTACCGCACTCACCCTCATAATGGCGGCGCCTACAGTTCTGTCTTTAGCACAAACGACAGCCTCAGTAGTTACTGAAGGTTCTCTGCTGCAAGGTAAGCTGAGATTTTGCTCTCATTGTTCTCTATACTTGACTTTCTCTCCTCTCTCTCGGCCTGTCTGCGTTCCCCCCTCGCCTCCTCTCCCTATCTCCCTCTTTCACTTTCTTCTTCTTCCCATCCCCTTTTCTACACTTCTACTGCGTCTTTTGCCCTTCTTCTTCCTCTTCCCCTTATTCTGCACGTCCACAATTGCAAAGTTCACCAGTTGCCTCTTGCTCTCCTTTCAGCCTCGCCCACGGACGCCAACCGCCGACGGAGCATGGGTAGTGCTTTTCAGTCGTTGAATGACTGGTTACCCCTCTCAGGAGGGTGTTGGTCCAGGCTTCATGCAGGGCTGCTCTCACCCTTCTGAGATCCAATGGTCTGTATGCACATGCAATGCCAGTCTTCAGCCAACCACGGTCCCTGCGGCCTGGAAGGCGCTGGCAACTTCTCTCACTTCTGATTCCCTGTTGGTGACTGCGCTCGCGCTCCCACTGGGTTTCAGGCCCCACTGCGGGTGCCCGAAAAGCTAGGCGGTCACTATGCGGTGGGGGAAAGAGTGAGGTCGACCTCGGTGCGTTTCTTCCCTCACTATAATAAATCTGAATGCGTCTGAATCTATCACGGTGCGCTTAAAGCCGTGGCTTGGAGGGTCTGCCAACTGACGGGAAAACTCGGGCCCCACGTAGCTGCTCCTACTGTACGCGTGTATTTGTGTGTGCGTATGGGAGAAGGACTGAGAGTCAGGCTGCAATGGCTCTTTCTTAATGTGGCATTTCTGGCGCCCCCGCGCACGCGGGAGCATACCTGGCGAGTTGGCGTGTTAGGTGAATATCGCGCCAGCCATCTACACCCTCCCTCATCCCCGGTCTTATTGACTTCGTCGTTGCACCGGAAACGGAGGTGGGAGTGGCGAGCGAGTGGGCAGATTTTTCGCGGGTCTGCTTAAACTCCTGTTTTCTCTCGCGGTGGTTCGCTGCCTTGCTTCTGCTTGCTGTAGCCTTCGTGTTGCTTGCCCAGCTCGCTTTAGTGTCTGTTGGGGCTTGCTTCAGCGTTTGCTGCGGCTTCTTGGAGCGCGTGGCGCCCATCGTCGAAATCGACGGGGGAAATGCCGTATGCATGTATGGTACTGGTGTTTTTACAATACAAGACGCAGGGGATGCTGGGATATCGTAGATTGAGACGGACCCATGGAAGCTGGTCCAGTAGCGGGTTAAAACTTGCTTGGGCTGTTTCCTACCATCTGTACTGCCAAAGCTGTCAATAATTTCGGAAGCTATAATAGAGACTTTGTGATGGTAACTTATGAATATTGCACTATTATCCCACATTGGCTGATTAACTCAAGACAAAACGTTTATATCATCCACCTTATTTTTGCTTAACTTTGTTATCTTAAATTTTGATATAACGTTTTGTTTCTAGCTGAACCATAAAAACGTCTGCATTCTTATTTGATTCTCTCTGGAGGAGGAGACAAGGTTAACTAATCATTTTAAGTATGGGCATGCTGCAGTCGCAAGTTATTTTATTAGGATGTCGCATGTCTGTAGCAGCCCAACTCCGAGTGCAACGCTCAACCTCTCGGGACTGTTATCACGTGCGCACGAACCAGTGTCTGCCTATCCCAAGCCAGTCGGCCCAAGCACCTTCAAGGTTGACTCAACCAGCACCTTACTGCGACGACAGCCGCGCTTTCACACTTCGGATGTCGGTCCTCGCAGCCGGGCGTGTGCCGACTGTCAACTTCCTTCAACTTATTCTCCACTCGCTTGGTACCAAATATACTATTTCTTCCACCTAGCGTCTCACTTATTCTCTTCCCACACGGAACCGGACATGAAAATCGTAGCGGCAGCAGTTTTACCTATTAACTTAATCCACTACGATAAACCTCTGGTATAGTCACAAACTGAGCGAAGAGAGAGAGAGAGAGAGTGGGAGAGAGGGAGGATAGATTGCAATTTTTGGACAAAAAATAATGTCTGTGCGGTTCGATAACACGAAATTGGTGGTGAGAGGAGTGTACATTCGACCGTTCACCGCGGCCTATAGTGTAACATCATTCGACGAGGCTCCGAGAAGAAGCGGTCGCCGGCCTCGGCAATGCCATCCACCATGTCCTCTGCCGACGACGACACGCCATCCCGTCGTGGATGAGGTCCTCCTCGAGACTGCTGCTGACTAGAGAAGGCGAAGTCTTCGTCGTCCAGCTCGCGTGAGCCAGAGTCGTCCGACTCCTCCCCTTCGTAGAAGGCATCAGCGTCCGCCGGCCCGCCATGCTGCTGTCGTCCGTAGCTACGTGCGTCGATATCCTGATGTCCGTAGTAAAATGGATCGTCCACGGTCGTCAGTTCGTCAATGTCTGGGATATAATCGGGTAAACGGTCTTCGAAACTGGTTGGGGGCCGGCTCAACGCTGATGGTCTACCCCGACGTCCTCCAGCGTAGGTGGACGAGGCAGTGTACATCATATCATTGAAACGATCCGCTCGTACAGTCATCTCCTCCTCGTACATCTTGACTGCAAAGATGAGAAACAGGTAACGGTCAACTTGTAAATTTTAGTAGGAAAGCTAGCTTGTCAATTTTTTCAATTTGTAAAGTTGCAAAAATTTCCATTAGAGAATTCAGAAGAGCAGTTGGCAAACAAACGTAAGGTTATGATGAATTCTCATTGGACCAGCACATTTATATGGGAAGGGGTCAACGGTATAACCTGCGATTCATCATAAAAGTGAGTCGTGGGAATACGGGGAATAGAATTGTTACGCTAATATATACCCCAGTCTTCCCATTTTAGCCCTTTAATGGTTTCAGAAACTAATTTGAATTTCATTTAATTTTATTCAAGGGTCTACCGGCGCAGAATAACGTGTATTCGTACATGTGCATCAATCTGACAACTCTATGTGGGCATGATGATCGCTCGGACGCTTTTAAAGCCGTCACCACCAATCACCTCGAAGGATCTTACCTTTGTAAAGAAGACGAAGACGCGATCTCTAGAAAGATATTCGCTTCTATTTGTGATCGTACCTTTGAGAGTAGAGGATATGTCGGTATCTCTAGAGCCGTTCCCGTAGGTTGTCACAGGCAGTAGGACTCCCCTGTGATATCAGGCGCTATTTCAGTTCTACCAAGTACAAGTGGGACAAAACCACGGAATAACTCGACATATTTGGTCCTGGGAGTAAGGTCAAACACTAATGCGCCGAACTGTACAACGTCTAGCGGGTAAGCAAAGAGTGGTGGACGACAAGTGGCTTTTCGAACCATTAGGTAGTTAAATGCAACGCGGAGGTGGGCATCATCGCAGAGGCTACATCATGAGCGGAAGGGCAAAACACAGCCACCAACCACTTGTACTTGCTATGGCTGTGAGCATGCCTGATTTACCCACCTTCAATGATGTCACGGACGGCACCTCTCCACGCACAACGATTAGCGGCAGTGGATCTGGATAGCTCCACCCATTCTTTTCTCCAGTGATGGAGACCGAAAATTGAAGATCCAAGAACCACTTTTATGTCTTGGCGGACGATGTCGAGCCAAGTTTTGAGTTGCTCTCCTCTTTGACGCCTCCAGGTGAGCTACGGCGCCTAATCAAGGGCAGCATAGCAAACCTCGTGAGGCGAATGACGGAGAACGTGCCCAAGCTACCTTAGTCGTCTTTCTTGGATGGTCTGAGATATCCTCGCGATACTGTCACAGCGAGTGCGAAGTGTCTCATTGGAGACGATATCGGTATACTTCACTCGAAGAATGGTCTTTAGGCAGTGGTGGTCAAATACCTCCAGTTTTCACTCGTCTTCTACCCGCAAAGCCCAGCATTCACACTCGTAGAGGACTGACTGGACGGATGCATGGTACACACGGATCATCGCGGCGATGGAGATGTCGCGTCGGATCCATAGGCGCTTTGAGAGGATTGAGAAACCCCGGAAAGCAACATCGATTAGGGAGACAATATCGTCCTTACTCTGTCCAGTTGGTAGCAGCCTCACCCCGAAGTATTTAAAGCTGTCTACTTCTTCAAATTAAAGGCCATTAAACCCCAAGGACGCCTTCTCCTGGTCAGAGATGCAACTAGTATTTGTGGATAAATAACCGACGAAGCGATCTCACTCACTCGTGATACTACAGACTTTAGCTCATCAAAACTTGACGCTAGCACGATGATATCACCGGCGTCTGAGTAAAAATCCGGAATAATACTGCCCTCAGTTGTCGTCTATTTATTTTCCAAGTTTGGTTACTGAGTTTGACTCCTTTTACAGGCAAACTTTTATAGGCAATCGGGGGGCTTTCAGAACTTCATGAAATGGGAGTAATCGACATATACTCGACTCGGAGCAATCAGACAATTTTAATGTCTTCTCATGTTAGCTTGCATCGAATGGCAGCGTCATTGCTCGATGGCTTCTATAAAATATACTTTAAGTTAAAAGGATAAATTATGAAAAAATCATACTACTTAAGTAGGCCTATTAACTGAGTGCCGATGTTCTGGTGACTGAAGCAGGTCGGAGCCATTCTGCACGATACTTCGCTTTTAACACCCCCCTTTTCAAGTACCCTTTGTATTGGAAAAGGCATTTCAGAATCTCACGAGAAGTCAGTTACTGTCCGTTGGAGTGCCCACGTCAGCCCTGCAAACTGTGAAGGCAGCGGGTCTCGAAAGAAAACAGATGGCTCTGGTGATTCATTAAGCTTCCCAGACAGCCAATCTTACCCCCTTCCACCAGACCCTAACGACATAGCCATTTCCTCCATTTGAACGCTCGTTAAAAAGCCATGATTCCATTTGGGAGTCAACCGATCTGCTACATAATCGTTCCTCCCCACCAACAATGAAACTATATACCTGCGCTTTTCCTGATTACTCGTTTTAAGCCCTTCTCTCTCCATTCCAGCATTAGCAGGCTTTTCTTCTTAGCTGTGGCTTTCACTGCTTTCAATAGCTATTAATAAATTGGTCTGAAGATAATTTATCGAGAGCACACGCATAGAGTCCCGATTCGTTTTCCATTTGGTACAGAAAAAATTGCTCGATCGTTCGTGTTAGCAAGTGGACTTGGGATGTCAATGACGACAGGGAAGCAAAAAACGGCCATATCAAAGCCCTTTTTTATTGACAACCCTTACTGAGTAGTGGTTGCTATGCTTCGCCTATGTGGACTATAAGCTTTTATTAAAGATGGAAAGTTACACTGGCAGCATAATTATCTTCCTTTAAGCAACTAGCCTGCACGTACACATATTCAATAAAGCGGCGAATGTACGTTTTCAGGTCTGTGCACAAACATACCACGTGGCGGCAGTTACATGCGGGCAAGAAACCTAATGATACGTTAATAATATAGTGATATATTAATATATTTGACATCTGCTTTGTTAAAGTAGGTAAACGCATGCCAACAACGTACAGAAGTCTCCAGGTGACAAGTGGCGATAGCGGTAAATCCACAAACGGCGCGAACAGTCGTACATTACGGGCGACTGTGTACCTTCACCTTGTAGCCTATCTAGTGCAGAGCTGATGCACTGACTGAGCTAGGAGGGAAAAAAACACGAATGCGACAATGCGTGTTAAATGGACCATGGGACATGCCCCTGCGGTGTTATTAGTAGATGTTCAAACCTGGCGGGGGTTGAAGTTAGGCACCAGAAAGGCACTATCCTGGACGAGCATTGCGATTTCCGGTCGCGTGCCCTCACCGTTGGGCAAACGCGCAACGGCGTCTCGAACAATCTCGGAGATGCTGACCCAGGCGGGTCTATCTGAGCGCAGGAGGGGGTGCTCACGAGCACGACCAGATCCGCGGCCAGCGAAGTTAACGCTGGCTGTACGTACGGGACCTACTACCGAGGCGTATCCATGTTGATTGTAAACGAACGGTGACCAAGGCTGGGAGAAGCGCTGAATCTCCTAGCGGGCAGTAACAACAACACACGGAAATTGCAATAATTTTGATAACAGCCATAAAATCTAGACGGGTATCATAAGTGAAATAGGTAGTTGGGTAGATTTCAGATGGGGATGCGAATAAACTGGAACAACGCTGCTGTGGTTTTAAAAATTTTCATTATGTAACATAAATACAGACACTCGTCAGCATGGCGTATGCATATTTTTGTGTTGTTGGTGGTCCTACGCCATCAGTCCAGGGTGCATTGTGCTTTGAGTGGCTGACCAGTGGACTGGGAGTCAGCCAATGACGGTTCTTTCTTACCTCTAGTTTCTGATAATATTGATGTTTGCGCCAAGGAAGTAAGGTCGTGCTGTGGTGCGCAGACGGGTTCGCCACGCTTGTCAGCAACTGCGCCCGCCTATATTTAGAAAATTGAACGGCTCGAACGGTGGCCTGATGCTGGGGGCGGGGAGAGAGTGAAGTCGACGACTCAGCGCACTTTCCTCTCTATAACCAATCTCATGCGCCTGAAGTTGTCATGATGCACTAAAAGCCGTGACTTTGAGGGTTCCCAACCAACAGGATAACTCGGACCGCGCGGTCGGCCCAGTGCGTGCTGTGGTGTGTAGAGTGGCTGGCGGATTGATCGTCAGGCCGCAATGGCTCCTTCTTAATGTGGGCTTTTCGGCACTCCTAATCAGCTGGGATCCGAGCCACTCACCACCTTTGCTGTGGATTCTTAGTTTTGGCGGCCCACAGGGCGTATGCCTGCGCCCTTTCCCATCTCCGGTCTGCTTGGCACTGTCTTGACACCGGGCCCAGATAAAAGACTGCTACAGGGAATGAGGCAGACGCAGTATAAGTCTACCTTGACTATAATTCAGCACAAGTTGCCGTTTCTGGACCACTCTGTTGTAGAGCACGCTGTGGACCTTGTCGATAAGACGATCAAACTGTCGAGGTGGCTGACAGTTTATAGTCCTTGTCAAACAATAAACCGGTGTGTGTGTCCATTCGGATCCGGGTTTCTGTTTTCCGCCCCCTGATGACTTTGCAAACTTAATACACGGCAAAAAAAGGGATAGCGTAAGCCATTTTGCAACTGGAATCACAGTAAGCCGAGGGCTTAAAATGGTGTCATGCCACAGCAAACAGTACACCCTCAACTGCGCCAAGTATATAATAAATTATATGTCGTTTAATTTCACCGCAAAATACGGGATGTCTGAATCACTGAAATAGTCTGCGAGAAAGAGTAAAACGACTCAAGCGGGCCACACTGGTGAGACCTGGTGCACAACAAGACAGGAAACAAGAAATTATAAAGGAACATTTACGTAGTACTTGCCTGATTTTGGAAGGAGCGACGTTGCTCCAGCGTCGACAGTCGACATTCCCATTCGGTTGGGCTGAAAAGGGGCAAAATAGGAAAAGCCACTGTAAAAGGGCAGCGGCATTTTTTCTGGTTTTATAAAGCTTTTGGTGAAAACCTTCAGTAAGTACTCTTCAAAACCAGTGATACCGACCTGTTTGGTAAAGTGAATCGAATGTCGATTAGTAATCAATCTTTTTGATGGTTGGAGTACGCCCCGGAAATTGTTATATTAAAGTCCTAGTAAATGTATTCCTTGTACCTCATGATCGGGATCGCGATCACGCTGGTGGTTGTTGTTGTTGTTACAGGATCAATTGCAAGGTAACAAGGCTTTAGAACCACGACTTCCGGATCTTCTTCAGATACCGGATGTGGCAGAGGGTCTTCGGACGGTTGGCTGGCTAGTAGCCCTTGTTGGATCAGGTGCTCCGTCGTCAAAAATATAGATGTAGAGGAGGGGAAATTGATCCACCGTAGGGAGCTTTGGTGTAGCAGACCTTAGCCGCCGTGAGGGCGGGTGGGAACACGGTCAAAGAGGCGTCTGTTGTGGTTCCTTTTTCGGACGGTAAGGTCAATCAGCGCTCTCAGTCTGTGGTCGACACCAAACTCCTGAACTCCGGCGACCATCTCGGCTGCACATTCCATCAGGTGGTCGTTGGTCTCTTCCTCCCCACAAGCTGCACACGTGGAATCATCAGTCAGATTGTACCGCTTCCTGATGCGATTCAGCTTTGGACAGTGCCCGGTCCTAAATCTCACTAGGATCGTTCTATCTAGCCAAGGCATTTTCTTTTCTTCATCCCAGTTGATGGGGCCGTATACGTTCTTCGGCCGCGTTCATGTGTCATTTGTGGCCTTGGGGTCATTTGTCTGACTGCTTTCATCTTTACCACAAAGAATGTCGGTCTAACGTCCGGTTCAGTCCTGGCCGCTGATGCTTCAGCGTCTGCTTGTACATTCCCGGGGCTACCCACGTGGCTGGGAATCCACGCGATTTCCAAACTCCTTCCTGTTGTGGCTCTTTCCAGGACATTCATCACTTGTGGTACCAACGGTTTCTTCAGGTCCTCTCCTGTCCCGAAGTTCTGTAGGGCACCTACAGCAGATTTACTGTCAGTAAGGATTCTAGCAGAACTCCAAACCTCGGGTGGGTGCTCTAGCCCTTCGGCCACCGTCAGTAGAGCTAGCATCTCGGCATCAAAGGATGAGCAGTAGCATGCGCCCCTTCTCCTGGACGTTGCAATTGTTGAGTAGTTATTCCAACTTTCCTTCGTCACCACGATTCCCGCACCTTCCTGTTTGCATCCATCTATCGGCGACCCGTCGGTATAAATAATCAGGGACGTTTCCGGTAGAAAGTTGAGCTCATCCTCCATTCGCTGCCAATTTTCTACCATGTCTGCCATGCTGCAGAGATCTTCAAAATTCCTTAGAATAGTGATGTTGGGTCGTCGCCATGGGGCTAGCGTGTAAGTAGCGAAAAGCTCTCTAGGCATCTCCGAATCCTTTCCCTGAGTTTGGTGCAAGAATCTGCGCGCATTCTCCCTCCAGGTTGAGGTCCGCTTTAGCCGGGTTGGCTGCTGCTTTTCGGCCATCTGTCTGCGGAGACTTTGTGCGGGAAGTCTCAGGCTGTGTTTGTAGGCCCTGATGGCCTCGAACATGCCCCTCTCCCCTATCGTCTGGATATCGGCCTCTAGTAGCACCATCTCCGTCGGACATGAGATTGCGAGGCTCGTGGTAATTCAAACTGCTTTCAGGTTCAGGCGTTCCAACCTGTCAAGTCGTGAGCGGCAGATCCACGGCACCCATGCTGCTGATCCGCTCTCAATCACCGGCCGCACACAGGCAGTGTAGACTTTTTTGATGTCCTCCGGCCGCCATTCCCAGGTTGTTCCACCGAAAGCCCTAATAATATTAAGTCACTTTTTTGCCTTTTCCAGGACAAAATCAGTGTTTCCATTAAACGTTAGCCACGAGTCATACAGGACTCCAAGGAATTTTGCCGTTGGCCTTTGGATGATCCGCAATCCATCAACCTCGATCGCCCTGACTCCTCTTCTGTCACTCGGGATCGTACTGAACACGATTAACTCCGTCTTCTGGACGTTCACTTGCATCTTCCACTTTCGGCTCCATTGAACCATCATTTCTGTCGCGGTCTGCACTCATGGGATAGCTCTGTCAGGGTTGGCATCTTGGCTCCATAATGCAGCATCGTCCGCGAAAAGGCTTATTTCAACGTCCTCTACGATGTTATCCCCAAGGTCATTTAAAAAGATGTCGAAAAGAAGGGGGGAGAGTACTGCTCCTTGTGGGAGGCCCCTTGTAAGTCTGAACTCCCTACTGAGGCGTCTGTTTTATCACACATGCAATAGGCGGTTTAGCAGCCAGCTCTTGATCCAAATCTGTAGGCAATTTGGAACCTTCATTTTTTGCCATTTTCAGCGCTAGACCGGTTCCCCACACCGTATCGTAGGCTTTTTCAAAATCGATGAGAGCCAAAGCGGGCCTTCTACATGGCTTATTATGGAAACAATCTGATACCGACTGAGATAGTCCGATCAGCTGGTCCTCAGTGCTCCTCGTCTTCCGGAAACCGGCTTGATAGTCTACCAGCTCCTGGTTCCCTTCAACCCAGTGTCGGAGTCTGCGTTCGACCACCCGTTCACAGACCTTTCCCACCACAGAGGTCAGACTGATGGGTCTGTACGATTCCAGTTTCCCCGCGTCTTTGCCGGCCTTCAAAATTGGTACTATAACGGCTGTTTTCCAGCTCTAGGGTATTGCCTTATCCCGCCAGCAGTAGTTTATAATGTTAAGTAGGGTCAATTTGTTATTTGTAGAGAGGTTTTTTACTGCCTCGGGGGGGGGGGATTTCATCCGCTCCACTTGCCTTTTTTTCCTTAAGTTGTTATAAGGATTCAGTCAGTTCGTTGATGGTACACTCCCGTCGGTAGGGGTTACCACTCTCAAGGTGGAGGGCTTCTTTCCGCGCTTCCGCCACGAATTACTTAATCGTTCTTTCATTTTTGGCCAGTCTTAGTCGGCTCACACTGTCATACTGACTTCCAAAAGCGTTAGCCTTCTGTTTTGTCGGTCACGAGGCGGCGGTCCCCCTGCAGAATAACATGGTCAGATGTTGACTTGTTTTTCCCCTGTAGCATATGAATAGTACACCACATTTTGGATGGGTCATCGTCCTCTATGACAGTGTCGAGATACACTCGCCATGTCCTTGTCCTCTCTTCGCTTATAGTCGGTCTTACTAATTCACATGCCTAGGTCCACTCCGCCGTATTCCTCTTCCCCTCACTGGCCAGCTTGCCCCGCTCCTTTGTGACCTCAACTTTTGCAGTCCACCATACGCTAGCCATCTTCCTCCCCCCGCTCTGACTTTCCTCGCAGTTCTGCGAAGCCCTTTCATAATTGCTTCAATGAAGGTTCCAACGCGATCTGCAATCCTTGATTTCTGAGGTGGATGGTTGTGTAGATAATTTTCGGTGATTTCGTTCCCAGTCCACTCCAGATATCTTCCAGCGGAACAGATTCAACTTGCTGGTTGGCTTATCCTCTTGCTGTGCCCTATGGATGACAATAGTTTGTGGTCGGAGCCGGACGTGATGAGTAATGTTCAGGTTGACTCTGCTACCGCTGTTGCTGTAGTGATGGATATGTCCGGAGATGTGCCTGAGCGTCCGCCATTTCGGAGACACGTTATGCACGCCGGGTCATTCAGGACGGCAAGCTCTTCCTCTCTTATCCAGTCTTCTATTCTTCTCCCTCGCTCGTCCTCTCTCAATCCGTCCTGCCACAGTCCCGAGTGCGCATTGAAGTCACCGAGCCGCATCATTTCGGGATGACTGGGAAGTAAATGGATATTAGGTTCCTCACTAAACGTCCCATCATTTCTAGCACGTATTGGTGGGATATATACGTTGGTAATCTCCAGATCAGGTTGTCCTTCGTGGAACAGTCGCATGTGTTGAAGTTCTTGGATGCCGGTTTGTTGGGCTCGTACCAACTCATGAGGGATGCTATCTCAGATGATCGTCATCAAACCTCCTCCGAAACCCGATTTTCTGTCCCGTCTTAGGTGGTGGTGGTGCTGCCAGTGATGGGAGAGGGAGTAGTGCAGTGATGGTGTAGGCGTTAATAGTGATTTAGGTGGCATCATTAGTGATTACCTCTATGATGCTCAGCTCAATAGGAACCTAGCCGATCGCTCCCCACGGCCTTTATGCTGAGTGCAATCCTGGTTATGTTTTTGATAGACCAAGGGTGTCGTAGCAGGGCTAGATGTGATTTTTCATTCCGGCAGTCACCTGCACTCTATCGAGTGCCAAAACCAACACCGGCTCGACCCGTCCACACCCGACAGCTGTCCCGAATGCGGCGTTCCTCTGCATGACTGTCAGCAGCAATTCGCCTGCAGTTCCCGGCTAGACACCCAACTCAACCCGCGGACCTTTCGCTCAAGCCAGTCGAGGTACCGGCTTTTCCCCATTATCCAACTACAACCAGTTTGGACTCGAGCGAGGACTTATTATCCAACAAGAGCTACAACACACACACATACACACAGACACGAGTTTCCCCGTCGATTTCGACGATGGGGACCACGCGCCAAAAAATCCGCAGCAAACGCTGAAGCAAGCCTTACCATACACAGAGGCAAGCTGGGCAAGCAACACGAAAGCGATAGCAAGCGGGAGCAACGCAGAGAACTGCCACGAGAGAAAACAGGAGTGTAGGCAAACTCACGCAGTATCTACCCACTAGCTCGCTACTCCCACCTCCGTATCCGGTGAAAAGACAAAGTCAATAAGACCGGGGATGAGGGAAGCTTTAGATGGCTGGCGCGATAAACACTCAGCACGCGCACACTTGACACAGCCATCTCGCTAGCTATGCTCCCGCGTGCGCGGGAGCGCCATAAAGGCCACATTAAGAGAAAGCTAGTGCAGCCTGACTTTCAGTCCACTCTCTCCTCCCATACGCACACACAGACACACGCGTACAGAAGGAGCAGCTACGTAGGGGGCCCGAGTGTTCCCGTCAGTTGGCAGACCCTCCAAGCCACGGCTTTTAGCGCACCGTGATAGATTCAGACGCATTCAGATTTATTATAGTGAGGGAAGAAACGCGCCGAGGTCGACCTTACTCTCTCCCCCACCACATAGTGACCGCCTGGCTTTTCGGGCACCCGCAGTGGGGCCTGAAACCCAGTGGGAGCGCAAGCGCAGTCACAAACAGGGAATCAGAAGTGTGAGAAAGTGCCAGCAACTGCCAGGCCAGGGGCCGTGGTTGGCTGAGGACTGGCATTGCATGTGCAGAGACCATTGGATCTCAGAAGGATGAGAGCAGCCCTGCATGAAGCCTGGGCCAACACACACACAGGGGATGAGGGAGGGTGTAGGTGGCTGGCGCGGTAATCACTTAGCACGCGCACACTAGACACAGCCATCCCGCTAGGTATGCTCCCGAATGTGCGGGATCGCCACACACACACACACCCTCTCGAGTCTCCGATGTTCTGTAATCCGGCACGACGCCGAGCCCAAGTGGGTGAGGCAGGAGAGAATGCGACACGTCTACTCTTACTAGCATCCAAGTCTCACGCAAGTCTCCGTCCATGTGTTTACCCGGCTGTGCAATAAAGATCATTGGAATCGAAAGCCAAACTGCCGAGCAGCGATTACGGTTGTTCTTGGTGTGACAGGTTTTTTGAATCAGAACAGTGGCACGACGTTTTTTTGTTGGTTTATGAGTGCACAGTAATAGTAAGGATGGCAAACGTGTAGGTTCAAATTTAGGTACCAGCTAGTCCCGGCCTATATGGCACTCACTTCGTTGGATAGGAGTCAGGCCTGGCGGCTCCTACCTTCGATCTTCTTGACTTTGCCTTGACACTGGGCATAGGCAGCTGCGGGAAGAGAATGTGGTGGACGACCAACAATTATGTCCCCCAACCTTTATTCAATGCCCACTACTTCAACGTCATGTATATTCGCAGGCAGCTATTTACGACTCGCTGACCTGAAGACCTTTAACCGACTTCCACCCACACACAGACGCACGCGAACAAACGCGCGTCCAGCTAGTTGTGACTGCCCCGGAGCCACTTGAACACACCACCTTTCCACTAACGCAGCATGGGCATCTATACGTGACACCTGTTATGGAAATGCAACACACCAATCGCACATCACATGACCTTGCAGCACAATCAAATAAAGCAACCGCCACCAATGGCACAACCTATCACACTCACAGGCCTGACCGCACGCAGTCAACACCAGTCCTGGCTATGCCAGTGGCCACTGCTGCCTGCGACGGCAATACAGGGTTCTGTGCACAATAAAGTCCTCAGTCTAGTGCTTTCAGCCTTTTACCTATACCTCGGGATTTGGCCTGGTGATTAAAATACTCCAAGCACAACCATTGCTTAGACCCTACAAGAGTGCGGCAGATGCAGCGTAAGTTCACCATCACGAAAAGCTAAGCCGCGCATAAGCCGCCGTCATTGTACCAACACCAGGCGGCGGAGCACATGGTTGATATAGTCGGAGTCGACGGCCGAACTGTCATCACGCAGTATTACCAGCAAGATTAGCCAAGAAATATTTAAAAAATGGTTGTATGAACGGCTAGTCAAACTCACAAGTAGGGTGGTGGAACGTTCTCTGCTACGCGCTGGAGTTTGGACGCGTTTTTCTGCCTTCCTCTCGCTACGGATGAACTGACCCGCAGGTCATCAGCCTCGCCTTCCTCCTCGAATTCTCCGTAAGAATAATCGTTTTCCGAGTCCTCCTCCCCGAGACTGCCCCCCGCAATCGGTCGTCGGTCACCACTGTTGGAAAGCGACACCCTAGCTGCTGCTCGGGACCGCTTCGCAGGAGCAGACGGTGGTGACCGCCGCCGCGATGACGGCGACGGTCGTCGTAGTGTATACTCCTCCTCGAAGGCATGACCAGTCTCCATCCACACATCCCGGAGGCCACCCGCTCCGCTGTCTGCCTTGGCCCATATGGAAAAGAGGCGCGCAAGCACGGCTGTCTCAGCGTCTACATCGACCGCCGGCTGTGATAGACCGCCGCCACCCAGCCAATGCCAAGTATCGTATTTTTCATTAAAGGCAACGAAGCCCCGCGGTGGCAGACGAATTTGCTGGTCTGCAGTGTGACTGGAGGAGACGAGCTGAGCCAGGGGGCAGCCCCGCCCGTTGGTTGACAGCAATTTGAGAGCGTGCGCGGCCACCAGCGACCAATCAGGACACTGAAAAGAGAATTTGTAAGAGGAATCTTATTGACTGCAAACTAACTAACTGGTAGGTGGGGCCAACTATTAGAAGTCGGAAAACGAGGTATATATATGTATATATATATAGCTGAGAAGAAAGGCGATCACGGGAACCATAGTTTTACTTTCCTGACGTTTCAAAAGCGTACAGGCTTCCGTCATCAGAGGCGGGGGTTGTACCGCGCCTCACAGTATGTATAGTAGGTGACAGTCATGGCCAATGCAAAGGAAGGGGGCGGGACATCGGAGTGATGCTCAACCATCGACGCCTTGAGGCGGATTAGTCTCAGTCAAGGGGTCTCTCGTCGGATTCTGCTGTTCGCGCCTGTGTCACTGTCATTGATCTAAGTAGCCGTCCTGGGCCGGTGATTCCGTTTGTGTTTACACTTCCAGCTGGTTTCGCACCTACAGGATGAGAGGATGAAGCGGTTAGGCTGATAATTGCTTTGTTCGATTGTGGTGCGGCGACTTGTGTGTCCACCGTGGGCTCGCAGAGGTCCGGATTAGCGTCCGGTTCTGTTGTTCGCGCCTGCGCCACTGTCATTGATCTAAGTTGTCGTCCTAGTCCGATGACCCCGTTTGTCTTCACACGTCCATCTGGTTTCGCACCTACAGAATGAGCGGATGAAGCGGTTAAGCTGATGATTGCTCCGTCTGTTTGTGGTGCGGATACTTGTGTGTCCACCATGGGCTCGTGAGGGCCCGGATTCGTGTTCCGTCTAATTTGGTGTTCATTTTTCCCTTCATTGAGTTTCTTTCGGAGGGCTTGGTAGGCTGTGGGAAGCGACACACAACCGTTAATGGAGGTTATACCCGTGTGCCACGCCTCGATTGTTTCCCTCACCAAGCGTTTATTTTCTCGACCCACAATTTCAGGATTCTGAAAAGCGAATTTGTGTTCGGAATTTGCGCAGTGTTCCGCTACCAACGAAAGTCGCTGCATCGTATCTACAGCCCTGCTGTGTTCTGCCATCCGGGTTTGCAGCCGCTTCCCAGTCTCTCCGACATAGTCGACCGCGCAGGAATCACATTTTATTCGATAAACGTTTGTGGTTTTACCTCGAGGCAGGGGTATCTTCGGCCGCATGACGAGATGTCGTATTGTTGCCTCTGGTCGGTGGGCGATGCCGATCCCCAGAGGTTTTAATAGACGGTCAACTGCCTCCAAAACGCCGTCAATGTATGGTAGCGCGCGCCATAATTTCGGTTGTTCGGCTGCCGGCTCTCCATTCGATCGGACCAGTCTGCTGCGTTCGATAAAATTTCGAGAATATCCGTTGGCAAAGAAGAGACGCTGGAGGTATCGTAATTCAAACTTCCGGTCCTGCGGCTCGCTGCAGTGTGTTTCTGCCCGTTTGTACAGCGTTCACACACAACTGCGTTTGTGGCATGCCGGGTGTTTGCTATGGTAGCTTAGGACTTGGCACGTATTGGTGGCCTTCCTGTACACCGTCGTTTTGAGGCTCCCATTGGGTTTTCTATGGACCAGCACGTCTAGGAACGGCAGTTGATTGTTATCTTCAGCCTCCATCGTAAACTGGACATCAGGGAAGACAGAATTAAGGAGATCGTGAAATTCCTGGACCTTTTCTCGCTCAATGATGACAAAGGTATTGTCAACATATCGACTCCAAAACTTGGGCTGATAGTTTACGAACACGATCGTTTCTAGTCTTTGGAGAACTGCTTCTGCGATGAAACCCGACAGTGGCGACCCCATCGACGCCCCCTTGATCTGTTCGTACATTGTCCCCTCGAATGTGAAGTACGTCTTCAAGCAGAATTTTGAGAGTTGGACGAGATGTCTCCGTTTCACCATCTCACCCGTCTCATCATACTGGCTCTCCAGTAGCTACCTTATCGTGTCGACGGCCAGGTCTTGTGGGATGGAGGTGAAGAGAGAGGTGACCTCGAATGACACCATGACCTCGTCTTCGGTAGGTTGCACTCCCTTAAGGCACTCCAGGAATTGAGTGGCTGAGCAGACCGTCATGGCCGTGTTCGACGTCAGTGGCTTTAGATTTCGAGATAACAATTTAGCCAGATTGAATGTTGGTGCTCCCCGCAATGACACGATCGGCCGGAGGGGAATCCCAGATTTGTGTACCTTTGGTAGACCATAAAACCTCGCTACGGGTGCATCTGTTGGCTTGATGGCCAGTCGTACCCACCTGCTGATCGCGTTGCTACTTTGCATTTCGGTGAGCAATTTGTCCAGTTGCGCCACCAGCTTCTTCATCGGTGCATCTTCACATGGAAGGTACGCTTGCCGGTCCTCCAGCAGGGCGTTGGCCTTCTGAATGCAGTCGCTCTTATCCAACACCACAGTGGAACGTCCTTTGTCTGCTGGGAAAATCACGATACTGGTGTTAGCCCTCAGTGTTTTGAGTGCAATCTCCTCTGCTCGGCTAATGATTGCGCGCGGTTTGTGCACCATCACCAAGGTTGCTACCTGTTGCCGTATGAGGTGTTTCGTCTCGTCAGATTCCCGGTTTGTTTAAGAATTGATTCGACCGCTGCGACGAGGTTAATTGGATCGGCATCCGTAGTGTTGAAGCAAGCTTCGTGGCTCAGTACTTTTACTTGTGTTGGTATCAGCTGCTGGGAGGACATGTTGTGCACAAGAACTTCGCTTTCCTCCTTCGATGAGTTCGATAGATTTCTCAGCTTATCGCCCAGTTCGACATCTCTTTTCGTCCGTAGATCTCGGGACCGTTTGGTGATCACCTGTCGCAACAGCATGACTCCATCCTCTCCGATAAGTTCGGTGCACTGTTTGATTGCCTGGCTCAAAACCCCGTTGTATTTGCGCAGTTGAAAATGGCAGTCCTGGAGGAGTGCCCGAATCATTCGCCTGCCATGATCTGTCACCCACCGTTTTGCTAGGCTTGTGTTCACCGGTGGCCTGTAAGACAAGCTTTTCGAGAGTACATGGTTGTCGAGGCATCTGTGGAGGAATTGTATCTGCGCGTACGTTGAAGACAAGCGAAGGGAAAATACTTCCCAACGTCGTGCCGACTGAAGCGATTCGCGCCCAAAAATATTGCTAATAGAAGCGAAAATCCGGGTCCCCGGGCATAATTGACAAGAAGAGTCGATCAAGGGAACCATAGTTTTACTTTCCTGACGTTTCAAAAACGTACAGGCTTCCGTCATCAGAGGCGGGGGTCGTACCGCGCCTCACAGTATTTATAGTAGGTGACAGTCATGGTCAAAAGGGTTTAAGCCAATGCAAAGGAAGGGGGGCGGGACATCGGAGGGATGCTCAACCATCGACGCCTTGAGGCGGATTAGTCTCAGTCAAGGGGTCTCTCGTCGGATTCTCCTCTTCGCGCCTGCGCCGCTGTCATTGATCTTAGTTGTCGTCCTAGTCCAACGACCCCGTTTGTCTTCACACGTCCAGCTGGTTTCGCACCTACAGAATGAGCGGATGAAGCGGTTAAGCTGATGATTGCTCCGTCTGATGAAGTGCTTATGACCCATCTGGTAGACCCCAGTGGTGGACCAACTGCGCCGTTTGTAAGTGTGTTTGTTTGTCTTGCCCGACCAGCTGGGGTTCAGGGTAATGCTTCGCAGATGAAGGCTAATAAGCCCAAAACAGTAATGTATCAAGTGACACCCAGACGCTGTAATACCCCCTTTACTGCTATAATGACTTGGCCGGAATCAGCCTGGTAGGCGGTCACACGTTGGGGACCTCTGACCACCACATGAACTTTGTTAAGTTCGGAAGCCTATTCGATCGGTGTTCGCACATTTCTGAGTGAATATATACCTGATCTGCAGTGACAGCAAATGGCAGGTGGCGAGGTGCTGATGAACTGCGGTTCGATGAAGTGCTTATGACCCATTCGGTAGACCCTAGTGGTGGACCAACTGCGCCGTATGTAAGTGCGTTTGTTTGTGTTGTCTGACCAGCTGGTGTTCAGGGCTATGTTTGGCTGATGAAGGCTTATAAACCCGAAACATTTCTGTATCAATTTACTCCCAGACGCTGTTATACCACCCTTACTGCTATTATGACTTGGCCGGAATCGGCCGGGCAGGCAGTTACCCGTTGGGGACCTCTGACCACCGCATGAGCTTTGTTTAGCTCGGAAGCCCATATGATCTGTGTTTGCACATTTCTGAGTGTAGATATAAATATCCCACTCCCTATTCCGCAACGAAGATGAAGAGGAAAAAGCGCCTTCATGGACCACACTTTAATGGTGCTGACGTTTCAAAAACACGCTTGTTTTCATCATCAGAGTACCAAGGTGATTGTTCCTGCTTGCCTTGACTTGTTTTGTCTTGCTGACTGTCTCATATGATACTTCGTCGCATCGTTCGAATCGGCGCTCCAGCAAGTGAAGCAAAAGAAGAGAGTAAGAACGCCATGCGACAGCAATTGTCAAGTCTCCTTCTCCAGCACAAACCTTTGACAACCATCTCCGAGGCAGAAGGCCGAGAATGAATGCGAATCGAAAAGATGAAGGATATTGTCACCCTGCCAAGGGACGCTCGACGGTAGTCATGGATAAGACTGAGTACACGGCGAAGCTACAAGGTCTGCTGGGGGACGTAAACGCCTACCAGCTTTCGGGGGCTGGATGGTTCATGAAACCCGTGAACAGCGCCAACAGGGCGATTGACAAGTTTAAGAATTCCGGGGCCCTCAAAAGAGGGAAGGCACTGACCGCAAAAGCCACAGACGCCACGATGGCGCGTTTCTACGGTCTGCCAAAAGTAAATAAGCCTGGAGTGCCCCTTCGCCTCATCGTCTCCTTGCGTGGCACTCCGACGTTTGGACTATCGAAGTGGCTCTACAAGCGGTTCCGTTTCCTCACCGAAAATTCCGAATATACATTTAGGTCGGCTGAACAGTTTCTGCGGAACATAAGGCATCTAGAAATAGATTCAGACGAGATGATGGTATCGTTTGACGTGGTGTCCCTATTCACCTCTATTCATACTGGTCTCGCCATAAGCACTATTGATGAACGTATGAGGACGAGGAGCAGCAACTTCAACGACAACAGGTCACTGAGCTGTTGGAATTGTGCCTCAGGACTTTCTTCAGCTTCAACGACCAGGTTTATGAACAAAAAAAGGGAACATGGATGGGCTCCCCCTTGTCTGGACTTATTGCCGAGGCGGTCCTGCAGAGGTTAGAGCGACTAGTCTTCCGGGTTTACTGACCAAAATTCTGGGTCAGATACGTCGACGACACGTTTGTCGTAATCAAAAGGGGCGAAGTTCAGAGCTTTAAGACCTTACTAAATTCTATATTCCCTGAAATCCAATTTACGATGAAGGAGGAAGATAGCGACCAATTGCCTTTCCTGGATGTGCATGTCAAGAGGACTTCCGAGGGGAGGATAAAAACTTCGGTCTATCACAAGGCAACAAACACCAAACGCATCCTGCAATTCCAAAGTAACCACCCAATTGGCCGAAACGCAGTTGTTTTAGATCTCTATTTCAGCGCGTTCAAACGCACGGTAGCGATGAGGACGGGAAAGAGGCGGGGGCGAAATACATCAATTCCTTGTTCATATCTAACGGTTATCCGCGATCCTTCGTACGTGAGTGCCGACAAAAGCCCATCTGGTATCGACCAATTGACGAAAAACCGAAGTTCTGGCTAACCATCCCCTACGTGAAAAATGGTTCGGAGGCGACAGCTCAACTCCCGAACCCTTTCGGAATTGGGGTGGCCCACAAACTCGATTCGACCATTCGACAGCAGAAAATGACATCCAAGGACCAGCTTCCGGCAGCGGAACAATCAGCAGTGGTCTACAGCATACCATGCCGAAATTGCAGTGCATAATATGTTGGGGAAACAGGTTAACGCCTCTGCACAAGACTGCATGAACACCAACTTGCAGTCAATCGCGAGGATAGACTGTCACTGATAAACGGCCACATGGACCGGGAGAAGCATAAGTTCGCTTTCGAAAATGCCAAAGTCATCGGCCGATCCAACGACAAGATTTTCAGATTGGTGCTTGAAAGTTGGGCATCCATTGGCACAATCAACGGAAATATTGATTTAAATCCAGCCTATGAGGCCCTCCGTACAAGACTCCAAGCAGCTCCGACGAGGCCACCGGCGCTAGAGAGCGATTTGCAACTTCGTCCACAGTGGTCACCGCTGCAGCAGGGGAGGAGAACTGATCGCGACTCAAACGGCCGACATGAGTCATCAACCTACCGGCGAGCCCAAACATGTTAGCGGGGTCCACACGTTGAACGCCAACCGGTCCAAACACCCGAGTATGGGAGGAGATCCGATAGTAGCCGTCCAAGTGCACACGATACGCACACAGACCTGATGGCGACAACAACAGACGGGCAGGCGACGGGGGGCGCACGAGGGTGTCCACAGAGGGCTGATCGCCTCGCGTACGACCGAGATGACTCACCAACCCACCGACGAGCGTGGATAATCGAACGGACACCGCACCTGGAACGACGGCTGATCCGCGCATACAGTTCACAGGGGAGGTCATACAGTTGTCACTCTACCGGACCCGCCGACTTAGACACGTTAATGACACACGGACAGGCAACGGAAGACACAAAAGGGCGCCAGCCATCCAAAACGGAGAGGCCGCAACCACAGTCAATCCGCGGACGGCACGAAGTTCAGAGCTCGTGGGTCAGCCATCACTACAACACGAGATGGGCGGCGAGGCATTCCGATTCTCGGCAAGCAGGAACACACAACTCACCACTCTGATGATGGAAAATAGTACATTTCCGAAACACCAGCACAATTACAGTGTAGTCCACGACAGCGCCTTGTTTTCTTCTTCGTATTCTTTGGGGGATGATGATCGGGATAATTTATCTGGACCTCGTATCTTCACCCATGTTTATATATAGAGTGGATCCGACAAAGATAAGGGAGACCAGAATGGCCATTTCTGGCTTGTTAGCCGTCATCAGCCAGTCATATCCACTCCATCATATTCTGAGGTCGCTAAGCCCATCAAAGTTCCTTGGATTTGTTCGTAGACCCCCGCGTTAAATTTGAAGGAAGTGGTTAAAGAGTACTCCAATATCTCCATCACGTGTTCCCTTTTGAGTGGCTTTTCTTCTTTCTCCAGTAGGTCGTTGATGACTTTCATGGCCAATTCTTTCGGAATGGATGTGAAAAGGGAGACGACGTCAAAGGATACCATTGTTTTATCTGCAGCTATCTTGACGTCATTCAGTTTTTCAAGGAAGTGTGTTGATGATACAGCTGTATGTTCCGAGCCATCCGTCAGCTTATTCAGATAATGAGCGAACCACTTAACTAGCCCGTATGTAGGTGTGCCTTTCAGTGCCATGACTGGCCACAAGAAAACGCTTGGTTTATGGAGCTTAGGCAGTCCATAGAAGCGTGCTGCGGCAGCATCCTGTGGCTTCATTTGTCGCCAGTCCGTCTCGGATATTGTCTTCTGGTTCCTCATTAGGTTCAGGCTCTTGTTAATTTTGCCCACGTTTCTTCATGGAGTCCGTGTCGACGAGGCTGTATGACTGCCTATCATTCAGTAGCTCATCCGCTTTTGCTATGTAATCCGACTTGTCCAGAATCACGGTTGCCCTCCGTTGTCAGCTGGAACAATCAAAATATCATCGTCTCTCTTTAATTCCTTGATAGCTTTTTCTTCGGCTGAGATTGTTCGCTGTGGCTTGTGAGCTATGATGAGCGATGCGACTCGCTGGCGGATCGAGTTCTTGTGGTCTTCTGCGTCTGCTTCTTTGATACTGTCGCTTCCAGTGCTGCGATTTAATCCACTAGATGCGCGTCTCCAGTGTTGTATCCGGCATCATGTTGGAAAACTTTCATCTGCTCATTTGTCAGCTGTTTAGATGACAGGTTGTGGACAGATGGCGATCCAGGTACTATTTCTTGTGCTTCCTTTAGGGCCTCATTTTGTTCATAAGTTGGGTCATCTTCTTCTCTCGCTCAGCCTTCACTTAAGTCGTCACCCAGCTCTATGGGCTATTGAGGGTTTTCGTCTCCAGATGGGCCTCATTCACTGATTTCTCTTTTTTGATGTCTCCGGCGAATTTTCTTAGGCGAATATGGCATTCGTTAATGAGAGTTTTTAGTAGGCGCCGGCTACAGCTCCTGGCGACCGTTCGACTAAGTCATCGGCCGGGCAGAAAACAAAACGGCGAGGGGGGTGATCAAAGCGTGGCAATCGGATACCAACTAGATCAATAGAAAGGATAAATCTACCGGCACAATATGTGGCTGTTAAACACCACCTAGGCAAGAATGGACCAATGAGAGCAGACCCTGACGGACCTATCAGGAGTGAACAAGAAGAGG
>JAYGXS010000007.1:17242883-17260054 GCA_036362985.1 Ligula intestinalis
TATGACCCATCTGATAGACACCAGTGGTGGACCAACTGCGCCGTCTGTGAGTGCGTTTGTTTGTGTTGTCCGACCAGCTACTGTCCACGGTTATGCTTGGCTGATGAAGGCTAATAAGCCCGAAACAGTTCTGTATCAATTTACCCCCAAACGCTGTCACCCCACCCCCCCCTCTCTGCTATATATATATGCAGGGTGTCCCAGAAGTAACTGACCCTTTTGTTTTGTCAATAAAACGAAAACTGTTAACGCTAGGATATTGAAACTTGTTTTATTCGGAATAAAAGCCTTTTTATGCTTTATTACAAATAGGTTTTGAATATAATGTATTTTAAATGATAGCCATGGTGGTTTTGACAACTTAAAGTTCGTTTCTTTGTAGTTTCCATAACGCTCCTCAGTGTATCAGGCGATAGTTGTCTCATTTTAGAACAAATGTTATTTTTAAGTTCTTGCAGATTTGTTGGATTTGTTACATAAACTCTTGACTTCAGGTAGCCCCATACGAAGAAATCGCATTGGGTCAAATCTGGAGATCGAGGGGGCCAAGGAATGTTACCAAATCGTGAAATCAAATGATTTGGAAAGCACTCATTTAACAATGTCATCGTTTCTCTTGCTGTATGGGCCGTGGCTCCATCCTGTCGAAAGCAAGTATTGTGTAGGCCATGTCTCTCAATTGCAGGAATTAGAAATTCGCTAATCATAGTTCAGTATCTTTCACCATTAACTGTTACTGCTGCGCCATCATTATTTTCAAAAACGTATGGGTCAATCACATTGGAAGCAGTTATTCCGCACCACACCGTCACATGAAGAGAATGCAGCGGCCTTTCTGGTACTTCTCTTGGATTTTTATCGCAACAAATTCTAAAAAGGGTTTTCTTTCGAATAAAACAAGTGTCAATATCCTAGCGTTAACAGTTTTCGTTTTATTGACAAAACAAAAGGGTCAGTTACTTCTGGGACACCCTGCATATATATATAGCAGAGAGGGGGGGGTGGGGTGACAGCGTTTGGGGGTAAATTGATACAGAACTGTTTCGGGCACGTAGAATATAATCATCATTTATGGTCAATCGACTGAAGCCAGTGAAAATCGTACAGTCTGAATTAGAATTTCACGAAAGATCTGCACTTCTTCGTAATCGAAATCTCAAAATAATTACAAAGCAATGTGGCGGAAGGAAATTACTCTTAGTGTTGAAAAAATGGTACGTTTACAGTTGCACCTGACAGTTCTATTTCAATTTATTAGTCACTGAGCGGCATGTCCGCACGTGAGCTTACAAAATATATTACTCCTGTGATTTTCCAACGGGCCAAATCAAGCGAAAATGTGGTTACCTTAGTTCAACGTAACTTAAGCAATGCATAGACGAACGAAAAACTAGCGATTCTCCTGAAAACGTGTTGGAATGCATACTCGAAATTTGGGCCGTTTGGTTACAGCCATACATTAAATTGCATGCGAAAATTTTAAAAAGGGATTATTTCCCAACGCAATTTTACTTGCGCTGCTTTATTTACTCGGTGGTTTTGCATGAACAGGTTTCCTCTACATGGAAAACTTAAGTTTACCAAGTTTGCCCGATTTCCCCATTTTTGGAATTTTCCGTTTTTCTAAAAAAGCTGGTATTTCTATAACTTGAGACTCCTTTATAAATTGCAATATGCCTTATTGTGAAGAACGACCATTACTTTATTGCTGTAAGGCTTTGGGGGCCGCAGATTGGGCTGCGTTTGAGTAACAGGGAGTTACTTGCAAAAGAAGAAGAATGTAAGTGTGGTTATGATATAGCGTATTATTTTCGGGAAAAGAAGAGCGAAGAAAGTTCAAAAAATTCTACTTGGCAAATCTACTAAGTTTTGTGCCATAAAATGAAGTAAAAACTTATGCGTCTGTTATTTGCTTTACCCCACCGAAAATAACGACCGTAAGCAGGCATATATACATACACTCAAGACATGCCGTTAATTTTCTCCGTCCAGCCTTATGCAAAAGAGGTCCGAACTGGCTAAAATCGATGAATAGGAAAACTTGAAACGTAACGGACAGAAGATTATTAGTTTTCTCAAAATCATCGTTGATATTCTGCCCCTCTGCTCTACTTTTTTTTCTTAGAACTGAGCCTAGAAGTTAAAAAATATACTGAAAACTGCTCCGGTATACCTCGAAAAGTTTGTTCTTTCATTTTCAGCATTTTCTTTTTAGGGATGTCAAAAGACTGGCCAAAAATTTCTCATTCTGACTTTGACCTTATCTTCAAAAAATAATGTTTGCAGACTTTCGACGCTGAAATATCTAGGAAAAGTGCCCTCTTAGTAACTTGGTATAGAAAGTGTTTTTAGTTAATCTTCGGCGGATTCATTCGCGACTTTTATTGTGAACTTTCATTTTTCTCGGCAATAACTTGACATGTTTGGGTGATTCTAAAACCATGACCTAAACAGACAGCTGCATAATAAAGGATGTTCAAAAACTCGTTGTTTACGTGAATGCTTTTAAGAAATATCTTATTTTGAAGGTTTTGTTAAGCACGTAGAATATAATCTTTACTTATGTCCCATCGACTGAAGCTAGTGGAAATCGTTAAGTGTTAATTACCATTTCAAGAAAGATTTCAACCTCATTGCAATCGAAATCCCAAAATAATTACATAGAAATGTGGCGGAAGGAAATTTTTCTTCGCGTACAAAAATGGCACGGTTAAAATTACACCTGGTAATTCCATTTAAATTTATTCGTCACTGACCGGTACGTCAGCACGTGATCATCCGAAATATCTTACTCCTGTGACATCCCAATCGGTAAAATCAAGCGAAAATGGGATTGCCTTAGTCAACGTAACTCAATCAATGTATAAACGGTAGAAACTACTAGCAACTCTCGTGAAACCGATTTGGAATACATACTCAGAAGTTGGGCTGTTTGGTAACAGCCATACATTACATTGCACGTAATATGGAGGCATATGTATCCGAAAATTTTACAAAAAGATAACTTTCCAACGTAATTCTGCTTCTGCTGCTTTGTTGACTCGGCTTTTGGTATGAAAAGGCTTCCCCTACATTTAAAACTTAAGTATACCTAATACGCCCGACTTTTCACTTTTTCGGAATTTTCCCTTTTGCTAAAAAATCTGGTATTCCTAAACAATGTAATCTTCCTTGAAAACCCGCAATGCGTCCTATTATGAAGAACAACTATTTTTTGTTGCTGTAAGACCTTGGGGCCGCAGGTTGGACAGTTTTTGAGTTACAGGGAGTCACTTGTAAAAATCCCTGGATTTCGTGAGTCAGACCACCCACTATACATAACGGGGCCACCAGAGGGATGTACATAAAAGGCCATACAGCTAAAAGCATCGTTCAAATAAATATAGATACTGCATTCAGCTGTCGACCACCACGTCGGCATGATTGCTCTTTGATTGGCAACGCTTTCCCCTACCCGCTTTGTTGCTAATTTAATCTCTGATGATGGACTCCGGTGCGAGTTCGAAAGCTTGGACGAATAAACGAATGGTTCCAGCACATGAGCAGACCTCTCCGCTTACTCACTTGGAAATTAAACAATATCCTTTACCCATGAAATCAGAAAATGAGTTTATGAAAGAAGAAGACGAGGACGGTGTACTGGATGGATAGCTGGTCACACAAATCCTAGCGACAGATGGCAATCGACGGGCCAGAGAGCGCCTACATCTAAAATCATAAGGATTCGCTATGTTGCCGTCAAACAGCGGCATAATCGAAAGAGGAGGAGGAAAACGAGGAACGGATGGTCAAAGTGTTGGCTGTACTCAAGTCTTGCCCCTGCTGTTGAGGGAGTTTCAAAACCACCAAAGCCACTGAGTTGTTCACAATTGGGTCAAAGCAATATTTTTAGTGGAACAAAGATAGCGAAATGACAGTCGATATACAGTATGGCGAGTCCTGCATGTAACTTTCATGACAAATTTAACTTGGTAGGTTAGCATATATTTGGACAGGTTACTTTGATTAACTGAGTTGATTTAATAATTTAAGACTTTAGTTTTGAAAACTGCCCTCATAATTAAAGGTATGGAGCGAAATAGGCACTCATTTTAGCTAAATATTTAGTAAGTTCATATCAAAAAAATTTTCTATGCTATAAGGTACGACAGAACCAAACTTTTTATCAGTATGCATTGTGATATGGACGAATTCTGGAATAAGTAAAAAATGGAAAAATTATCCCTTCCAAAACTGGAAAATTTTGTTCGAAGTTGTTCAGATGCGAGTGAAGCCAAATTTAAGGAATCGTATTTATTTTCAGAAACAAGCAACCTGTGAAGTTTTTTGCACAAAATGCAGTAAGAGAAAAGTTTTCATCGCATTTTGTTTCACCACACCGCTTACCTTGGCGAATAAGCAGTCTGCGCATATGTTACCGCGAAGGTAGTGTAAAGAAGGCCTTATGGAATGCAAGTCATGTAGAAATGTATTTTTTGTAAGCTATACGTTCCACTTATGCGTGGTTTAGAAACAGAACAGACAAAAGAATAATCAGTATCTCAAAAAATGGCTGGTCTTTTTGCATTCGCAGGCTTAAAATAAATCGTCAAACTAATCCACATATGCGAAAAATAATCCATTAGAAAGACCAAAGTAAGTTCTTTCATTTCCAGTAGAATTGAATCTTTCATTTTCAGGTATATTAAAGAAATTGTCAAAAGTCTTCAATTTCATTTTGAAATTACCTTGGAAAAAAGTAATGCACACAGACATTCGTTAGTTGAGTATCTAATTCAAGCACTTTTTGAAGAGCTAATCTAATATAGAACGTTTTTTTATTAATCTTAGGAATAACAACATTACAATTCCTTTGCGGACGTTTTTTTTTCTCGACAATGTCGTTTGCTGTTTTGGAGCATTCCTAAATAGGATCCGCATGGCCATTTTAATAATACTTAATGTCCAAAAACTCATTTTTCGGTAAATGTTCTGTGTGTATATTTTATTTTAAAGGTTTTGATGTAAACGTCGAACGGAAGCGCAATTTATGAATCAACACATGAAGACACTGAAAAGGATGGAAATCATGCCCGACTTGATTGGACGATATTGAATAAGTATTTACCCGCTAACATACCTAAAAATTTGACTAAAGAAAAGTTCTTTTATATAAAGAAATTGATTACGTTTCGTTTTCAACTTACGAAAAGATTTGAATTTTTTGTTCTAACTTATGGCTATTTTTACGTCTCCGTAACTTGGGCATTATCGGGAAAATTTTATTTTTCTTAACAAATACTCAGTACTTTTTATAGTTCTTTTATGTACTAAGTATGCCTAATGCTGTTCATTATTATTTCTAAGTTTTCGTAAATGCGTTCACGCCGGTATGCGAGTAATGGTCAAACTTTTACAAACTTAGGCATGTTGCATGCAGCACTCGTCATACTGTATGTTTGACAAGCAAGTTTCATCGCTCACCACTTAATTCCTCCAATGTCCACTCCCAGTAGCGTCTATCCTCTGCGAAACATTGCTTTAGTAAATCCACCGTCAAAGGGCTTAATGATAGGGAAGAGAATGAAAAGTTAAGCGATCAACCAAGAAGACTGAAAAAGAATTAAGTGAAATGTGAACATTCTAGAGCTAATAAACGACTATACTTTAATAGCTGACATGAGTAGATAATCGGACTACTTAGCCTATCTTGGTTAAAGCACTGGATTTCTGAGCAATAGGTCGTGAAGTCGAATTTCAGGTGGCATATCACCTGGAGTTGCGTATGGCTGATTGATAACGGCTATTGAACCAGAAGAGCCATTCCAGTCTCCCTTGCCTTTGGCGGCAATGCTCTTTCGTCTACACTACTAGTCGCTATAAACCGGAAAAGGTAAGCCGAAAACTTCGGGAAAGTGACCAATGCCCTTGCTGCATATTGCCGTTCACTCTGTTAGTTTCGTGTAGTAGATTCTGGTGAATAGCGCCAAGACCACTGTTGTCAGCTGCTTCTAACGCACTTAATCGGTCAAAAAACAAAGTAATCAATCAGTTTGCTGCTTATGAAAAAAACAGACGTTGAATGTCAGTGAACTTCGTAGTCTTACAGCTTTCGCCTTTTTTCTTATCTTCAAGTAGTTTTCGAATAATCGCACTGAGTAACTTGAACGCGTGCTCGCAGGCACCCCGGTAGGAAACTTAACACGCCTACTTGAATTAAGTGAATAGGAAAGCTATGTGAATTCAGTTCGTCTGGTACGTATTTCCATCACAAGATAACGCAACAGCCTCAACCATAACTAAAATGAGAATTAAGGACAGGCAATTCAAGGTCCCTCAAACTGGTTTCTATTGTCTGCAATATCAAATGACATTGGGAGCGTTGCAAGTACGCCAAGTATTATTTCTCCTTATACCAGGTAGTATCTGGTCATTCTTTCATTGAAGATTACGTACCGTTAAGATGTTGCCACAGAAAAAATGTGAATGGGTTATTAAACATAGGATCAGGAAACTTACCCGTCACCATCTAACGTATCTGAGTCCTCTGATTTTTTTTGAAGGACGCGTAAATCATCCTTTGCAGGGAACTTCGACAGCAAGGCATCAATAAAGTTTTTGCAAGTCTGAAAATACACTTGGCAAATTGAAACTCATACCCCATTGCTCATTGCATCAGGTTTTCTTCCTAAGGGAAAGATAGCAAGAACTCATTAACTGGTCTATTTTCAAGGACTTGTGACGTGATGCACTTCTTACCAATGTATGTGCAGCAAGCGCCGAATGTTGTTGCTAGACAAGTCAACTTTTTGGAGAAGGTAACAAGCTGGTGAGTATATTAAAACAAATTGCAGTCAGCTATTGAACTAGAACATGTGGCTCTTGGGGAGAAATACTTCCTCCTAATATGTGTCCGGCTCAACGGCTTAGAGACTCCGCGTTTCAGTACTACACGCATGTTCAAGTACTATTTTGTCTCTATGTAAAATACATTTCGTAGCAAGGATAGGCAAAATTTCAGTCTGTGATAATTTTTGGGCGGTAACCCCACCGATCGCCGAGGTTATCTGCCGGTACATTATGCAGTTTAGTGTACCCATTTGGCGAGAGCCCTGGCCAAGTAAAACATGGTGTTAGCAAATTTTGTCAATAAGTTTCACGCTCCACCCTGCATTGTCGAACCGAAGTACCCGCTAGCTGGCATCCCATCTAAAACCATTTTAATGCGGGTGGTGCATTTACCGACGGGAAGATGGAATTCCTCTTTAAAACGTTGAATAACCAACAAGCTTCTTATCGAGAGCTGTGTTTCCGTCAAATTCGAACATCTCAGAGACAATTGCCTGAATCGCTGCTGATTACTGTTTACCTGCAAGTTTCCGATGTCTATGGGGCCGTTGCGATATTTCCATTGGCAAGAAACGTTTGCAGCGATTATCCTTTCCGTCTTCCCGTATGGTTGTGCCTTGTGTCTAGAGGACACGTGTGTCGTGTTAACTTATTACTCTGACCAGTTTATAGCTCTCTACCGCTCAATTTTTCGTTTTAGTTGCAATATGCCAATGTAAGATGTAGCCGACACCCAACATTGCTGTGGCCGTCGTCTTTTTTCAAGGCCAACTGCCTTAAAGCCATCGTCTATCACAGTGAGCGCTTTTAGATGTACTGACTTGCAGGCAACTGACCGACTGCCACTCGGGGACACAAGTGCATCCAGGTAGTCTCAGCTGCCGATAAGGATACGCAACCAGACACGACACCCGTCTAGTAATGTCATACACAGCAATTGGAGGACACTTGAATCTGCTCCGCAATCCTATTAAAACAGCTACCACTACTATCTCTCTCGCTTTCGGACAGGACCGGACGCAGTCAACACTAGCCCTGCCTTCGCCAGTGGCTATTTCTGCCTGATCCCGTACGCCAAAAAAACCTCGGAGGCTATCGGCCGCCTTCTCGCACCACTTGGATTTGGAGTCGCACACAGGTCAGAAGCAACCATAAGGCGTCAGACAATGAAACCGAAAGACCCACTGCCGCGTCAAGAAGTATCTGGAGTCGTCTAAAGGATTTGGTGCAGTTGCGGGCAAAGAAACTATGTCGGAGAAACTGGCAGGCTTCTCAAGATGCAAATTGCCGAACACGCGGCAGCAGTGCGGCGAAATGATGCCAAGTCTCATGTTGCGGCTTATTCGATGAGATCCAGCCACACATTCAAATTTGATGAGGCCGAAATTCTCGCAAGAGATGACAATCGGGTGAGCCGAGAATTACTTGAGTCATGGTTCACGGGCCGCCAATCCATCAACAAGTGCAACGATTTGCCTAATACATATTTGGTGCTGAGACTCCATTTGGCCAAAGCAAGTCGCCGCTTGGGGAACGGACAGGCCACCGCCCTATCCTATACCAGTACCGGAGGAACAGATGACCGAGCAATCATTACGCCCGAGCTCACCACGCGTGATGAAGGGTCGGTCGGTCAGACCTGCACGCCGTTCAACAGACCACCAACACAGACCATCAACACTGTATCTTATAAGTACTGCAAACTCCTGTGCATGTGTTACCCTATCTGCTATTGCTCTCTGACTATGTCTCTGATGACGAATCCGCGACGGATGGCGAAACGTCAGGCGAATAAAAGTATTGTCCCAGCGATCGAGCCGTCTTCTCAATTTCTGCCTGAGACAGTAAATGGGGATTCTGTACGCAATAAATATCTTCAACAGGTGCCTCCAGACTTTGACATAAAATCTGGGATTTTGCCTGATTATTTTAGTGCTCTCAGTACAAACACGACCTAGACGCTACAAGGAGGAAAAATTATACTTCTAGTGACTCTTCAGTTCTGATTCTTCCGTCTGTTTCGTTTATTTTAAGTCAATTGAGGGATTCTACCTATTCCGATTGCAGCAATGTAAAATCCGAGGAATTTTCACCACTGCGGCTTGACAACAATCGCCCACAGATAAAAGACTACTTCTCATGGAACATAGGACACTCAAGGCGATATGAACATCAGATATCGCCCAAAAATGCCAAAAGAGTTCGAGGCCGATTGGCAGCACAAAAAAAATTGGCACTGCTATACTCAATCTAACGTCACTGCCCTGTTGAAGGTGATGAGGAGGCTGTTAACTCAAATCTTCAGCACAGTCAGTTGACAAAATTTTTTCTCGGCATTGGGTCTCCATTGCTACAGAGTAGAATGTAATGCAGTTTGAAAAATGAGCAAGTGCAATTGCTATGCGATACATGTAATGGACTCTGGTTAGATACAGCATAGTCGCAATGCAAGCAAACAGCTTTCACAATTTCACTTATGCGGTCTTTTGCAATTACTTCGCAGAGTTGGGGTGGTTTCTGGGAAAAACATAAGCCAACATAAGGTTCGATCAACGGACTCACTGTACTTGAGAGTCAGAGTAATATAAGGATAGGAAAGAGGCGAAATGCAGCTCTATGTAAAGATTCATGATTAATTGATCACCACAGCTGAGAAAAAGATCGAAAACCTTACAGCATTTTTTAAGTTCGATCAATTTGAATTTGCTAAGAATGCATTTATGCTGCGAAAATAAGCATCAACGTAGTGTATCTGACGTAGCTTTACTCACTATGCAGATTATCCACATAGTGCCTGCGTTATATATCTGCCTCCTGATAACCACCGCCGGCTGGAATTCTCTTACAGTCTTCTACTTTCGATGGGTTCGTTATTAAGCGGTTTAGTAAGGAGAAATCAGCCAAATTACGCGTTGTAAGCTCTGTTGGTTAATTCACAAATTCCTTCAAGTAACTCGCGCGTATTGGGCCTCAATTCCGATCATTTGCTGTTGTACCATCTCTTGGTTTATATAGGTCAGTAAAACATAATTTCCGTAATCAGAGAAACGGATAAGCCCGATTGATGTACATTGGAGATATCACGATGTATAAACCGAGATTTCTTAGGTGCAGTCGAGACAAGACCTTTTCTGGTCGGTGCACTCAAGAAAAAAAATAAGTTGACTTTATCACGACGAATTAATCACCTATCACATATAAAACTAACGCATTATTGCAATTTCGTCAGTCTGGCTAGTTGCAGTCATCTTTGAAAATCTTCGATCAGGAAATATGCTTTAAAATGTTCCAGGTATACAGTCAATGTTCTTAAGCAAAGTCGTGCTGTCTCATACAAGTAGCAGAGTGAAGACTAGTAACGAGATCGACAGATTTGGTCAGGTTTGGTTCTGACATCTAAAGACAGTTGGACTAGAATGGATCACGTTTTCGATTGAAGAAGAAGAAGAAGAATAAGAGGAGCATAGATAAAAAGGATGCTGATGCTTATATAAGATGATTGGCCACGACAGTAGTAACCGAACGGTGCATCTCCCTGGAGAGATGGACATTCCAAGTCTACGAAGAATTGTGCGCACGTTATTTTGTATATTGTAATGCAGTAGCACGCGGCAACCAAACCTTTCATTAGATAATGGCCCTTTTTTAATTCGCAGCTTTTCTATTTATCTAAAAACGCTACTGATAGCAAAACCGATGCACCCTGTGTCCGTTGGCAACGCAAATCTAGCGGGGCATTGTGACTGACGCAATGCAGCCGATTCAAATCCCACAAAACTACCACGCCATCCCCCCCCTTTCAAGTGATTCTCCCAGTTCGTAAGCCCAGACCTTTCCAGCCTTATCTTCAGCCTATGTTCTTCTTTGCACTCGGAGAAATAACGGATGATGCTGAGAAAGCTAGGCCAAAAACCATAATGCGTACTCCTCCGTATAGCCGAGGTGATTCTTGTGTACACAAGATATATGCGGGAACTTTTGCTATCAGGGGCTTTCGAACTAAGCCTATGGAGGAGCTTTACTTATAGGTACGCACTATTACGAAATGTACTGCAAATGCTCAACATCATTGCTGCTGACGAATAAAATGCAAATCGAAATTACATAGCATAGCAGACAACCGTAAACGCTTCTGTTACAATTTTCTAGCTTTTAAGCCATCCAGCAAAAGCACGACAGGTTATTTCAATTATAACACACTGTCGCTAGATAGCAGTGCTTCAGTTTCTATGCGCGCAACACAGTTAACGTATCCATACTTACCCTTGTTGCACCTTCAAATATGCGCAAAGCAGCGGCACACAAATTCAGTTCACCTTACTTTATAACAGCCCAATCAAACACGGGTTAGTGAATCTGCCGCGAGTACTGAACTTCTACTTTAAGCCAACAATAAAATGCAGGGGACTTGAAACTGGTTGAAAAACATCGGTTAAAGTTAGGAAATCTAGCGACCAAGGCTAACTCATGTGGGATGGACTTGTAAACAATTTTAGACACATGGAAAAGCTATGTGAAAATTATTAACTTTTGGAGCTTTATAAAATGGCCGTTTACATTAAGACAAAAACAAACAAAGAAAGGAAGGTCATATCAATTAGAATTTTTGATTTTCAAGTGACATGGTAAAGCTGGAGAAAAAGTTCAAATACGCCAGTGATACATTTACGGGGCTGGAAAACTTGAAAATGGACAACAATGTTGATTCAGCACATAAACTTTTTCGTGGGAATAAGGTTGGTGCTTTTTGTAAAATTGTGTCAAAAAACCGCGATGGCACTGAGCACAGCTCGCTTGCGTTGCTATCGTTATAGTTGTCAAATTAAACCGGAATAATGCGGTGAGTGTTTCCTCAGTTTGTACTAGTTTGCGTTTCGTTGGTCTACCTTTGCATTTTGTGTATTCTTAGGAAAAACAGGCAGTGCCCTTGTTGACTTCGATTGCGTACAATAACGTTTGCATATGTACACTTAGTATATATGCGCAAATATTTAGAATGTGCTCAAGCCAAAATGATTGAAATCTATTATGTTTATTAACTGCGAATCATTGTGGAAAGAGAGTATATCATCAATTGTTTTTTTAATGCTTTTTGTATCTTATCGTATTGTGAAAGACGAATTTCATCAAAAAATGTGCAATCATGCTTTCTTCTAATATTAAAACTTATATCGGCCGCAAACATCTTGATTGAGAGTGAGTTCTGTTACCTTCTGTCGTTGTATCAAAGATGGTTTAAGTGAGTTGGGTATTCAAACTCGGAGAATTTCTCTGATCTAACAAATAATCATAGCCAGGTATGATGCGGTGTGTTCATAGTACTCTATATTTTAAGGCTCTGTAAGATAGGTGGTATACGTCGGACTGTGTCGACCTATCCGGGGATGATAAATTATCAAGAACCTTGACTGCCTTCGAGGTCCTCCATTAGATTTATTCAAGTCAGCACTTCTTTTTGTCAACAGCGACCAACCTAAAGTTCATTATTCCAATAAGGATGTTATGAAGCAGCGAAGTCTTTTCCCAAAAAGTTCCGGAGGGAATATTTTGCACGCATGTATAATCCAATGCAATAAAATATTCCTTTTCATGGTCGTCCACCTGCCCATGGAATTGTTTGTCTACATCTTTCAAGGTCCTACCACTGATGTCGATCATCCTACCGTCAACAAAAGCCTGTTTTTAATAGCACTGTTTGCAGTTTTCTTTAAGAAACGGCAGCGCATGCATGTTTAGCTGACTCGACAGTAGTTTTTAGAATCCACTCTACATCCTCCTTTATAGGTCGAAAGATCGGTGCCCTCTCCCACTTTTCTGTGAGTCCGCTTTCTGTGAAAACTTCAAAATACCATAAACATTTTTTCTTAGTTTATGAGCAGTTTTTCGATGCGCGAGAAAAGGTTTTTGTCCGGACCAGGAGCCTTCGTGGGTTTAAACCACATTACGTCCGGCCTTTATAATGTCGTTTGACAGGCTTGCTACTCTGTAGAGAAATTGAGAAGGATATTATTTAGACAACCGGTGGAAGACGACAAAAAAATATTGGACTCCCGAGAAAAGACATTATATAAAAAATTTTGAATAAAATATGCTTGCATTTTTTCTTTAGTCTCCCATGTTTTTTCTAAAAGTCCAATAGGCAGAAATTATTGGTCAATACAGACACACTGGGCGTCAGCTCCACCATGGAATTGTGACACGCGTCAAGGACAACAGGGTTGATGGGTTTCTTCTCAGCAGTTAAGGTATACAAGCTCACTCTCATCTATCTTTGGCTACCTGCCCCTAGCAGACGACTGTTTATTCAACAATTTGACAAAAAGGGACGAACAAAGATGTATGGACACTTTGGCCTCCGACCGCGCTGCCTGTGAACTGACCATAAACACGAACAAAACGGTGTTCCTGCGCCAACCCTCCTTACAATTACTTTCAAATGCAGCTGAATTAAAATAATTGAGAATTTTCCCTATCCAGATAGCACACTCACGTACCATGTCAATGGACGACGAATTTGCGGACTTCCTTTACAAAGCCAGTCGTGCATTTTTTCGGCTGCAAGATTAGGTCCTCAACTGGGCAATTAACTGAAGCTTTACGAAGCTTTACTATTGACAACAGTACTGTATGTAGCAGACATAGACTGTCTGTTCCAATCAAGTCAGAAAGTTGATTATTCTCGTCACAGTTGCTTTAGTAGCATGCGTAACCTGAGATATCACAGCATAATTACGGACGTGGGAGTCCTGGAGAAGACTGAAATACTCAGCATCCGCGCCCAGCCACGAAAAATACGACTGATGAATCAGACACCTCGTAAAAATGCACAATAAGCAATTACACAAACGACCATTCTCCTGAGCTATCCCTACGCATTCTCACCGACAATAAGGTTAAACAAGACGCTACAAGTGCACTTTGTTGAATTATTTGAAATAAATTTAAATAAAGCCAGAGACCTGGAAGGGCCTTGCCAGGGTAGAACAGCCCGAAGCAAAGTAGTGACGACTGGAACGGAACTAAGCGAATCAATTCCCATTGCCGCTGTCAAAACAAAAAACACAGCTCCTAAGTCGCAAGTGCCCCAGGCCTGCAACGCATACAGTCAAATACTTCCACCATTCGCACGCCGCCGACGAAAAGTCCACGCGCAATTTGACCTAATCAGCCATCTCCGCCCCCAGTGCATCATCAATCCAACGGTTAAAAATGGCTGGCCCCATAAGCCCCCCTCTAAGGTCCCCCTGTGTTAATCCTTATGGAACCACCGCCATCGGTCACCGTCATGCCAGCATTTCAATCGCGACCCCGCGACAGCGATGACGAGCATTAACATCGCCAAATTCACCACCACTTCTCGCACTTCTGTGGTGGTCCTGAGACCAGCATCATTACCACTTACTCACCTTATTTTGCTGCCAAACCCTTGCTAAGCCTCACGTGACAATCGTCACCCATGTGAATCCTTGCCGTTCACGCATTCTGGACCGACTAGCTGCAGTCTAACCATGACTCCTTTTTCCTTCGCTCGTGAAGCCTTGCGTGCAAGCCATCGCCTCTCAAGGTTGAGTTCTACCAAGCGTCTTGGAATTAGGCCCTCGTAAGGACTTGATGAAGTCAGAGTGCACCATTTCCTGATTGGCCACAGGACATTTTTCAGGATCCTGTAAGCCGCGTTCGCAAACATCAACTGGCTTGTTCACAGTGAATAGCTTGTTTCTGCAGAGCCCTTTGTTAGCCTCCTTCTTAGAGTACACGGTCTAAACTTATCAGTCTTACCTGACTTCTGACTTGAGGAACCTTCGTGGTCAAAGATCAGTCTTTTTGTCACTGGTGACCCCGACGTGATCTGGAATTGCAACTTCTGATATGGTACGCTCTCCCTGTGATAATGGTGACTTCTCCAACTGCCCGTGCGATATTGGTGACTGTCCAACGTGCTTAACATTCCCAACTTCTGAGCTGGCTGAGCTCGATCATCATTAAACCTTCGACTTCTAATGACTCTCTTGTGTAGTCTTATGTGACCACGATATGATGAATTCGTTCACCGACATTCGGTTGTGTAAAGGTATGGAGAACATTGACCCTTGTCAGCTCATCAAGTCGAAGCCATGTTTCCTATCCAATTCAGCAGAGAAGTCCCATTATGAATGCCAGCACTCAGAACTTCTTCGCAATGAATGCTCTTAATTCCATTGCCTATGGTGCCTTTTCAACTTTATTCCTTCTGGCATGGCATACTGATTTGCCACTGACGTTTAACTGAACCACCGGCTCTCTCCGGGTGCCTCTGCAACCTGGCTCATTCATGCCAGCCAAAGCCACACACTCTGTTTGAAACTCTACCTTTGTGCGTATACTGTCTCCTCTTTCTTGACTGTTCCGACTCTGTGTTCAGCAGTATTGCGTACCTCAAACGCAATGATAAAAAATATCAAGGCAGTACGGCACTATTCAGAAAAATTGTGAAGGATAAACCATGCAAAAACCTTAACAATGGATGCACAGACTCACTAACGAACAGAATCGGTCAAATCGCCGAACTTTATTCAAACGAACATCACAATTTCAATTGCCACGCAGGGCGAAAGTAATCTTGGGAAAACGTGTGTGAGAGAGGGAGAGGGGAGCGTGGCTGTAGTTTTATATGATTTCAGGAGGCAATTCGTGTGGCATCAGGATTTGTTTAAAAACGCCAGCACTACACAAGAACCCCCATGGTAACTTGGCCTCAATCTCTCTGTTCATTGGCTCTCAAGGCCAACTCACAAGGACCTTAATGCGATGACTGTCGTCAGGCTGGAACTCTTGACAAAGCCACGCAAGCGAATGGACGTGCGATCAAACAGTCCCCTGATTCTTGCCTATTATCTATTCCTTCTGTGCAGAATAAACTGTTCCTTCAACTCTGAATTCCCATGACTTTTCTTCAAGAGCGCATTTGCTGGGGTTTAACTTACTTAAACCCCTGCGATACCCGCATCGCCTTTTGGGCTATTTCTCATGACCCGTGAACTATTACTTTACCATCACCACCCTGCCAGCGCGGCCACCATTCATGATCACATCCCCTCTGACGAATTTAAAGATACCAGCCTGCTTCACATCACGCATTTGCCACATTGGTCATTTGTGGATTAATCGCACAGAAGCCGAGGAACCAGAACCAGAACCGGGAACATCGGCCTGCAAACAAAGCACCCGCCTTAACTCCCGACACCGTCCGCATATATTTATTAATAGCAGGGGCCCATCCAGCCACATGATCCTCCAATAAAACCTAAAGAAGAACACTCTCGACCATAATGCATCATCACATTCTTCCTTACGAGCACATACACCACAGATGAACATATCCTGAAGCACACAATTCAAACATGCTATCGGCACCGCTCAGGTAAGGGAGAGGTGGGTATACGGACTCCTCCTCCGTGTTGCTCATCTGCTCTGTGTGGGATTCGAGTTTGACACTCTCATAGTACTGTAGCCACCTTGTACTCTAACAACTGCATGTCCCGCATGCCTGGCTTTCGTGTGTGCTAGCGCGTGCGTGCTAGCCGTGGCAAGGTCAGGACTTGTCTGGCCTCACTAGCCAATCACTTCTCAAGGCGACGCCCACTGCACAAATTGCGAAGGAGTTGTTAACGCCCAGTCACTCCCAAAGCCGATGACTAACTGTTCAGTTGCAGACCTCCAAACCCGGTGATCGACTCGCCGGACTGAGGCTCTGGACTCCGGCCCATTCATGGCTGGACTGTACTTGTCTGGGAGTCACTTGCATTTTACTTATATTCTACGTTTGTTCCACCTTAGTAAATTCTCCCTAACACTATGGTCTTCCAAGCCTTATCCTATCCACTAACTAATATTCCTTGGGAAACGTTATTCCGTCTGTCATTAGGCTGAACCACGTCGTATCCAACAGTACACTAAAAGCCATCACTTGGATGGTTTTCAACTAACAATCGAATTTAGACCGCGCGGTTAGCCCATTGCGTGTGGACTGGCCAACTAGTGGATTGAGATTAAGGCTGCAATTGCGGCTTCTTAATTTGAGCATTATGATCCCAGGGCGCGATTCTACATCTGCTGTGCCTCCCCCTTTACATCAACGATATTCTAACAGAAATCAAAAATTTCACAGCTCTTATGCCAATAATAATAATGATATGTTTATTATGCCAGTTTACAGGCAATTGTAAAGAGTTGTTAATGCACCTCTTGGGCGCCTTCCAACACCTCGAAGACTGGAAAAAACCTAAAACAAACTCCCTATGTTGCAGCCAGTATTGGTTTGGTTTCAGGTTTATTGTTTTGTCAATACTGGGCGAGCTAGGGAA